>JALIGW010000002.1:10810812-11375812 GCA_023053685.1 Diadophis punctatus similis | reverse complement strand
GCAAACTTAACTAACAATTTAAATACACATTAAATACACATTAAGGCTAGCTGAAGACACAGGTCATCATCCGATGGATTTTAAGCACTGCTGTGTAGCACACTAATTATAAAGAGAGACTAAAAGAAAGGATGGGCAATTTTATTTAGCCAAAGGTTATATTTCCTTACATGGTGCAGAAACATTTAAGGAATCATGCAATCTACGGACTATAGTGATGATAGATTTGAAGAGGCTGGATTGAAGCCAATTGCTGGAATTGGGATGTAGATTATATAACGTAAATCTAGGCTGTTGTGGGGTGGATGCAGGAAAGAACGAAGCAGACAATTTACAAGTACACAGTACACAAACGTTTGAATGACTACTATCATCAAAACAGTCCAATTTTTTTATTTAAAAAAAATCCAGAAAATATTTGATTTTAAGACTATGCCTGCCAAACAGAGAACAACAAGAGCCGAGGTGGTGCAGCGGTTAGAGTGCAGTACTGCAGGCTACTTTAGCTGACTGTGATCAGCAGTTCAGCTGTTCAAATCTCACCGGCTCAGGGTTGACTCAGCCTTCTATCCTTCCGAGGTAGGTAAAATGAGGACCCAGATTGTTGGGGGCAATGTAAATATACATTGCTTAATGGTGTAAACCGCTTAGAGAGTGCTTGCACTATGAGGCGGTATATACATCTCACTAATAAATAAATATCACTAATAAAAGAAGGACATATCCTTCTTTAGCTGAATCTCTAGTGGCCCTACCTCAGAATCAACTTTTATTTATTGTGAGCCTATCAAAGCAAACTACCATTGCTCAAATTTGATTGCATAATCATATAGCAATAGCACTTAGACTTATATATGGCTTCATAGTGCTTTACAACCCTCTCTAAGTGATTTAAACAATCAGCAAAAAATATTAAACCAAATTATTCATTCGGATCAAAATGGATTTCTTCCAAAACGCCAAATTCGAAACAATACAAGGATGATTATGAATGTATTGGAGTATTACGAAGTACATTCAGAGAAACAATTGGCTTTAATATTTGTGGATGCGCAAAAGGCATTCGATAATTTGGACTGGAAATTTTTTATGACGCAATTAAAAATTATGAAATTCGGCGATAAATTTATCAAAATGATTCAAGCAAGATACTCAATACAATCAGCAAAAATAATGGTAAATGGCGATATGACGGAGACAGTAAGCATAATGAAAGGTGTTAGACAAGGATGCCCGCTATCCCCCCTTTTATTCATATTATCATTAGAGGTGTTGCTGAATCAGATAAGAGGAAATCAGGAAATAAAAGGGCTTAAAATTAAAAAAGAAGAGTATAAGACACAAGCGTTCACAGATGATATGGTGTTTATTATTGAAGAACCTTTTAATTCAGGAGTTAAACTACTGCAGGAGATAGAGAATTTTGGCGAGGTTGCTCGACTAAAGATAAATAAGGAAAAAACAAAGATAATAACAAAAAAATCTTACACAACACCAGGATAGGAAATTGGAGGAGCTACTGAGAATCCAAGTTACAAAAAAAGTCAAATACTTAGGGATCTGGATGACGGCAAAATGCTCCTCAATAAAAGAAGACAACTATTCCAAATTGATACAAAAAATACAAAAAGATCTGGAAAATTGGACCAAATTACAAATTACTTTAATTGGGAGAATAGCTACCATAAAGATGAATGTATTACCAAAAATTCTTTATTTATTTCAAACAGCGCCAATAAAACTAGGGGAAAAATTCTATACGGATCTAAACAAAACATTTTTGAAATTTATCTGGAATGGGAAGAAGGCTAGGATAAAAATAAAATTGCTACAAGACAAGAGAAGTAGAGGAGGATTTGGACTTCCAGATTGGGAATTATACCATCAGGCGGCAGCGGTAACATGGCTAAGAGAATGGATATTACTTAACAATAAAAGAATATTAACTATAGAAGGTCATGCTTTACAGGTAGGCTGGCTCGCTTTCATCTAGGAAGGAAAGCACAAATCACATAAGTATTTTCAGAGACACCATGTAAGGGGAGCATTATTAGAGGATTGGCTGAAAATTAAGAAAAAATACTATATTAAAATTCCGAAATGGTTATCTCCCATGGAAGCAACAATATACTCTAATGTTTTAGATTTGGATAAGAAAGTGACGTATAAAGAACTACTGGATAAACAAAATAATCTTAAATCAAATCAGGATTTGGCTTTGGCTGGTGTAAAAATAGACTGGTGGCCCTACCTGCAAATTCAATCTAGATATAAAAAAGATATGACACAATATGGATTTAAAAAAGAACAGCAAGATTTGGATAAAATCTTAACAGGAACAGAAGATAAAATGATATCAAAAATTTACAATTGCCTATTAAATATTATAATGGAGGAGGAAATAGTTAAAGAAGTAATGGTGACCTGGGCTCAAAACTTTGGATACACGATTGAATTGGAACACTGGGAGAAAATTTGGGACCAAAACTATAAACTTACAATGGCAGCATCATACAAAGAAAACATTTATATTTAGATGGCACCTATCTCTGGCAAGATTGGTGAAAATGTCCTCAAATATAACAGCAAAATGTTGGAAATGTAAATATGATCAAGGGACATACTACCACATGTGGTGGACGTGCTCAGAGGCAAAAAAAATTGGAGAAAAATTCAAAGATGGATAGAGGAAATTATAGAACAAAAATTAGAATTAAAACCGGAATTGTTTTTGTTGGGGATTATAAAAGGAAAGATAAACAAAAATAATCAATATATTATACTTCATATAACGACAGCAGCCAGAATTACTTATGCACAAAATTGGAAATCAGAAACAGCCCCTACAAGCAAAATGATAATCAAAAAAGTGTTAGGATGTACTGAAATGAATTAATTAACAATGGAAATACACAACAGAGAGGACACAGAATATTATAAAATATGAAATGAATGGTACAATTGGCTGGAACATAAAAGTAAAATTAACAGATAAAGTTATGACAAATATAAATCAAAAGATATGTACAGATATTTCTATTTCAATTTATATATATATATATATAGAGAGAGAGAGAGAGAGAGAGAGAGAGAGAGAGAGAGAGAGAGAGAGAGAGAGAGAGAGAGAGAGAGAGAGAGAGAGAGAGAGAGAGAGAGAGACAAATGGAAATAGGATGATAGGTTGATATAACTAGAACTATAGATATAAGATGATAGATGTTAAGATGTAAATATATGTAAGATATAGGAAATATACGAATAGTATATAAGCTAAAGAGAGTAAGAGTTACAAAGCAAACTATGTACACCAATACGGAATGCTGTAAAATGATCTTATATGGTATTTGGCGTTATGTTATGTTATCTCATGTTGTTTTTGTATTTGTGGTTGTTTTTAATGTTGTTTTTAAAAGATAAAACTGTTTAATAAAAACTATATATATACTATGTATATGTATATGTATATGTATATATACATATCAGCATATAATCAGCATATTGCCCCCAACAATCTGGATCTTCTTTTTCCTGATCTTGGAAGGATGGAAGGATGGGTCAACCTTGAGCCGGTCAGGATCCAACTGCTAGCAGTCAGCAGAATTAGCCTGCAACACTGCATTCTCACCACTGCACCATCATATATTGTCTTTAAAATGACAGCCAGGTCCAGAACTTTCATGTTCATGTTTGAAATATTATTGGTCAAAACAGTAAAGAGAATCACTAAAATATTCTAAATTACATGACGAAGCTCATCCTTTTTACATTTTCTTCACAGTCTAATGAAGCAGCGTCAAATAGAAAACATCACTAAACATGCTTGCTTTTTTTAAAAAATCCACATTTCATTTTTCCTTTTTTGGTTAGTATTCATCTTACATCATGAGCCAGAAAAAAGAAATTTCTTTGGAATTTAATATAATAACTCAGATTTATGGGGTACATTTCAATTAAAAGTAAAGCCTTGAGCAAAAAAGGATAGCTCACAAAAATAATCAAACTCTCCAAGTGATGCTGTTTTAAAATAAAATTTAGCATGGAAGTATTATAGCCAGTGGCGCCATCTAGCAGCTTGATAAGCAATTGTAACATTCTGATCGTTGGGTTTAGAACTCTGGAGAGATGCTCCTCAACTTAGAACCACAATTGAGACCAAAATTTCCACTGTCAAGCAAGGCAGTTGTTAAGTGAGTCATGCCCAATTTTACAACCTTTTTGTCAGTTGTTATGCGAATCACTGAAGTTGTTCAGTGGTCAATAAAAATAAAAAACAATACTACCTCCACCAGGGGTGGGTTCTAATTTACCTCGCCGCCAGTTCGCTTCCTCCCACGCCGCATGGGTGCATGTGCATTGCGTGCCACACAGGCGCACCGTGTGAGCGCACATGCATACGCAGTGCCGAAAACCAAGCTTCTGCACATGCGCGGAAGCAAAATACAGCTTCTGTGCGTGCGCAGAAGCCAAAAACAAGATGGCGCCGCCATTAGAGCCGGTTTGGTGGCGTGGCCAACCGCCAATCTCTCTCAGTTCAGCGAGTGGGGGGAAATTCCCGCTACCAGTTCTATAGAACCGGTCTGAACCGGGAGCAACCTACCTCTGACCCCCACCCCCACAAGATAATCCCAAGAATTCCCAATCAGCTTGGACAAAGTGAAGGCAAGAATAATTTACACATACTGGGTCTCATAATGGGGAACCAAATGCTTTCAGGAAAATCATAAGCCCAACAACCCTCCAAGAATTGGTCCAATCCCCTTTAAAATTTTGTAATTTGAGGGCCATCAGCGTATTGATTTTTCTTTTTTTTTTGCCCTTGTTTATCTGTCCTTTAGCCAACATAACAAGAAGAAATGTCTTGGGAAACCATCACCCGATGTGGTAGATACAGTAGAAACATGAGAAATATTTTATTTTTATTTTATTTTTATTTATTTATTTTGTCAACACGTGTACAAGATAACAGGTTGTTAAGGGAAGAATATCCCATAGAGGCGATATTTGGATCTTTTACCGTATGTGCCGGCGTATAAGATGACTTTTTACCCCTTAAAAAACTCCTCAAAAGTCGGGGGTCGTCTTATACGCCGGGTACTAAAATTTCCGAGTGGGGGGGGGCTCAAAAACGGCCGCAGCGGCATCCCTGCTGTTCTCCGGCCAAGTGGCCGAAGGAGCCCTGGAGCGCCGACGCCGCCCTGCATTTCGGTCTTTTCGGTCTTGCCCGGCAGCCTGCTGGGAAGGCTGCGATGCATGGGAGGGAAGGAGCTGCTATTGCCGTTCCGGCGTGTTTCCCCGGTCACTGGCTGCACCGGGGAGCCCGCGTCCTTGACAACATTGCAGATGCTGCACACGCGGAAGGCACCACGGAGCAGAGGCGCCTGGCGAGTGAGGCAAGTGGCGGTATTGGGGGAAGGCTCCTGCCCGCGTCTCCCGCCCGCCTGCCCGCCTCTTGCCTTAGCATTTAAAAGAATGAGAGGCGGGCGGGCGGGAGACGCGGGCAGGAGCCTGCCCCCGATGCTGCCACTTGCCTCACTCGCCAGGCGCCTCTGCTCCGTGGTGCCTTCCGCGTGTGCAGCATCTGCAATGTTGACAAGGACGTGGGCTCCCCGGTGCAGCCAGTGACTGGGGAAACATGCCGGAACGGCAATAGCAGCTCCTTCCCTCCCATGCGTCGCAGCCTTCCCAGCAGGCTGCCGGGCAAGACCGAAAAGACCGAAATGCAGGGCGGCGGCGGCGCTCCAGGCCGCTTGGCCGGAGAACAGCAGGGATGCTGCCGTGGTCGGGGACTCAGTCGGGTGGCTGCAGCCCCGCGGGAGACGGCAACAGAGGTTCCTTCTTCCTCCTGCAGGGAGAAAGACAGAAGGAAGGAAGGAAGGAAGGAAGGAAGGAAGGAAAGAAGGAAGGAAGGAAGGAAGGAAGGAAGGAAGGAAGGAAGGAAGGAAGGAAGGAAGGAAGGAAGGAAGGAAGGAAGGAAGGAAGGAAGAAGAAAGAAGAAGACAGAAGACAGACAGAAAGAAAGAAAGAAAGAAAGAAAGAAAGAAAGAAAGAAAGAAAGAAAGAAAGAAAGAAAGAAAGAAAGAAAGAAAGAAAGAAAGAAAGAAAGAAAAGAAGTTAGGAAGGAAGGAAGGAAGACAGAAAGAAAGAAAAAGAAAGATGTTAGGAAGGAAGGAAGATGGAAGAAAGAAAGGAAGGAAGGAAGGAAAGAAAGAAGAAGAAAGAAGACAGACAGACAGACAGAAAGAAAGAAGTTAGGAAGGAAGGAAAACAGACAGAAAAAAGAAAGAAAAAGAAAGAAAGAAAGAAAGAAAGAAAGAAAGAAAGACAGAAAGAAAGAGATGTTAGGAAGGAAGGAAGACAGAAAGAAAAAGAAAGATGGTAGGAGGGGTAGTCTTATACGGTGAGTATATCCCAAACTCTATATTTTAATTGGAAAAATTGGGGGTCGTCTTATACGCCCAGTCGTCTTATACGCCGGCACATACGGTACTTGGAATTCAAACACTTAGAAATAAAACCGAGATTAAATGTCTAATAGAAAATATTTATTTCAGCATAAAACAATATAAAAACAATAAATCCTGAATAATCTACATCTTTGCTAAGTAACACGACCTTCCAGTTCGGAAGGCACATCAGAAGAAGAGATTAATGGTGGATTAGGAATGTAGACATGCGCAAAAACATCATATCACGTGTTCTGCTTATATTGGGAAGTATCATAATATTAGAATAGGGATGCATCACCCTGCATAGACTCACAACTGATAATATTCACATCGTGACACAGGTATGATATAAACATAAACAAAAGCAAAGTATGTATAGGTAAAAATTAGACAATAGGACAGAAGGACAGAAGGACAGTAGGCATGATGGTGCGCTTATGCATGCCCCTTACAGACCTCTTAGGAATGGAGTGAGGTCAACTGTAGACAGTCTAAGGTTAAAGTTTTTGGGGTTTGGGGAAGAAACCACAGAGTCAGGTAGTGCATTCCAGGCATTGATCACTCTGTTGCTGAAGTCGTATTTTCTGCAGTCGAGTTTCGAGCGGTTTATATTGAGTTTGAATCTGTTGTGTATTTATTATAGCACAGCTTATATTCAGGCAGATAAGTGGGGGGAAAGGAAAAGTTAGTGCAGAAAAGAGCAACAAGGATGATTAAAGGCCTGGAGGTTAAAACATATGAAGAATGGTTGCAGGAATTGGGTATGTCTAGTCTAGTAAAAAGAAGGACTGGGGATGGCATGATAGCAGTGTTCCAATATTTGAGGGGCTGCCACAACGAAGATGGAGTCAAGTTATTCTGCAAAGCACCTGAAGGCAGGACAAGAAGCAATGGATGGAAACTAATCAAGGAGGGAACCAACCTAGAACTAAGGAGAAATTTCCTAAGAGTGAGAATAATTAATCAGTGGAATGACTTGCCTCCAGAAGTTGTGGGTGCTCCAACACTGGAGTTTTTTAAGAAGAGATTGGACAACCGTCTGTCTGAAATGGTATAGGGTTTCCTGCTTGAGTAGGGGGTTGGACTAGAAGACCTCCAAGGTCCCTTTCAACTCTGTTATTCTATCAGACTATGCTGCTGGACTGAGTAGGTGGAACACAAGCATATGAATGTCTGAAAAATTCCACACATTCCTAACATTCACATCCCTCTCTCTTTAGCAGTCGGATGCCCAAGGACTGTTTAGCAAATGTGTCCAAAAACAGAGAAACGTGAGGAGGCTTGTGATCAGCATTTTACTTAGAATTTATGTAAGGAGCTCAGCATGGAAGCCCCAGAATCAATAGTTTGGTATTATCTTTTAAGTAAAAGAACCCAACTGGGGCAAATACCATTTTGTATATCTCCCCCCCCACCCCCATTTTACTTGAAGTGGTGGTAAAGAATACCAGGGCTGCCTTTCAAGATAATTTGGAAACACGCTATGACTTTTTTTTAAAAGATTATTTTTTTTTGTCAAGCATATATATATCTTCCCCAAACCCCAAAAACTTTAACCTTAGACCAGTGATGGCGAACCTATGGCACGCGTGCCACAGGTGGCACGCAGAGCCATATCTGCCGGCACGCTAGCTGTTGCCCTAGCTCAGCTCCAGCGTGCATGTGTGCATCAGCCAGCTGATTTTTGGCTCACGCGGAGGCTCTGGGAGGGCATTTTAGGCTTCCGGAGGGCCTCTGGGGGGGGCATTTTTGCCCTCCCCAGGCTCCAAGGAAGCCTCTGGAGCCTGGGGAGGGTGAAAAACGGGCCTACCGGGCCCACTGGAAGTCGGGAAATGGGCCATTTCCGGCCTCCAGAGGACCTTTTTCACCCTCCCCAGGCATTGAATTATGAGCTTGGGCACTCGCATGCATGTGATAGCGCACACGCACATGCTTTCGGCACCCAAGGGAAAAAAGGTTTGCCATCACTGCCTTAGACTGTCTACAGTCGACCTTTCCCCATTTCTAAGAGGTCTGTAAGGGGCGCGCATAAGCGCACCACCGTGCCTACCGTCCCTGTCCTACTGTCCTATTGTCCTCTTTTATCGTTACTTTTTACTTATGTTTATACAAACTACTACTATCCTATACATGTTTGACAAATAAATAAAATAAGTAAATAAATAAATATATAAGATTCCAGTAAAAGTATAAACATGTATACATGAGATGGTTTTGAGTACACGGGAACATTAGGACAGGGACGGTAGGCACGTTGGTGAGCTTATGCACGCCCCTTACAGACCTCTTAGGAATGGGGAGAGGTCGATTGTAGACAGTCTAAGGTTAAAGTTTTGGAGATTTGGAGAAGAAACCACAGAGTCTGGTAGTGTATTCCAGGCATTGACCACTCTGTTGCTGAAGTTGTATTTTCTGCAATTGAGTTTGGAGCGGTTTACCTTAAGGTTGTATCTATTGTGTGCTTGTGTATTGTTGCGGTTGAAGCTGAAGTAGTTATTGATGGGTAAGACATTGTAGCAGACAATTTTATGTGCTACACTTAGGTCAGACTTAAGGCAGCCTGGTTCTAAATTGTCTAAGCCCAGAATTTTAAGTCTGGTGGTATAAGGTATTCTGTTGCAAACAGAGGAGTGGAGGACTCTTCTCGTGAAATATCTCTGGACATTCTCAGTTGTATTAATGTCTGATATGTAGTGCGGGTTCCAGACAGATGAGCTGTATTAGAGAATTGGTCTAGCAGAGCAGTTCTCAACCTGGGGGTCGCGACCCCTTTGGGGATCAAATGACCCTTTCACAGGGGTAAGGAGACTTCGCCTGGATGCTGCCATTTGGGTTCTTTTACCCTCTGCGCATGTGCAGAACGCTTTGCGCATGAGCAGAGGGTAAAGAACCCAAATGGCGGCAGTGGGGCGGGCGTGGTGGCGGCGGGCATGGCGGCGTGGTGGGGCATGGTGGGGGCACAGGCGCAGGGCACAGGGTGTAGGGCGCGGGGCGCAAGGCGCAGGGCATGGGGCGCGGCATTAGGAAGGTTGAGAACCACTGGTCTAGCAAATATTTTGTATGCTGTAGTTCACAAGTCACCAACCAGTGGTCCGCAGACCACTGGTGGTCCATGAGAAAATTTTGGTGGTCCGCGGCACACCCGGGTGGAGGAGCTGCTCTGGGATGACTAATGGCCAGTCCTGTGACTAGAGCTCTGGAATATGGGGACAGCCAGGCAGTTTATGGTGGGGTTGGAAATCTCCGCTGTAGAGGGAGCTATGTGAAACTTGCAAATTTGCAGCACAGTCCTCGCCAGCCGAAACGAGGTAATGGTGCAAGGGGGGTGCTGGCAGGCTGAAGCAATGGGTGTCGGCAACCTGCGGCTCGTTCTTCCCCCTGCTGTGGCTTCCTGTTGGCTGAACCCACCAGTGGCTGGCCCGCCCCTTGCCCTCCCCTCCCAGTCACTCCTCACCTGGCCTGAGAAGGGAAAGCGGGGGTTGGAGATTTGCTCCAAATTCCAGAGCAGGAGTGAAGCTTCCACCACCAACAAAGGCTGAAGGAGCACCCATGAGACCCAGAGAGCGCCACAGAATCAGAATGAGAGAGAGAGAGAGAGAGAGAGAGAGACAGACAGACAGACAGACAGACAGACAGACAGAGAAAGAGCGAGGGGGGAGAGAGAGTGGGAGAGAGAGAGATGAGAGAGAGATGTCAGAGAGAGAGAGGGGAGAGAGAGAGAGAGAGAGAGAGGGGAGAGAGAGGGAAGAGAGAAAGGAGAGAATGATAGAGAGGGGGAGAGGGGAGAAAGAGAGAAAGAGAGAAAGAAATAGATGAGAGAGAGAGACAGAGAGGGGGAGAAATGAGAGAGAGAGAGAGAATGAGAGAGGGGGAGAGAGAGATGAGAGAAAGAGAAAAAGAAAGAGAAAGAGAGGGGGAGAGAAAGAGAGGGGGAGGGAGAAATATGAGAGAGAGGGGGAGAGAGAAAGAGAGAGGGGGAAAGAGAGGGGGAGAGAGAGATGAGAGAGAGAGAAAGATGAGAGAGGGGGGAGAGAGAGAAAGAGAGAAAGAAATAGATGAGAGAGAGAGAGACAGAGAGAGGGGGAGAAATGAGAGAGAGAGAGAATGAGAGAGGGGGAGAGAGATGAAAGAAAGAGAAAAAGAAAGAGAAAGGGAGGAGGAGAGAAAGAGAGGGAGAGGGAGAAATATGAGAGAGAGGGGGAGAAAGAAAGAGAGGGGGGAAAGAGAGGGGGAGAGAGAGATGTCAGAGAGAGAAAGAGAGAAAGATGAGAGAGGGGGGAGAGAGATGAGAGAGAAAGAGAGAGGGGGAGAGGGGGGAGAGAGAAATAGAGATATGTCAGAGAGAGTGAAAAAGAGATGAGAGAGAGAGACATTGAGGGGGGAGAGAGATGAGAGAGAGAATGAGAAAGGGGGGAGAGAAAGAGATGGGGAGGGAGGGGGGAGAGAGACAAAGATATGAGAGAGAGAAAAAGAGAGAGGGAGAGAGAGGGAGGGAGAGAGGGAAGGAGGAGAGAGAGGGGGGAGAGAGAGATGAGAGAGAAAGATGAGAGAGAAAGAGATGAGAGAGAGAGATAAAGAGGGGGGAGAAGAGAGAAAGAGGTGGGAAGAGAGAGAAAGAGGGGGGGAGAGAGAGAAAGAGAGAGGGGGAGAGAATGCCTGAAAGACCCCATCCCAACTCTGGGAGTCCAGGCACTTCAGCAAGTGGTGCTCTGGATTCGTATTAGTGGTCCGCAGGATTTAAAATTATGAATGTAGTAGTCCCTGAGGTCCAAAAGGTTGGGGACTCCTGCTCTAGTTAAAAGTACAATATTACCAGAGAAGAAGCTATGCAAGATTAGGTTAACAACTCTTAATGCTTTTTTGGCAATGTTGTTACAGTGGGCTCGGGCACTTAGATCATTAGAGATGAGTACTCCAAGGTCCTTAGCAGAGTGAGGGTCATCTACAAGGGCTTGTCCATCCAGCTTGTATTTTGTGTTCTGATTCTTTTTGCCAATGTGTAAGACAGAGCATTTGTTGGTTGAGATTTGAAGTTGCCACATGTTTGACCATTCTGACACATAGTCAAGGTCTTTTTGAAGGGTAACAGCATTGTTGGTAGTGTTGAATAGTTTTACATCATCAGCAAAGAGAACACAGTTTCTTTTAATATGATTGCAAAGGTCATTTATGTAAAGTATAAAAAGTGTTGGCCCTAAAACGTTGCCTTGGGGGACACAGCTGTTAACAGGTACAGGATTTGATATAGCATTCAATATTTTGACCACTTTATGATTATTTTATTTATGATTTATGATTATTTTATTATTAAGTGTTGAAAAGTGAGAAGCAGAATAATGCAACTGCTAATAAATAAGGTGTCTTAGTAAAAAAAATAACTGTCTTGCAATAGCTGTGGTTAAGTTCACATAACTTCAGGACACACTTCATTATGTGATAGATAGCATCTGTGGGGTTTTGCAATATCTGTTTCTGTATATTGTATAAATATACAATTAAGAAGAGACAGAAACATGGACAAATAATGTTAACCCCAAGCAACCACAGCAACCATTTGTCAACTAATTCAAATAATTATCTTTGTTTTTAGCTATTTGGTTAATTCCTGTATCCAAAGCTGATATAAATCAATATATACATAGAGCATGTGTATTATGGTTGTTGTTTCTGGTAAAATAACTTCCGATAGCAATAGCAATAGCATTTAGACTTATATACCGCTTCACAGTGCTTTACAACACTCTCTAAGAGGTTTACAATGTCAGCCTATTTCCCCCAACACTCTGGGTCCTCATTTTACTGACCTCGGAAGAATGGAAGGCTGAGTCAGCCTTGAGCCAATCAGGATCAAACTGCTGGAGTGAGCAGTGAGTTAGCCTGTAGTACTGTATTCTAATCACTGGGCCACCATGGATAACTAATATTCATATTCACATTAGTATATTATTTATTCAATAAATAAGGCAGATGGAGAAATAAGAACACAAGTCGACTTAAAAAAACACACACACACAAGTAGGACTAGAGTTTATGTTGTTAAGCAACGTGGAATCATGTCGTAACTGTTAAGCAAATCACTCAGTTAAATAAATCACAGGTCATTAAGCAAATCCATTCTCCGTTGACTTTGTGAATGGGGATCACATGACCCTGGGATGCTGCAATAATAATAAATACATGTCAATTTCCAAGCACCTGAATTTTGATCACACGGCCATGGGGATGCTGCAGTGGTTATTAGTATTACTACTAACGGTAGTTGTAAGCCCCTTTTTTCAGTGCTGTTGTAACTTTAGACAATCGCTGAATGAATGGTTGTGAGTGAAGGATTACTTGTGCCAGGTTCCTGGTGTGCTTTGCCTTGGGGCCAGAGGTGCTATTTTGCCGGTTCGGACTGGTTCGGGCGAACTGGTAGTAGCCACCTGCGGGGGGGGGGGGGGTGTTGCACTGATGATGTTACCTAGTTTGGTAATGAAACATCTGCAAGAAAACAACCAAGCTCAGAGAGCATCAAAGACCCATCATTTCAACCCTGAGCTGCAGATATTCTCCTTCAAAGTAAGACAGACTTTAATTGAAAGAGAAAAAGAAAAAAGAAAAAAAAGCAGGCAGGGTTTTTTTTTTTTTTTGGGTTCAGTAGAAGTAGCTTCTGCGGAACAATAAATGGCTTTACTTCCTTCCTTGCGGCAAAGTCAGAAATGGATTTCAAAGCTACATAAAAAACCAAAACGTCAAAGCAGGGGAAGTGACAGAAAGCAAACTCTAATCAGACTGAACTCTGGGTTTGCTTTTGGCATTCAAAGCCCTGGGCCTCTACCAAAACATACTTGAAGTAGACAAATTTCCTGGATTTATAAAACTGGGCAGAACGTTTTATGGGAGCAAGATTCCACATTTTTAGCATTTCCTCTGCTCATTAGGAGACAACCACAAGGCCATCTGTCTTGGTGCCACCCGCATCTAAAACCCGGAGAGGGTAAAGGTATCATTACTGCAGACACAGGTAGTTTTTAAACCATTAGGGCTTGGCTCCAAGGCACATTTGCACTGGCAGCCTTTTGCGTGCTATTTGGCCAATAGGAGATTCTTCCAGGACTGGATCCAGAATTTTATTATGGAAACGCATCCTGCAATTCCAGCAGGAAGATAGGAACTGAATATGATAATCTCTCCTGAGCTACAGCACCTTTGTCGTGAAAATTCAGGACTTAAAGAATAAACAGTTTAGAAGTACAGGTAGTTCTCCACTTGCAACCATTCCTTTAGTTACCATTCAAAGTTATGACGCCGACTGAAAAAAGTGACTTAAGAGACTGTTTTTCACACTTATGACCGTTGCAGCATCCCCATGGTCACGTGATCAAAATTCAGACATGTAGCAACGGATTCACATTTGTTGGAAGAAAAATCTGGTCTGGTTTCAAGCCGAGAGAAAGACGCTGGAAATAACATGGAGGCTGATTGGAAAGAAAAATTCTGTTTATTGACGAGCAGAGCAGAGGTGGGCTCCTGCCGCTTCGGACTAGTTCTATAGAACCGGTAGTGGGAATTTCCCCCCGCTCGCCGAACCAGCAGCGATGGCCGACTGGACATGCCCCCGAACTGGCTCTCTTGGTGGTGCCATAGGCGCCGCCATCTTGGTTTTTGCTTCTGCGCACGCACAGAAGCTGTTTTTTGCTTCTGCGCATGCACAGAAGCTGGGTTTTTAGCACTGCGCATGCACGCATGTGGCATGTCAGGAAGCGAACTGGCAGCGAGGTAAGCCAGAACCCACCCCTGGAGCAGAGCCACCAACAGCATGTGGTTCTGGGACAGCTGACCAATTAGCTTGATGAGTGCAAGGATTTTTATACAGTTTACAGTGTTTTGTAATTTTGAGGTTTGCTTTGTGTGCTTTTAATATTTGATTGGTTTTATGTGCTTCAAAAAGGCTCATGATGGATCTTAATTATCGGCTTCCTTGGTCCTAATCCTGACAGGCATGTGTAATTGATTTTATCCTGTTATCTATTGCCTCTAGCCTGCCTTTCTTAATGGACCGGTATTGTTTCCACTTTTCTCAATGAATGGAGTTCAGGTCATGTCCTGTCCTTCTTAATCCCATCATCTGGACCTGAAGGTGTTTTGTTTGTGAATAGGCTGGCCTGGATTTCTTAATGGGCATAAATTATCTGTCTCTAAAGACTTCCGGCATCGGCTGGAGGCTCTTGGGGGCTGCTTTCTGCCTTTGTTAAGATTTTTCTCCATTTCTCCTTTGGGGAAATACAATATTCTGCCACTTTTAATATCCCCCCAAATATTTCATTCTTTGGGGTGATGGGGGCTTCCCACATATTTATGACAGTTGCAGGGTCCCCAGGGTCATGTGATCCCCTTTTGTGACTTTCTGACAAACAAAGTCAAGGGGGAAGCCAGACTCATTTAATAACCACGTTGCTAACTTTACAACTGCAATGATTCACTTAACAATTGTGGCCAAAAAATGGTCATGGGGCAAAAATCACTTAAATGTCTCACTTAGCAATAGAAATTTTGGGCTCAGCTGTGATTGTAAGTCAAGGACTACCTGAATACCTTATCTATTACTTAATAAGGGGAGCCCAGGAATCTAAATCTCGTGGTAGATTTCCATAACTATCAATAATTTCAACATCGTATCTTTCTCCACAAAAGCTATTTGCTAACTATTCCATGAGTATTAAAAGATGCTTATTTTAATAGTTTTGGCTCCAAGACAGGGACCCCATGCCTCCTATTCAGAGGTGGGATTCAGCAGGTTCTGGCCAGTTCTGGAGAACCGGGAGCGGAAATTTTGAGTAGTTCGGAAAACCAGTACATGCCATCTCTGACTGGCCCCACCCCCATCTATTCTCTGCCTCCCGAGTCCCAGCTGATTGGGAGGAAATGGGGATTTTGCAGTAACCTTCCCCTGGTGTGGGGAGGGAATGGAGATTTTACAGCATACTTCCCCTGCCACGCCCACCAAGCCACGCCCACCAAGCTACACGACGCCCACCAAGCCCTGCCCACAGAACCGGTAGTAAAAAAATTTGAATCCCACCACTGCTCCTATTAAATGATCTGATTCAGTATTTTGTGCACCCCTCCCTCATGATCCTGGTTGTAAACAGACAGCCATGAAGATCCTATGTATGTTCCATCATGATATGAACGTTGGGTTGTGAAAAGAGCTGCAAATTCTTTTCACTATGTATGGTCCTGTCCTTCATGTGGTTGCAATGTTATTGGTAGCTATTGTCCGGTACTGATAGGTATCATTCCTATGTTGCAGCTTTGCTGAAGCGACCCTGGTAGTTTTACCTGAATGGATCCCCTCATTCTTTCGGATTTTGGAAGGATCTGTGTCTTCCTCACAACTCTGAAAATGCACCTGAAAATGCACAAGCTCTATTGACAATGGTCCTTGCTCCCTATGCTTTCAATTTCAGTCTCAGAGAAAAAATTGGGTCCAGGCAGAAGTGTGAAGGCAGTCCCACATAGTTGCACAAGTTCAAGAACTCAGGAATTACACTGATTTTAGGAAAATCTTATTAAGGCTAGTCTTGGGGTAAACAGAGAACCTTGGAAACTGCAAGAGGGATTTGCCACCCTCATTTATCTTGCATCCATTAAAGCAAAGTCTGTTTGAATGTGTGCAAACACTCTATCTAGTTTCTATCCAGTTTTCTTGCCATCAACTCCACAGATCGCATTCGTGAAGGACAGCAGGCTGTTCTGTCACATATACTGTATAGGCCAGAGGTGGGTTTCAGCAGGTTCTGACCAGTTCTGGAGAACCGGTAGCAGAAATTTTGAGTAGTTCGGAGAACTGGCAGCGGAAATTTTGAGTAGTTTGGAGAACCGGTAAATGCCACCTCTGACTGGCCCCGCTCCCATCTATTCTCTACCTCCCGAGTCCCAGCTGAATTGGAGGAAATGGGGATTTTGCAGTAATCTTCCCCTGGAGTGGGGTGCGAATGGAGATTTTGCAGTATCCTTCCCCTGCTATGCCCACCAAGCCACACCCACCAAACCAAGCAACGCCCACAGAACCGGTAGTAAAAAAATTTGAATCCCACCACTGATATAGGCCTTGTGGTGCCATTCCAGAAACAGGAGCCATTTTGAAGTACCGGTAGCCACAATTTGTTGCAGCCTCTCCCTCAGTGTCGCTCACTTACAGGACAGCATCATACAGCATCCACTGTGTAGGAAGCCACATGGCAGAGTAGCTGCTTCCCGAAGGTCATATACTGAACAGGTGACCAAACCGTGAAGTGGTGGGGAGGAGGGTATCAGATACAGTGGGGTGGGAAGCAGCAGGCCCAAAGCAGGCCCAGTGGGGAGGGACAGCAGGAGCAAGGCCAACAGGAACTCGTGGGGTAGGAAGCTGAGGATGGGTGCCTCTGGGGTGGGGAGTGCCATGGGAGACATGGGGCCGGCCATGTGTTAGCTTGGGAGCAGAGGTGGGTTCCTCCCAGTTCGGACCGGTTCTATAGAACTGGTAGTAACTTGGCGGCCTGGGTTGCTGGAACCAGTAGCGACCCAGGCCTGCCATGCCCTCGGACCGGTTCTTTCGGCAGCGCCATAGGTGCCGCCATCTTGTTTTTTGCTTCTGCGCATGCACAGAAGTTTTTTTAAGTACTGCGCATGCACACGCATGCGCATGCCCCCATGCCGCATCCCTGAGCGAACCAGCAGCAAAGAAAACCAGAACCCAACCCTGCTTGGAAGGTGTCACAGTATGGGACTGGGACTGTGCTAGGCTTCCCATGGTGTCCCCACTCCTGAGAGACCCCCTGCTATGCTTAATGACTGCAACGGGGAGAGCAGGGATTGGGTGTGTTAAGCAGTGTGATCATGTGGGTGCCTCACTTAAGGACCCTCACAATGTGTGACCATAATGGGCAGGCTCCATTACTGTCATATGTCAAGGACACCTGTATGAGACAAGCTAACAATAGATTCAGTCCCCTTCATCCATCTTCCATTATTTTCTCAGTCTCCCCACAAACGTTTACAATAAGAATAATCACAGAACAAGCAAACTATGCTGGTGTAGATTTTTTAAAATTATTTATTTCTTTGTTATTCGATTTGTGCACCGTCCAACTTGTTTAAACTCTGGGCAGCTTACAAACATTAAAAACCAGTAAACATTAAAACAGAAAGTGCCAATAAATCTTTCTGCTACCTCAAGGAAAGGTTGAAAATCCTTGAACGGAACAAAGGGGAAATGCACTGGTTTGCTGAAACTTTAGCTACTGATTAGATGCTGCCCTTGAGACACATAGTACAATAAAATATTTATTTATTTAAAGAATTTTTATTTATTTATTTATTTATTTATTTATTTATTTATTTATTTATTTATTTATTTATTTATTTATTTGTCAAACATGTATAGAATAGTAGTAGTTTGTATAAACATAAGTAAAAAGTACCGATAAAAGAGGACAATAGGGCAGTAGGACAGGGACGGTAGGCACGGTGGTGCGCTTATGCACGCCCCTTACAGACCTCTTAGAAACGGGGAGAGATCGACTGTAGACAGTCTAAGGTTAAAGTTTTGGGGGTTTGGAGAAGAAACCACAGAGTCAGGTAGTGCATTCCAGGCATTGATCACTCTGTTGCTGAAGTCGTATTTTCTACAGTCGAGTTTGGAGCGGTTTACATTTAGTTTGAATCTATTACGTGCTCGTGTATTGCTGCGGTAGAAGCTGAAGTAGTCATTAACAGAAATGACATTTTGGCATATGATTTTATGAACTACATTTAGATCAGATCGGAGGTGACGTAGTTGTAAATTGTCTAATCCCAGTATTTCAAGTCTGGTGGAATAAGGTATTTTGTTGTGAGCGGAGGAGTGAAGGACTCTTCTTGTGAAATATTTCTGGACTCTCTCTATTGTATTTATGACTGATATGCAGTGCAAGTTCCAGACAGGTGAGCTGTATTCCAGAATTGGTCTAACAAATGTTTTGTATGCTCTGGTTAGCAATGTAATATTGCCATAGAAGAAGCTACACAAGATTAGATTAACAACTCTTAGTGCCTTTTTGGCAATGTTGTTACAGTGGGCTCTAGCACTTAGGTCGTTGGATATGAGTACTCCAAGGTCTTTGACAGAGGGAGGGTCATCTACAAGTTCGTTTCCTCCAAGTTTGTATTTTGTATTCTGATTTTTTTGCCAATGTGTAAGACAGAGCATTTGTTGGTTGAGATTTGAAGTTGCCAGTTGTTTGACCATTCTGCTACATGATCAAGGTCTTTTTGAAGGGTAGCAACATTGTCGGTGGTGTTAAATAGTTTAGCATCATCAGCAAAGAGAACGCAGTTGCTTATAATATGATCACAAAGATCGTTTATGTAGAGTATGAAGAGTGTTGGTCCTAGAACACTGCCTTGAGGGACACCACTGTTGACAGGAACAGGATTTGATATGGCACTTCCTATTTTGACCACTTGTTGTGTGTTAGACAGGAACGCAGTTATCCAATCATGTAGGGATCCAGAAATGCCATAGGATTTTAGTTTCAGAAGTAGTTTGTCGTGTACTACTGAATCAAAGGCTTTACAAAAGTCTATGTAAATTGCATCTATTGCTTTACCCTGATCAAGTTGAGTGGTCCATATGTTTTTGCAGTGCAAGA
This sequence comes from Diadophis punctatus similis, assembly GCA_023053685.1. Lineage (NCBI taxonomy): Eukaryota > Metazoa > Chordata > Lepidosauria > Squamata > Dipsadidae > Diadophis > Diadophis punctatus. Next base: position 11,356,713 of record JALIGW010000002.1, on the reverse strand, counting down.
GTTGCAGATTACAGGATAATTTTTTTCCTGAAACCAAATTGTTTGTTGGAGAGTAGGTTATTAGTTTCTAAGTGGAGTGTAATGGATTGGTTTATGATTGATTCCATGTAACTACCCTTGTGACAAAACAAGGGACTCTGGGCAGCGCATACACAATAAATAATGTGATTTGCTTAATCTTGGTGTATTGCCACTGCAGTTTATCCTAGAGTTTATAAATAGGCCATTTGTTGAACAAATCATAATTAAAATAATGGAAGGTTAGCACAGTGGGTGAACTGGACCTCAGTGTGATCCTCCATCTCTCATTGGAATCTGATCCTGCTGGCTTTCTGCATTACAACCTCTGAGCCTGGTTGGCTTGATACCTAGACAGGAAATAGTTATACTTTGGAGCTATTTATCAGCTTTTTCCTTGTCTACTTGTCTTGTATATTTGTGAATAGCTTTGTATTGCCAAATAATGCCCCAATGACACATAAAGTAATAATTATCCAAAAGAAAACCCTCTTTGTTTGTGATTTCCTGGTGTGTAAGGTATTTTTGATGGAGTAAAACGACCCCGTAATAGGAGGCAAGAGCAAACCGATTCCATACTATTGCCAAGGAAACTACTTGCGTGTGTTTGTGAAAACCCTAGGGGTCAAGTTTGACTTGCGGAACCGTTATTTTAAAACACAAAAAGTGGGTTTTGAACACTGAGCTCCTAAGTTCATATTACTCTTTGGTAAGTGAAGGCATTTACTCAACGTGTTTAACAGGGTCATTGCTAAATTCAGCACATTGTGTGAACCTGGTAAATTTAAGGTCAGAAAGAGGACAGCCTAGCTCCAAAAAGTCCTGAGTCAATTGTTAGTGAATCCTCTTTCTCCACTTAAGGCATATTCAGTGATGGGATTCAAATTTTTTTACTACCGGTTCTGTGGGCATGGCTTGGTGGGTGTGGCGTGGCTTGGTGAGCATGGCAGGGGAAAGATACTGTAAAATCTCCATTCCCACCCCACTCTAGGGGAAGGTTACTGCAAAATCCCCATTTCCTCCCGATCAGCTGGGACTCGGGAGGCAGAGAATAGATGGGGGCGGGGCCAGTCAGAGGTGGTATTTACCGGTTCTCCGAACTACTCAAAATTTTTGCTACCGGTTCTCCGAACTACTCAAAATTTTCGCTACCGGTTCTCCGAACTACTCAAAATTTTCGCTACCGGTTCTCTGAACTACTCAAAATTTCCACTACCAGTTCTCCAGAACTGGTCAGAACCTGCTGAAACCCACCTCTGAGCATATTGTGTGAATCTCACAAGAGGTTTACATGGAAATGTTGCGCGGCTGAAAATACAGCAGATCATAGCTTAATACTGTAATAGGCAGCAGTTATGAGAGAGACTTTGAAAGATCCTGAAGAATGATATCTTTTCCGATTGGTTAGAAATGAACTAAAAAAGTAGCTCCAATCTTTCATAGGAAGTTGGCCACTTTCTGGGTTTGTTCACTCACTGATTCATTAAACTTGATTTTAACTTCCAGTCTATCTTTTGAAGCTAATCAATTGGGGTTTATTGTATAAGGCAAGGGTCTCCAACCTTGGCAACTTTAAGACTTGTGGACTTCAACTATGGCTGAGGAATTCTGGAAATTGAATTCCATAAGTCTTAAAGTTGCCAAGGTTGGAGACCCCTGGTATAAGGGATGATTAAGATAATAGCAACTTAGGGTACTCTCTCATAACTGCTGCCTATTACAGTATTAAGATATGATCTGCTGTATTTTCAGCCACACAACATTTCCATGTAAACCTCTTGTGAGATTCACACAATATGCCTCTAATCAACTTGTCAATATAAAACAAAATAAATACAAAAAGTTCCCATATAATACTGGGAACATTGATCTGAATCTCTTCTTAATTAGAGATTCCTGGTGGTAATAATGAAATTACCGCCAGAATAATCTAGATCTTGTCTTCAACAGCACTGTGGATGTTAAACTAGGATCCACTCTGAATATTGAATTAAATATTATCTTTTTTTAAAAATTGCTTTGACAAATGACATAGCAGCAAAAGATGTTTCTGCTTTTGCCTCTGCTGTCTTTGAATAAATGTCCCACTGTAAAATATTCATAAAACCTAAACCAGCAATTATTCTTTGAAAGGTTAGTCTCATCAGAAGGCCTTAGTACAGGTTCAAACCTCTTTAGAGATTAATTAAGAGGATGAGGTGGGGTGAGGCAGAAGTAGCTCAGCCTCATCTTCAGTCCTTGTATCTCTTAGTTTGTGGTTGCTATGTCCCAGGCTACCATGTCACAATGCGTTGATTATCCTTTGGAAACTGGCCCATCAGCCTCAGGTAATTTTCATTGGCTTGTATTCCCAAAAACACATTTCACATCACAGTTTTTGAAAATGGCCCTGGCTTTTTCATTGTGCGCCCCATCTTCAGGGTGCTGCCAGCAAAACTAAAGGTACCATAAACTAACTCTAATTTTATATGTATTTTTCTAAAGCCTGTGGTTGCAAATAAATGTTTAAATAAAAATAATAAGCTGCATTTGTATTTGTGCCAAGAAGCTACAGTATATTTAGTGTCCATTGAGTTACCAGGAGACAAGCTGACATGGCTTTTAAAAAAAAACACCTCTAAATTGGCTTAATGTGGTTAAAAAAACAACAACCAAAGAATCTCTCCTGTCCCATTCTTATGCATGATATAGTCTCATTCATGCCACCATCTACCTTATTTTCAGCCTGTGACCCTTGGCCACCAAAAACCATCTCATACGTTGTTGTATCTACAAGAGCATCCTGATATTAGATAAAGATAAGATGATAAGATAATCTTTATTATCATTGTTTACTGTAAGCACACTGGCATACATTTAAAACAAAATTCTGTTGCTTATTCTCAAAAGAAAGTATGTATCTACCCATACATAACACACATATACACATGCTATGTACATACATGTTATATCTACAGCCATACATATTCATGTATACATATACATACACATATGAATGTATGTGTACATGTGTGTGTGTGTACATGTGTGTGTGTGTGTGTGTGTATGTATATAAATCACTGTCCATTTTGAATACATAGTGGAAAGAGGAAACTTGAGAGTTCAACAAGGTTGATACTATATGAAACAAAACTGTGACTGAATCTAGATGTTCTTCTTCAGATGCCATGAAGCCTTCTCCCAGAAGGTAACAAGGAAAACGGGTCATGGAGAAGATGTGTAGTTTCCATGACAATACTGCAAATCCTACTCAAGCATCGCTTATATGCTATGTCCTCAGGAGTGGGTTCCTAATTTTTTTACTACCACTCTGTGGGCGTGGCTTATTTTGTGGGTGTGGCTTGCTGGACATGTGACCGGGTGGGCGTGGCTTCTCAGACTGCTGAAGGGAGGAGAACTGAGATAGGTCCTGCTGCCCATTCCCCCTCCCCTCAGCAGCTCGAGAAGCTTTGAAAGTGCAAAAATGCCTAGGATCATCACTGCGCGTTCGTGGCTTCTCGGACTGATGAGGGGAGGGAAATGGAGATAGCTCCTGCCGCCTGTTCTTTCAGCGTCAAACACGCTCCCTCAGCCATCCTCCCCTGCTTGGACTCACTGTGGGGTAGGAAGGCAGCGCATGTGCGGTGACAGAAGCTCGGCTCCCGGGCATGCGCAGAAGAAAATTTTAAAAAATTTAATTTTTTTTTTAAAAAATGGCGGTGCCCAGGCACCAGCAACTGATCGCACCGGTACTGTGACGTCACCAGCGGGCCACTACCGGTGGTATAGAGTGGACCGCACCTGTAGGAACCCACCACTGTATAATGTCCTGGATAAAAGGAAGTGAACTACCAATAATATTTTCTGCTATCCTCACCACTCTCTACACAGCCTTCCTGTCCTAAGCAGTAATACTTCCAAACCAGACAGTAATGTAATATGACAGGATGCTCTCGATCGTCCCTCTCTATAGAAAGTGATAAGGACAGTGTTAAAGGTAATGGGTCTCTTTGTGCTTTGAAAATGATTTGTTAGATGTGTTTGCATAGCACCTCTTGAAAGTAGCTGTGTCATTTTTCACACATGCTTTAAGGAGGTGTTGTGGTGGAACCAACATGGAGTTGCTCAGTAAGAGGAAACAGACTAGTGAAGCCTTTATCTACTGATTTCTAAGAGAATGCAGTCAGTGTTGATCAACAATAAAGAAATTGCTTTGGTCTATTCATGGAGTTGTTCTGGTTTCTTGAATCTGACAGGAATTGAACTTACATTCCTGTTTCTTCTAAAGCACCTGTTCTGCATAATTTTCCAGGTGTGCTAATCCTTCAGCAGCCGAACTGCCTTCCATAACTGCAATATTTCTTTGCTCTTTTCCTTCCTCCATTCATGAAGAAAAAACAAATGATAATTTTAAAGACTCTGAGTCATTTATTAATTGGTATAAATGTTGCAAGTCCCACAAAGCCAGGAAGGGAAATTATGGCCCTTGGACCCTCAACATTTTTGGGAATCATCTTGCAAGAGGAAGCAAGTCAAGCCAAACCTCAGGAGTGACACCAGACCAGCAGGAACCAGAGGTTTGCCGCACCTCAAATATTATACTAGCATCCGCAGAGACACTTGCTCAAAGCACATCAACCTCAAAAGGATATGTTAAATTTACGCATGATGCGATGGGGCAGCAGTAAAGGTTAGATGCAAGTGGGAAGCCAAATGCTTGCAACATCTGGCTTCTAGTTTTACCCTGTTCAACGATGGCAAAACTTTACATATCATGTTACGTGGACAAATCAGATAGTGAATCATGAAATGATTCAGATTTTCCTCTGATGAAACCTGAAGTCGGATTTTAAATCTTTTTAAAGTCTCTCTTTTTCTCTCTTTGAATGTTAGAATTCTGTAATTGAAAGTGGAATGGGTGGAAACTAAACAAGGAGAGAAGCAACTTAGAACTAAGGAGAAGTTTACTGACAGTTAGAACAATTAATCAGTGGAACAGCTTGCCTCCAGAAGTTGGGAATGTTCCAACACTGGAAGTTTTTAAGAAGATGTTGGATAACCATCTGTCTGAAGTAGTGTAGGGTTTCCTGCCTAAGCAGGGGGTTGGACTAGAAGACCTCCAAGGTCCCTTCCAACTCTGTTACTATTACTATTACTAAAGTTGCTTGACAGCAAAAAATAATAATGGTATTTTCCACGGCTGGTCTTAATCTTGACCCTTGACTACCTCAAGAAGCCAATTCAGTTTTCTTGCAATGTTTTATTTTGGATATGGTTTTCCTTGCCTTCTTTTTCCTAAGGCTGAGGAAAAAATGATAGGTCCAAAGTCACCCAGCTGGTTTTGCATCAAAAGCAGAACTAGAACTAGAAGGAGCCGAGGTGGCGCAGTGGTTAAATGCAGCTACTGCAAGCTACTCCAGCTGACTGCTAGTTCAGCAGTTCAGCTGTTCAAATCTCACCAGGCTCAAGGTTGACTCAGCCTTCCATCCTTCTGAGGTCGGTAAAATGAGGACCCAGATTGTTGGGGGCAATATGCTAAACTCTGTAAACCGCTTAGAGAGGGCTGTAAAGCACTATGAAGCGGTATATAAGTCTAAGTGCTATTGCTAACTCACAAACTGTTGATACCTAGCCTGGTGCCTTTAACTATATAATATCAAACTGGCTGATATTAAAGCTTGAGGAGCTTTGAGAGTTTTATTTCTCTAAATTGTATGAGTAATAACAGCTTATTTCAATGAGAGAAACACACTGAATGAGTAGATATAAATTAGACATTACCCCACTAAGAATAAAAGAGTAAAAACACAAGCTTCTACCTATCATCTTTTAATGTCTATGGAGATTCTCAGTTATCCAGGTCATAGTTGTCCCAAAGGTGCTTTTTCAAAAGACAACTGGACTTTGTTTTTCCTTGAAGACATTTCGCTTCTCAGCCAAGAAGCTTCTTCAATTCTGACTGAATGGTGGAGGATGGAAGTCAGAACTGAAGTGAAACATCTTCAGAGAAAAACAAAGTCCAGTTGCCTTTTGAAAAAACACCTTTGGGACGACTATTGCCTCTTACCTCACTTGAATTTATTTTAGAGGTCCAGCTGACCACATGTGAAACTCAGAAAGGCTACAATAAGTCACCTGATGTGAGTTGAAAACATGGAATGCACTGGACACTTCTTAGCATAATATTGACCTTGGCTTACCAAAAGGGACTTATTTTTCAACTGTTTATACAACACACAGGGAGTGGTGCGGTGGCCTAGAGGTGGAGCTCTCGCCTCACAATCAGGAGGCTGTGAGTTTGATCCTAGGTAGAGGCAGATATTTCTCTCTCTGGGCACACTGAGAATATATCAGCTGAACAAAACTCCGCATTGGCAACAGGGAGGGCATCCGGCCATTAAAACACTCTGCTAGCTCCATTCAGTTGCCTAGACTCCACCCCACAAGGAATTATGGGGTCCTTAAAAGATTATGATACAGGGCTGAAAGTATATTACAGTATCAATCCTTGATGTGAAAAATGGCTCTGCATTTACTTATTTTACTTATTCAGCTCAGAGGCTGTTTAAATTTCAAATGACCTGAGTGGCTTAGCAATAATTTTAAAAAGGAACACTTCATAAGTGTGCAGAAGACAGACTCTGAATTACAATATGACAACCTACAAGGGTCAACTTCTACCCTACCTCAAGGCCTGGGAGAATAGCCAAGGATTCATTGATTTTCAGAATTTTCTCAGGTGGGAACCATATACAGTAGATCTCTTGGGGATGCTGTTTCAATGGGCAGGAGTTGCATGAGACTGGTAGGGGTGAAATTATATATATTCACATGTTAAAATAACTTCCACTAAATGCAGAAATATGAATGAATAGATTTATGAGTGAATACCTGGGAAACCAGCATAGTAGGAATCGGGGTGGGTTCTAACTTACCTCGCCGCCGGTTTGCTTCCTCCTGCAACGAGTGGCTGCGCGCGCATTGCGTGCCACGTGGCCAGGCCGCGCGGGCACGCATGCATGTGCAGTGCTGAAAACTCGGCTTCTGCGCATGTGCAGAAGCCAAAAACAAGATGGCGGCAGCCATGGACCGGCACTGACAGAACCGGTTCCGTGACGTCACCACCGGTTTGCTAACGGTTCTATAGAACCGGTTAGAACTGGTAGGAACTCACCTCTGGTAGGAATCTTTTTCTGGGAATCACTTCATTCCATCTATTATAAAACATTTACTCATTAAAAACTTTGTAAAATTACCTTTCATCTTGTGGGTAACTTAGTAAAATACAAACATGATAAAAAAAAATACCAATGAAGGGTTGCTGTAACATTGAGACGACTGTTACAGCAACTCTTTATTGGTATTAGATATAAATTAGATAAATAAATAAGAAAAACTGAGACCCCTCCTGTGGGTTAAAACGGGGAAGGTAGAAATACAATACAATTTAAAAATGCAACAATGTAAAGTATGAGGACAAGCAACAAAAAAATGCAGCAAACGGTACCAGCCATATTTTTATGAGAATAGTTTTCTTTTAATAAACTAGAAAAACAACTCTACATATGTTTGGTTGCATATCAGGAGTGTCCAACCTTGGTAACCTGACGACTTATGGAGTCCAACTCCCAGAATTCCCCCATCGACATGACCAGTTGGGGAATTCTGGAAGTTGAAGTCCATAAGTCTTAAAGTTGTCAAGGTTGAATACCCTTGTTCTGTGTTATTAAGATTTAAGAGTAAAACCCAAACGTGAGGATGGAGGAAATGGTAAATAAACAGCAAATGCAGCACTTCAAGAACTGATGTGCTCTTCTGTTAGGTAGCTTCATGGTAACACATTTTCCCTGGTTAAAATTTCAACGGGAAACCCCAAATAGAACCCATTACAATCATCCAGTCAAGAGACAACATTATCAGCAGGTTCTTAAATATTATATGGAAGTGTCACTATCTCGAAGGAGTCATTATTATAAAACCATCCAAAGATATCCTTCACCCCTCTGCCACATAAGCCCCAAGTGATTAAGCTGTATAAAGAGTATCACGTACATGATGTGGAGAAATAAGAATATGAATGGTGCTAAATAAATATTGCTAAGTCCTCCAAGAGAACTGAAATATTTCACACCAGACCTTTATAAGACTAGTGGCGTCTGCTGAAAAACACAGTGGTACCAAAATGTACATGTCAGTAATGTAGTCATCTTTTTAACTCTTCCCTTCCCTTCCCCCAATATTTTTAATTTTAGTTTAATTTATAGAGTTGCTTGACAGTGAGATGGACAGCATATACATTTAATGAATAAAACTTTTTGGATATATATTTTTTTTAAAAAATACAGTCTGCTGTTGGATTATGAATTGATAATATGAGTTCGATATTATAAATTGCTATTATGGAAAATTCAACAGGAGTACAAAAATAACATCCCAGGAATATAGTCCCAGGATTGAACAATGAAAGCAGCACATTTAATCAGGCAAAGTTGATCAGAAAATAATGGACTGTTTTTCTGGACAGAGGAGTCAAGCGAGGAATCTAGCTGGAGTCGTTGCATTTCCACAAGCAACACACACACACACACCCGAATTCTGTTAACTCTTATCTAGCACCAATTTAATGCTGACCATTAGTTAATTAGATTCTTGTATATAGGCATGAGTAATAAATCAGTTTAACTGGAACTTAATTCCAGTGGATCCTGATTCTTCGTGCCTGATAGTTTTCAGTAAAGCTTGGTGGTTTCTTTTAGAAAAGAGAATTATATCATACGAAGTATGATACAACAACAGACTTCATATGCAATAGCCAGGATTTTCTGCTGCACAATTTACTTCATTACATAATAATATCATTATGCAAATAATAAAACTATTGCCATTTACATCAATTCCTGTCTTCAGTGTAGTAAATAAATCCTTGAAAATCCTGCTCTCCAATTTAAAAGATTTCCCTCAATAATTTAGCCCCCTCCCTTTAATTAGTCCATTAAAAGTAGCTTTCACTGTAATGGAAACCTAACCCCTGTGACCTATAAATCATCAATGATGGCTTAGCATATTACATGAACTCCGTCCGTTGTGAACTGTTTAATAAACTAGAGCTAAACAATGATGTGATGTGATCTGTATACCAAATCATAATTTCCCCAACCACTTTCTAGTTCTTGCAGAATAACATATACATGTATTCCTCATGGGCTAACCTAGAATATGAAGGAGAACCACTATATTTTATATCAACTACCCCTGCTTCCCCAAAAATAAGACCCAACAGGAAAGCTCTAGCATGATTTTTTCAGGATGCTCGTAATATAAGCCCTACCCCCAAAATAAGCCCCAGTTAAGATTGTCAGCCAAATGGAAGCAAATAGTACCATATTTCTCCGAAAATAAGACCTAACCAGAAAATAAGCCCTAATGCATTTTTGGGAGCAAAAATTAATATAAGAACCAGTCTTATTTTTGGGGAAAAGCAGTATCTTTTCCATTAAGAGTCCTCCAGAAGATGGAAGTAGGAATTAATAATGGGATGGTTTGGTTATGATTGTGTCCCCAAATAATTTTATTCATTGCCATTGGTTTTTTTTTTTTTAATTTATACCACTGACTTTAGATTTTTACACATGGTCTTCAAACCAACCTTTCCCTGTGTGGTGTTTTTTTTTTGTTTTTTGTTTTGGTATATGTGAAGAATTGTGATTAATTCTGCTGGAGTCCCAGAATTATTTAGAGGCCTCCACCCATTTCTTATGCCTTTTACTGCACTTACTGGTACTTACTAGCACTGATCATATTACCCAGGTTGGATAAGAAAACATCTGCAAGAAAACAAGCAATCTCAGAGAGCACTGAGGACTCCACACTGCGCTTACTGCCTAATCCAGGCTAAAACGATTCTTCAACTTGGCATCCACAATTGCTATAAATTCCTGCTGCAGCGTATCCTCTCCAGACTGAATTGTTAGAGACCTCCTGAGAACTCAAGCAGAGCAGGAAATGTGTATCCAGATAAGAGATTGTGCAAGAAGGAAGATACGATTCATGTGGGATTTTAATCTCTACTATAGCAAATTGGATAACAAGTGTACCGTCAGAGGAACACAGAATACAGCTCATTATTGCCAGATCTCCTATTTTGACTTACTCCCCACAGCATGGTTTTGCGTATGTTCTTAATAAGAATTGATAGCACGACTTCTTTTAACAGCAGGCCGTTCTGTCGGTTTGGGCTGCCGTTATCTACGCTGTTGCAAGATTGGCCTAGGACCATGATGGCAAACCTATGGTACGTGTGCCACAGGTGGCCCACGGAGCCATGTCTGAGGGCACGTGAGGCGTTGCCCTATGTCAGCTCCAGCGTGCATGTGTGCGCTGGCTAGCTGATTTTCGGCCTTCCGGAGGGCGGGGAGAGGTCATTTTCACCTTCCCCAGGCTTCAGGAAAGCCTCCGGAGCCTGTGGATGATGAAAAACGGACCCAACAGACCTACCAGAAATTCTGAAATGAACTTCCGGTTGGGCCATTGGGCCGTTTTCACCCTCCCCAGGCTTCAGGAGGTTTTCCTGAAGCCTGGGGAAGGCAAAAAGACCTCCCCCTGCCCTCTGGAAGGCCAAAAAAGGTCTTCTAAAGCCTGGGGAGGGTGAAAAAGTTACCAAACTTCTGGTAGGCCCGTTAGGTCCGTTTTTCGCCATCCACAGGCTCCGGAGGCTTTCCTGCAGCCTGGGGAGGGCGAAAAACAGTCCAACGGGCCTACCGGAAGTCCGGAGGCTTCAGTGAGCCCTGCGTGCATGCGCAGGGGGGCAGCATGGGGGGAGTTGTGCATGCATGCACGGGGGGAGGGCATTGCATTATGGGTGTGGGCATGTGCGCCCTTTTGGCACCTGAGCAAAAAAAGGTTCGCCATCACTGACCTAGGACATGACCTGGCTCAATTTGTGGTTGCACATATTGACTGACAATCTTTGTCAGTCTTCTTGGTCATAGTGCCCTCCAGGTACCATGGTACAACAACTTTCAGAATGGCCAGAGGCATGGCTTTTGCCTTTGAACATCATCAGTTCATCAAATAACTATTTTAAGATGTGTGAGAGCAGATACCTCCGTACAAGGAGAATACAGATAGTCCTCGACTTACAGATTGTTTAGTGACTGTTCAAGGTTACAATGGCACTGAAAAAAGTAATCTATAACCATTTTTCACACTTATGACCATTTATTTATTTATTTATTTATTTATTTAGATTTATATTGCCGCCTATTCGCACATGGCAACTCAAAGCAGCTTACAAGAATATAAAAATATCATATTAAAAACAATAAAACTAATAAAAGAGAGAATCATATATAATAAGAGCCGAGGTGGCGCAGTGGTTAGCAGCACTGCAGTTCAGCAGTTCAGCTGTTTAAATCTCACCGGCTCAAGGTTGACTCAGCCTTCCATCCTTCCGAGGTCGGTAAAATGAGGACCCAGATTGTTGGGGGCAATATGCTGAACTCTGTAAACCGCTTAGAGAGGGCTGTAAAGCACTATGAAGCGGTATATAAGTCTAAGTGCTATTGCTATTGCTAATAAAATAACCCCCCACCCCCTGGCCCCGTCGACAACACATCATACAAGCCATATAATGGGCTCCATTCCGCTCTGCGTTCCCAGGCCCATTAGCAGAACCAGGTTTTCAGTGCCTTCCAGAAGGGTGTTAGAGTGGGGGCCATTCTAATCTCTGGGGGAATGATGTTCCAGAGAGAGGGAGCCACCACGGAGAAGGCCCTTCTTCTGGGGGGCCCAGATGTATCTCCCTATGTGAACCTTTTTTGTGATGGAGCAAAAAGTGATGGTGAATCTTTTTTGGTTCACGTGCAAAAAGGTGGGAGGGCGGGGGGGTCACACATGTGTGTGCCTACACTCATAATTCCATGCGCCCCCTGCGCATGCGCGCGTGACACCCCCCCTGCTCCCGGCACGTGATGGCATGCCCATTTTTCACTCTCCCCAAGCTTCAGAGCCTTTCTAGGAGCCTGGGGAGGGCAAAAATAGCCTTCCCCACCCCCAGAGGCCCTCCGGAGGCCAGGAATGGCCCATTTAAAGTTGGGAAATTTCTGGCCTCTAGAGGGCCTCCGGTGGTGTGGGGAAGACTGTTTTCACCCTCCCCAGGCTCCTAGAAAGGCTCTGAAGCCTGGGGAGAGCCAGCAGTATAATACTACCCACAGAGTGAGGAAGGAAACTTTATATATTTAATGTTATTTATTTAATAACATTAATTATTTAATGTTGACTTTTTTAATAGGCAGCTCATAGTTGCTTCTCATGAGATGGGCAGTATATAAATTTTATTAATAAATATTATGAGCATGGCTGGAAGGCCAGGAAAGGAAAGGGCATAGGCCCAACTCTGTCCACTTCATAAAGTCTGCAGCTTCCCTCTTCTAATATCCCTCTGAGGATTGAAAAAACCAATCGCAATTTACTCACGGCTAAAATTTATACCACAAATCAGCTATGGGAGAAATCCCTACGTTCATTCCCAGGAAACTAGAGTGGTGTAAACCAAATCTGGTTCAAAGACTAAATTGTCCTCTTTCACATTTATGCACACACAACAGACCACAAAAGTTGGAGTGGTGGGGTTTCGAGAGAGGAACTCCATCCCTCCAAACTTAAGGTGACCAGATTTTTTTTTTTAAGCGGGACACCATTGACGGGGGGCGGGCCCGCCTGGACGCCGCCATTTGAGTTTTGCCCTCTGCGCATGCGCAGAATGCTGTGCGCATGCACAGAGGGCAAAAGAACGCAAATGTCGGCGTCCAGGTGGGTGGGTGGGAGGCGGGAGGCCTTTCCTCGCCTCCCGCCTCCCCTTCGGGAGCCGGCAGTGGCTTGGGCTGGCTGGCTGGCAAGCGAGCGAGCGGGGCTGTCTTGGGAAGGGGAGCAGTTCGGAGATGGTGCTCCAAACCAGCGTCTCTTGGCTCTCCTGCTCCCCCTCCGCCAGCGCTGGGCTGCTGGAGTGACAGGGGGAGAAAGGAGATCAGGAGGCGGCGGATCACAACAACCCCAGCGGCAGCTCCAGGCAGAGAGAGAGAGAGAGAAGCGAGCGAGCAAGTCACTCTGCCACGCACGCCTGTATGCATGCTTGTGTGTGTGTGTGTGTGTTCGTGAGCGTGCACGCTCGCTTCTCTCTCTCTCTCTCTGCCTGGAGCTGCCGCTGGGGTTGTTGTGATCCGCCGTCGCCTCCTGATCTCCTTTCTCCCCCTGTCACTCCAGCAGCCCAGCGCTGGCGGAGGGGGAGCAGGAGAGCCAAGAGTAAGGTGACCAGACGTCCCGCTGTTTCTTTTCAAAATGGCATTCTTTCCAAAAAAGCGTGACTTTTTGGAAACAATGCAGGACGCGGGACACATGCTTGAAAAGCGTGTCTGTCCCACCAAAAGCGGGACGTCTGGTCACCTTATCCAAACTTCTTCTGCCCTGAATTAATGCATCACACTAGGCTGTGTTTCTCCGCTCAGAGGCAGGGTCTCTTCATATTTTGGGGAGATAAACATTTCACCACTTGCATGCCCTCTGGTTTTAATCCTCGAAGCGGGAAGGGGCATTTTGGGAAGTTTGGGAGAACCTCCATACCCTAATATGAAGATGATCCCCTGCTGGAAAAATCTAACCATAAATAGCTCCAAAGAGAGCATTTTGCAGTCTCCTTTTGATTGAATTAAAATAAGAGAAAAGAAAAAGTTACTACTGCCTATCCTGGGAATTTCTCAAGCACATCATTAATAACTTAGTTAAGGATTTGGAAAGAAATGCTGGCTGTTTGAAACATAAGCTGATTAATAAAATGCTGATCTCTGACCTCTGGCAGCAGGAATTTCTCAAAAACCAAAGCCATGTTCTCTTGTCCACTAATGTGATTCAGTTAGAAGATACCACACATTTGTGTGCACTGTTGATAAAGGAATTCATATATGGAAGCTATCAGCAGTGTCCCATCAATGATACCTGTTATGTATTGAATATATATAGTTGTGTTAAGCCTTGCTAAAGTGAAACTAACCTTTAGATGACCCTAACTGTTAACTCCAACTGGTTTGGAGGGAAACTTAGAACATTCATATTTGGGCGGGCTTTTTCAAGGATTATGATTGGTTAAGGCCCTGTGGGCCCAGAGTATAAATTACAGACATTTGCCTGCTGTTCCTCAGTTCCAGTTTTGAGTCAATAAATGCTGTTGTAGCTATGCTGGTCTGCTTCTTGCCTACTGAAGCCCACTACACAATAATACCCAAGTTGGAAGCAGCTTGAAAAGCCAGGGGAATTGGACTCGCTCTGATCCTTTGCTATGATGGGAGGTTGGCCAAGCAGAAAATAGCTGAAGTTTGTTAAAACTTTCCCTTCAAGGAAATCTCTCCCCTGGTATAGCCAACAAAGTGAGGAAAGCCTGTGGCTTAGAGGTTAATACATCTACCCAATAAAGTAGTCCAGGTTCGAATCCCGGAAGGGTATGGCTAGCTGACGAGAGCTAAATAGCTTGAAATAGATCTATACTAGTCTCCCTTTATTTCTTTGTTGGTAAATATAAATTCAACACAAAAATAGTCTGTCGCAAAAGCAACTGCCTGCGAAGGCTCCTGGATTGGGGCCGAAAGGCGAAAGCGGAAGCAGTATGCTCCATCCCATATTTGGATACACCAGGTTGCCCTGATTTTAAAAAAAAACACTTTCCCTTCAAGGCCAACTAGTAGGGCCAACTTGAAGTCAAACTAGATGCCTCCCCAAGGGAGAAAAAGCAGTTTTACAGGCCACTGAGTTCATGCAGAAAGATTATCACTAAAATGAGGGGCATGTGAATCGTGGCAAACACACCAATATTTGATTTCTGCAGTGAAATGACCAGCTTACAAAGGAAGCGTCCACATTTTCCATGTAGGCTCAGCAAAGCTGCACTCGGACTTAAAAGGCTTGTGAGGATATCAAAATTTAGACTCAGTAGCAGCTGAGTCCAGAACAGCCAATGTGGGAGTATAAGTCTGGAAATAAAGATCTGAAAAATAGGTTTACAAAGAAGGGTTTAATATGCAGGTGTTTCATAGTGACATGCAGGAAGTGATAATGGGGTGTGTGGGAGAGACTCTTAGGCAGATTACAGCTGCAGACAAAGATCGTGCTTCCTTGCACGTATGCCGGAAAGGGAGAGCCTTTTAACATAATGGAGTATTTTAAAAATGGCCTCCAAGGGATGTGAACTCCCTCAACCTCCTCTGCCAGAGGTCTCTCTCTTTGCTGGATTCAGATATTATAGCTCCCTAATCAACACTGCTGGGTGCAGTTGAGCTTGACTATCGGCGACTAGATGGACATGTCCATACAGTATTATTTCTTGGCAGCAATCTAGAACTGATTTGTTTGTTGTCTTCTTCTGCATTGTCTCTAACTAGTTGAGTCTAGCACTCAAGGAGTAACTGAGGCCCATTCAAGTCCTAACTCAGCGGCCTCCAACCTTTTCAGTGGTGGGTTCCTACCAGTGCGGTCCATTCTATAGCACCGGTAGCGGCCCGCTGGTGACGTCACAGTACCGGTGCGGTCGGTTGCCAGTGCCTGGGCGCCACCATTTTTTTAAAAAAAATTAATTTTTTTTAAATTTTCTTCTGCGCATGCCCAGAAGCCGAGTTTCCGGCACTGCTCATGCACTGCCTTCCTACCCCACAGTGAGTCCAAGCAGGGGAGGATGGCTGAGGGAGCGCATGAGACACTGAAAGAACGGGCAGCAGGAGCTATCTCCATTTCCCTCCCTTCAGCAGTCCAAGTAGCCACGAACGCGCGGTGATGATCCTAGGCATTTTTGCACATTCGAGGCTTCTCGAGCTGCTGAGGGGAGGGGGAATGGGGGGCAGGACCTATCTCAGTTCCCCTCCCTTCAGCAATCCGAGAAGCCACGCCTAACCAGTCACATGGCTGGCAAGCCACACCCATAAAATAAGCCACGCCCACAGAGTGGTAGTAAAAAAATTAGGAACCCGCCCCTGAACCTTTTGGGCATCAGGAACTGGTTCCGTGAAGAGAGGTTTTTCTCTTCGGAGAAAGGGTTTTATGTGCTGCCTGCATCCCGCAGATGGGACTTTGCTTGTTTGCTTGGCCTGGTTTGTGGCATGCCACAGCCCGGTGTCGGTCCATGGACCAGGGGTTGGGGACCTCTGTCCTAACTAGTTCTGCCCTTGCTTAGCTTTTTGTGCTCAATGGTAAGCTAGAATAAAGATAGATTAAGAGCTAAGCAGAGCTTATGGTACCTCCATGACCAGAGGTGGGTTGCTCCTGGTTCAGACCGGTTCTTTAGAACCAGTAGCGGGAATTTCCCCCCGCTCGCCGAACCGGGAACGATCGCCAGTTGGCCATGTCCCCGAACTGGCTCTAATGGTGCCGCCATAGGCGCCACCATCTTGTTTTTGGCTCCTGCGCATGCACATGCGCGCGCCCCCACGTGGCACGGGAGGAAGCAAATTGGCAGCGAGGTAAGTTAGAACCCACCCCTGTCCATGACCAACCTTATCAGAGACATGACATTTTCTACTAATCTAGAAAATAGTACCTTTGATCTCATTGAGCTCTTAAGCACTTCCTAGTGAGGCATTTCGGGTATAGTTTGCCTGCATTTGTCATAACATTTCACAGAGAGTCCAGGTCTCCTCGCCATTTTCCATTTTGCACCATTTATTGTGCAAATTCTTTCATTGTGCAAATTCCATCAAAGTCTGTTCATGAAGAAAATGCAGAATAGCAGCGGTATACAGGTAGTCCTCGACTTCCAAGTTTGTTTAGTGATGATTTAAAGTTACAAGGTCAGCCACAGCCCTGATACAGCCCTCAATGAGATTGAGTTTGACATCCCTGGCTTAGACTGTTTATGAATTATTTATTTATTTATTTTGTGAGGTTTATATACCGCCTCACAGTGCAAGCACTCTCTAAGCGGTTTACACCAGTAAGCAATGTATATTAGAGCCGAGATAGTAAGCAATGTATATTAGTATACATTGTAATAAGCAATGTATATTAGAGCCGAGATGGCGCAGTGGTTAAATGCAGCACTGCAGGCTACTGCTAGTTCAGCAGTTCAGCTGCTCAAATCTCACCAGGCTCAAGGTTGACTCAGCCTTCCACCCTTCCGAGGTCGGTAAAATGAGGACCCAGATTGTTGGGGGCAATATGCTGAACTCTGTAAACCGCTTAGAGAGGGCTGTAAAGCACTATGAAGCGGTATATAAGTCTAAGTGCTATTGCTATATTTATATTGCCCCCAACAATCTGGGTCCTCATTTTACCTACCTCAGAAGGATGGAAGGCTGAGTCAACCTTGAGCCGGTGAGATTTGAACCGCTGACCTGCGGATCAGTGTCGGCTAAAGTGGCCTGCAGTACCTGCCTCTAACCGCTGCGCCACCTCGGCTCATTTTTACAATTAAATTGTAAAAAAAAAAAGTCACACTATTTAGGATGCACTTTCATTCCATCTCTTATATTTTATTACAGTCTGGTACAAGACTGATTCATGTATCAGGCGCTAAGCCACAAGGCACACTGATTTGATTTCAGCTGAACGCACCACAGGAAATCAGGCATTGTGGCCTGTAAGCCATGATTTAAGGCATAGTATCTTCCGTGAATACAGCCAGCTGTAGCTTATTCAATAAAGGTATGGAAAAAGCAGCCCTGGTCAACTGGCACCAATCTGACCCACATCTCAGTCTGAAAACTTTTTTCCCAAGGTAAATTCCCCGAAAACCTTGTTCATGTTTGTAGTTGCAGCTGCGTCTGCTGATTTTGGGAGTGATGGAAAAGCATAACGCCTTCTGGATGAACTGAAAATTTTCAGTAAAGACTGACAGTTCTTTTTCCCCTCTGCTGTTTCCCTTGTCCTCCCTATGGGCTGAAACAATTTGATCGGTGTCATCGCAGCCATTCCGTTGCCGTTGCTTTTATGGGTACGCAGAGAAGAGGCCAAGTTTTATGTGTGAATCCAGCAAAGTTAAGCCTTTGGTTCATGAGCCCAAAAAAGAATGCATCCCCCAAGCCTTGATAAAGCTAACCTCCAGTCTAACAGTCATCCTCCCCTCTCCCCCAACTCCCCCCCTCCCTGCCCCATAAAATGAGTATGTTCATTGGCATGGCTGCCTGTTTACTTAGGTGCATGTCCGGTTTCCGTTGTTATTTGGCCCAAAATCATCTCCTCCTCTCCATTCCAAGGGCTATTTGCATGCTGTTTTGAAGACATCTCCTAGACATCTTGGGCACCAGAGGGATTAATAACTTCATCCAAATGTTTTCCCAGAGGTTGGTGTGCAAGAGAAAAGTATTCGTATTATGTGCCTTTAGACAAAGTTGAGTTGACAGGGCTGAATTCAATATGTGCAAGGATTAGTTGGGATAGGAATAAATAGTAAAATGGCTTTGTGGAGTCATTGGAGCTTCATGTTTGTTCTCTTTCCTTTTCTTTTAGCGAGCCATTGCCTTATGGCAGGGGATGTCCAAACTTCCAAGACTTCTATCTTTGTATAAGCAGGTTGGTCTTAGGAAAAGGGAAGGCAATTCGGGTAGCGTATTTTTCGGAGTATAAGACGCACTCCCTAAAAGTGGCTGAAAATTTGGGTGTGCCTTATACTTTGAATGTAGCTTTTTCCCCAGCCCTAACTAGGTGCTAACAGATCTTCCCAGCTCTTACCTTGCAGGCTTTTTCATCGTTACTCTCTCCAAAGAATGTTTTTCCAGCCCTAAGTCTTTGCAGATTTTTTTTCATTGCTCTACTTGCTCCGAATAAGTTTTTCTCTAGCCCTAACCAGGTGCTAACGATCTTCCCAGCTCTTACCGGCTTGCAGGCTCTTTCATTGTTATTCTCTCAGAAGAAGGTTTTTTTAAGTCCTAATCAGGGGATAAAATAATGTGCTGAAGCTGACCAGACTAAGGATGCTAGCCAGATGAATACCTGGTAGGCAGATTGTTTTCCCCTATTTTCCTCCCCAAAAACTAAGGTGCGTCTTATATTCCGGTGCGTCTTATACTCTGAAAAATACGGTAATAGCCTTAGATCCAGAGCACATGACAGCTATGCATGAAATTAATAATACTGGCTAGCAGTGTCAGAGTAATTTCACACCCCTGTAAGGCAGGGGTCTCCAAACTTGGCAACAAGTGCCGTAAGATGACTTCTGGGACCGATCATCATCAACTTTTAAGATTTGTAGATTTCAATTCCCAGAATTCTGGGGAGAGCATATCTGGAAGGGGGTGCACACAAGTGTATAAAACAAAATTGTGCCTCACAAAACAGTGTGTTGTTTTAAATGAAAAATTAAAGGATTAAATCCAATCAAAAATAAAAGATTGTGGTACCCATATTCCTCAATGATCGCTGTCCTGATACACAGAGGGCTCAGGGAGAAAGACATATGCTATTTCTAAATTTAAAATAAAATATATTCTGATCTGGGAGATTCTAACCTGCACTTTGTATTTTCAGACAAGTGGATAGCAATAGCAATAGCACTTAGACATATACCGCTTCATAGTGCTTTACAGCCCTCTCTAAGCGGTTTACAGAGTTCAGCATATTGCCCCCAACAATCTGGGTCCTCATTTTACCCACCTCGGAAGGATGGAAGGCTGAGTCAACCTTGAGCCTAGTGAGATTTGAACAGCTGAACTGCTGAACTAGCAGTCAGCTGGAGTAGCCTGCAGTAGCTGCATTTAACCACTGCGCCACCTCGTCACCTCGGATCCCTCTTGGTCACAGGTAATCCTCAACTTATGACCATAATGGATTCAGGAATTTCCACCATAAGTCATGATAGTCAGAAATTGAGATACCTAAATGACCAAACCCAACTCTATTATTTTTTTAATGGTGGTCATTATCATAGCAGTTGGCAAGTTTTGCATTGGCCAATAAGCAAACGCTCTAAATAAATCAATGTATTCCTATAGGCATGCCGGAAATCAGCCAAAAGGACTGGAAACCAGCAAAAAAGCCATGATAAATCACAGTCACATGTTTGTGGAATGCTAAAGTCAGCCTTAAGGGTGAGCCAGTTGCCAAGCACCCAAAATGCATTCATGTGATCGTGGAGGACACATCAGAACTCCATAACCAGGTCATAAGTAGCTTGGGGGGAGGAGTCCCCTGTAACTTCAAATGGTTGCTAAGCGACTAGTTGTACGAGGATGAGTCAAAAAATAATTCCATTTTCTTTAGGACAGGTATAATTACCAACACAGGAACATGTAGCATACATCAAAATGAAGCTGGTCCTCTGTGGATCACATCCTTACTTCTCAACATAGTCACCGTTTCTCTCAATAGCAATGTTCCACCTTCGAATGAGAGCATGTATCCCTGTCTCGTAAAAGTTATTTTCACTGGAATAATGTTTGCCTCTCAAACCCTCTTTCATGGGGCCGAAGAGATGATAGTCTGAAGGCGCTAAATCTGGTGAGTATGGAGGGTTATTATTCCAGTGACGAGGAAGTGAAAACTGCAGTGAAGAAGTGGCTCAAAGAACAGTCAACAAAATTTTACGAGGCAGGGATACATGCTCTCATTCGAAGCTGGAATGTGGGTGGGTGGGTGGGTGGGTGGGTGGGTGGATGGATGGATGGATGGATGGATGGATGGATGGATGGATGGATGGATGGATGGATAGATAGATAGATAGATAGATAGATAGATAGATAGATAGATAGATAGATAGATAGATAGAGTATACATGTTTGCAATTTTGTCACATGGCACACATTTATTACAGACAGGAATCAGTTGGAGCCGGAAACTCCTAGTTATCTAAGCAAATAATCCTTGGCCTTCTTTTTCTATCTTTTTAGAAAATTGTCTTAAATTCACAGTTATACTCTTTCAGGGAAAACACAGTATGCAGAATTGAGGAGTTCTTGAGGAGGGGTCTATGACAATTCACCACGACCAACTCATCACAGCCAATTTGCCACGGCCAACTCACTGCAGGACAACTTATTGTGGGACAAGAGTTACATTAATATCAAAGAAACGGTGGAATAGCATCATTAAAGAAAGGATGCAAAAGAGAGGCAGAATGAAATGTGAGTGGCAAAAATTAAAATATATATATTTTATTTTAAATAATTAAAGAGAATTGTTAAATTGTCCCGCAGCGAATTGTCTGTGGCGAGTTGGCCGTGGCGAGTCGGCTATGGCAAGTTGTCTCAATCCGTTGAGGAGTCCCTCCTTTTAACCCTGAGCTACAAATATTCTCCTTTATTGGCAATGTGTAGAATTATCAATCAGGGTTTGAGCAGCTACTGTAAAAGCATTATAGCTCAGCATCCCAAACCAAAAAAGGAAACCGTGCACCAGAATAGATTCTTCTCACCAGTCCTGCCGGATCAAGGATTTCATCAGCTTTCCTGCCAACTGGAATGTCTTGGCAGGAGGATCTCGCATTCAGCAGGGCTCCAGAGTTATGCATTAGTTTTTCCGAACCTGGCTGAGAATTCTGGAAACTACAGAGCCTATTTTCTGGAAAGCACCAGGCCGGGGAAGGCTGATGTCTAGGTTTACCTGCCAGTAAATAATACTGAACACAATGGAATGTGTTGTCCAAGAGCTTAAGAGTGCTCAACAATATATTAAATTGCACTTGGTTTGCCCGAAATAATACTTCAAGATAGGAAACCTTTCCTTATGGAGGCATTTCTGAGGTACGAGCGTTCAGTTGTGGAATCCCACAACTCTACAAAGAAACAACTCTAACTATGGTGACACAGTTGCATCTCAGAAAGCAGAGGCTACATCATGATACCTAGCTCTGCATTCCTTCTTCATCAGAGCATTACTAACTTAGAGACATGCAATTGTATGGTTTGTCCAGAAAATCCAAGATAAATGTTTAGCTCAAGGTGATATTAATCAACACACACACTTAGCGTATCTCTTGGGATTTCTTCATTTCTGAATTTGAAACTTTTTGGAACAGCTCTTTGAAATGCTGAGAGCATGTTGTCAATCTTCAAAATGACTGAAAATAGCTATTATGGAGAGTATCATAGACACAAAGACAGTATTTTCCCTTGTGCCTCACTCTGCTGAACACCTAATTACACAGTACTGTCTTATGTCTAAAGCCATTTACCCATGTAGTAGGGCTGTATTACCATTGTCCTTCTCATCTTTTCTACTACCTTGTCCTATCGGTATTGTATAATTATGATTCGATTACTTTGTTGTTTGTATGTACATTGAGAGCTTATGTACCGGAGACAAATTTCTTGTGTGTTCACTCACACTTCACCAATAAAGTTTTCTATTCTACTCTATTCTGTCCTCTCCTGTCCTGTCCTATCCATTATAATATCTACCCCACCCCATCCCACCCTACCCCACTCCACTCTTCACTCTACTCTTTACCAGAAAGCAAGGTTTCTGAACCAAAACTAAAAGATGTTAGTTTAGGACGAGTGAGACTCAGATTTAAGTCTGTCCTCAGCCACTGGGTGATTTTGGCCCAGCCACATGTTCTCAATCCAACCAAACTACAAAATTATTGTTGGGAAAAAGAGAATACAGAGCATTTTGTATGGTCTAGAGCTCATGGGGGGAAAAGTAAACTAAATAAGCTAGTGAGATTTCTTCCCACCCTACTCTACTCTACCCTACTCTACCCTACTCTATTCTTTATCAGAAAGCAAGGTTCCTGAACCAAAACGTAAGACATTTGATTATGACAGTCTGGTTTAAGACTGTCCTCAGCCATTGGGTGATTTTGGCCCAGCCACATGCTCTCAATCCAACCAAACTATAGAATTATTGTTGGGAAAAAGGCAATATAGAGCATTCTGTAGAACAGTGTTTCTCAACGTTTGCATCTCGTAAGATGTGTGAACTTCAACTCCCAGAATTCCATAGTCAGCTTTGCTGGCTGGAGAATTCTGGGAGTTGAAGTTCACACATCTTAAAGTTGCCGAGGTTGAGAAACACTGCTGTAGAGTCTTGAGCTCCTAGGAAAAAAAGCTAAACTAAATAAGCTAGTGAGATTTCTTCTAATGCTCCCTCCCAACTTAAGGAAGCTGTTTATTGCCCTCCCCTACATGATACAAGCCACCATTAACTTGTCCTTGAAAAGTAGAATCCTATTTATGATTAATCTGAACACCACTCTGAATCTTATGGTCCGTAATTTAGATGACATCTGGGGGACAATAGCACCACACAAACTTATCCCTTACCTTTACAAGACAAGCAACTTCTTTCCATTTTATCTTTAATTTCATTTTGCTGGCACCTTAACTTCTATAGCCTTGCGGCAACAAAACAACATTTTTGGCAATTTGGATCCCATTTCTTTTCACATCTCAAATGACCTAGATAAGAGTAGTGAGAATGTTTTTATGGCAGCTGTTGCCACTTTTTCTTCTCACCCAAATCCTGTAGAATAACACTCCACCCTACAATATTTGGGGGTTCCGAAAATGGCTGTCCAGATATATAGTGTAAAAATAGGAGCCACAGTTGCTATGAAAGGACATTTTGCCATGAAGTGCTGCTGCTGAGAATTTAAATAAGACAAAATTGAGCCAACATCTACACAGTCGGAGCAGAAGATTCCACAGGCAGAGACAGACGGGCTCAGGAGCCAGAACAAGTGAAATTGGAACAATTCACAGCAATTTTGCCTCTAACTACATTTCAACAAGTTTCTTCTAGGCCACATCACCTGCGACAGCCAGGAATCAGTTTTCCACCTGTTTGGACTCTTTTGCATTATAGTCATAAACACATTACATGTTCTTCATTCACTGGCAATTTTCTTTTCTTTTCTTTTTCTTTTTTAAATTAGAAAAAAATTGATTTTAAAAGGACAAGGAAAAAATGAGATGTTCTGAAATTGTAATAATGGTATTTTTGGCAGAGTCTTCTCTCTTTCATGAGGAAAAAAAAAGCTTCAAACAGCCAAGCCCTATTCCACTAAGCCTAGATGCACCTGGAGAATTCTCCAAGTTAGACAACCCTCTTAAGGGGCCTGGGGAAATCATTCTCCATTAGGAACAACCACAACAAAGGTTAAGATTAAAGATACAGATGCAGAGTGAGAAATGAACGAGCCTGTCTGCTTGGAATTGTAACTCATACAAAACGTCACTGGAAAAGCAGATGACTTTTCTCTTTCCTTCACACTCTACATTTCCATCCTCATCACCAGGATGCAATCAATCAGCTCATTCTGATCCCTCATCAACCAAGGTTTGGCACAAGCATCTGGGTTTCCATGAAAGAGGCACCACAATACATGAGGCAGTATAGCAGTGCAGGTTGGATTTCAAGGTTTGAATTTCAGGCCCAATGGCCCTGTTCCCCCATCTCAACAGACCTCCAGAATGTGAAAGAGGATGAAGGCAGTGTCCGTAGCCACGTAGCCTTGTTATCCTTTCAAGAAAAGGATATTACATATCCCAGCATTCTTTCACCTTATTTTTAAAAACACTTTGTCCTCAGGAAAAGGGTGTGAAACACGGTTACAGATGGCTCGTTGTGTTACTTTTGAGGAAAAGCGCCCTATGCTTTTCTAAGGAAAAAGGGAGGCTTACCTCAAGTCAATGTGCACACTTCATTTGAGTCAAGGAGCCGCCATCATGAAGGTCCTTAGCTAGGCTATTGTTTTCACTAACAATTGTTAGTGGGGGTTTTTTTTCCTTCCTTGTTTTAGCTCTGAGGAGTCAAATGTGTAGCAGAGTTGTAAATCATGGAACAGCAACTGGTTGGAAGGAGAGGTATTAACTGCATCTTTCACTGAAGTCACAGACATGGCCATCTAAAGTAGGGGACAAGACAAGACAAGATAGAAAGCCCTGCAGATGGATTAGAGAACAAACAAAAGAATATGATAATCATCAAGAGAGGAAAAGAATTGAACTGAAAATGGGGTGGTCACATAGCAAGAAGAACTGATGGCAGGTGGACCAAGGCAGTCATAGAATGGATCCCACTTGATAAAAAGCGTCCATAAAAGAGACCTAAAACAAGATGGATCGGTGACATCAGCAACTATTGTGGGCCCAATTGGCAAAAGAACGCTCAGGACCGTATTGGTTGGAAACATGCTGCAGTGCATAGAGAATGGCAAAGAAGAAGGAGGAGAAGGGTGAGGGTGAGGAGGAGGAGGAGAAGAAGGAGGGGGGAGCGGGAGGAGGAGGAGGAGGAGGAGGAGGAGGAGGAGGAGGAGGAGGAGGAGGAGGAGGAGAAGAAGAAGAAGAAGAAGAAGAAGAAGAAGAAGAAGAAGAAGAAGAAGAAGAAGAAGAAGAAGAAGTAGTAGTAGTAGTAGTAGTAGTAGTAGTAGTAGTAGTAGTAGTAGTAGTAGTAGTAGTAGGGCTAGGCTCGGCTAGGCTAGGCTAGGCTAGGCTAGGCTAGGCTAGGCTATAAGACCATTAATAGATGACCTAAAGTGCAGGATCTAGCAATATCGTTGACATTAATATGTTCCAAGCTGAGATGGCAGGCAAGGCAAACAGCTTACAAAGTGTAAATGAAAAGTTCAAACAGATATTTCTTTGGTGAAATTACAGCCAGAGGAGGCTCTGCTGTCTTTGAAGATTTGTTTGTATAGATTAATTTTGGGTGGAAGATTTCTGATGTGAGTATTTTGCCTTCTCACTGAGAAAAGCAAAGTCAACACCACATAGCTGAAATTCTCTTTGACATTAGTAAAAATAGGACTCGATCCACATACAGACAGCACAACCAGGCGGAGAGCTTGCTGATGAGGTCCTAAAAAAAAGAGTAGGGTTGATGGGCTCCCAACAATACTGTAACTTATTGAGGATTCACAGCAAAGCCATCTAAGTGGGAAGCCATCTACTAATGACTGAGTAGTCTTCAAAGTTTTCTTGGCTTTCGGAAAGGCCTCCCAAAACAATTTCATGGAAATTATGTATAATTAAATGGTGATGCAACTGAGAAAGCACACTGCCATGATTCATGTCCTTCAGTTTAACTTCCTAAAAAAAACCCAGTATCTGGCAAATACTCCAACTTTTTGGAACCAGTATGGGTTTTATCTAATATTATATAAGCCATAGTCAATAATTGCAGTGATTTTTAAAGCATTCTGCACAGCACCTGCTGCTGCCAAAAGATGAACAAATAAGAATGTTGGCCCCACAACGATTATCTCAAAATCCCTCCCTTTGGGAATGAATCTAGCGGCCAAACAACGGGATATTTTCAAAACTGTCCCAAGTGTTTACAAGTTTGTGGATTTTTGTTTTTTAAATGGAGCACATAGTGTAAGCAACAACTGGATTTCAAGGTCTGGAAGACTCCTTCCTTCCGTGATAGAAAAATCAGTCCTGATGCCATTGGTTTTTCACAGCCTGGAAGTTGTTAATGAATAAAATGTATTTCCCGACCAAGCAAACATAGTTGGGTTGAACCCTTCCAATGGGACATCTGTGGTGCTCCTACTTTAACAGCTGCTTGGGATTAACCTCCTCCATTTGCAAAGAAAATAGGTTTCAGTATCTAGGATGTCTCTAGCTCTCCTGGGAGTCTATTCAGTTACATTTCCAAACACCGTACTCCAAGCCTGGTTCATGCATTGTACTGAACCATTAAGTGGTTTGGCTTGGCTTGGCGTATTGTGTAAATTTACTGTGGATTATACACCACGGTTTTTGACTTGATGTGCTCTGTGAACCCAATTTTGATTAATTCTACAAACCAAGAGTGAATAAACTAAGGCAAGGGTGTCAAACCCGTGTTGTCACGGCGGCGTCACATGACGTATCGTGACTATTTTCCCCTTCGCTAAACCGGGTGTGGGCATGGACAGCGCGTGAGGCATGCAGCCCGCGGGCCGTGAGTTTTGACAGCCCTGAATTAAGGCATAGTAAGATGTGCGTGGATCCATCACAGCCATTCCAAGTTACAGAATAACAGAGTTGGAAGTCTTCTAGTCCAACCCCCTGCTTAGGCAGGAAACCCTACACCACTTCAGACAAATGGTTATCCAATCTCTGCTTAAAAACTTTCAGTGTTGGAGCATTCACAACTTCTGGAGGCAAGTTGTTCCACGGATTGTTCTGTCAGGAAATTTCTCCTTAGTTCTAAGTTGCTTCTCTCCTTGATTAGTTTCCACCCATTGCTTCTTGTCCTGCCCTCAGATGCTTTGGAGAATAGCTTGACCCCCCTCTTCTTTGTGGCAACCCCTGAGATATTGGAACACTGCTATCATGTCTCCCTTAGTCCTTCTTTTCATTAAACTAGACATACCCAGTTCCTGCAGCCGTTCTTCATATGTTTTAGCCTCCAGTCCCCCAATCATCTTTGTTGCTCTTCTCTGCACTCTTTCTAGAGTCTCAACATCTCTTTTACATCGTGGCGACAAAAACTGAATGCAGTACTCCAAGTGTGGCCTTACCAAGGCCTTCTTTTCATCAGACTAGACATACCCAGTTTCAGCAACCGTTCTTTATGTTTTAGCCTCCTTATGCCAGTGCAGATGGCAGCAAAGATTATAACATGAGGATGGAGGCAGTCTTTGCTAGAAAAAAAATATGTCCTACATTTAAGCTATGGCAACTCCAGCTGAAAATCATCCAATAACAGGTGATTGGAAGGGGAAAAAAACCTTCCTTTTTCCAAGATCCTAGAAAACCTCCAGTCCAATAAGATCATTCTGGTCTAGGAGAGCAACTTTCTACAGTAACTTAGCAGTCAAAGAGCCTCTGGTGTATGTGCTGTGAAATTGGACAGTTGCAAAATAACGTTAAGTTCATAGAGCCGTGATGGCGAACCTATGGCACGGGTGCCACTGGTGGCACGCGGAGCCATATCTGCTGGCACGCGAGCTGTTGCCCTAGCTCAGGTCCAGCGTGCATGTGGGCGCCCGCCAGCTGATTTTTGGCTCGCACGGAGGCTCTGGGAGGGCGTTTTTGGCCTCCAGAGGGCCTCCAGGGTGGCAGGGGAGGGCGTTTTTGCCCTCCCCAAGCTCCAAGAAAGCCTCTGGAGGCTGGGGAGGGCAAAAAATGGGCCTACCGGATCCATCGGAAGTCAGGAAATGGGGGAACAGGGGTGCGTGGGGGAGCATTGAATATGGGTGTGGGCACGCGCACGCGTGCGATAGCGCGCGTGTGCACTATTTCGGCACCCGAGGAAAAAAAAGGTTCGCCATCACTGTCATAGAGGGTACTGGAAACAGGATGCCAAATGAAAAGCGGTTAGGGAACATTGGTTAAAAAAATAGCATTGGGAAAGCGGAAGTGTCAAGAAAGGGAAGTTAAAAAAGAAATGTAGCTGCTGACCCAAAAGATGAGAGAAAGAAATTGAGAAGTGAGGACAAATGAAAAAAGCAGGCTTCAGTCAGAGAGGGTGAGACTTAGCACAGGCAGCCAACAATAGCAAGTGAAGCTGTGAAAGTCATTCACTATACCAGTGATGGCGATCCAAAAGGGCACGTGCGTGCGTGCGTGCCCACACCCACAATGCAATGCCCTCCCCCCCACTCATGCGTGCACAAGCCCCCTGCGCTGCCCCCCCCACGCATGCGCGCAGACCTCACTGAAGCCTCTGGACTTACAGTTGGGCCGTTTGGCCGTTTTTCGCCCACCCCAGGCTTCAGGAAAGATGGAGGGTGGGGAATGGAAGGATTTATATTCCTTTCAGACAGCTGGTCATTTGCATTCTTTTAGAGAGTCCTTGAGGCCACCTGGGGGTTTGTCTGTGTCCTCAGATATAAATCCTTCCATTCCCCACCATCCAGTCAGAGCTGAAGAAGCTTCTTGGATGAGAAGCGAAACGTCTTCAAAGAAAAACCAGAAAGTCCAGTTGCCTCTTGAAAAAGCACCTTTGGGACAAGTATATGAACACTTTGTTTTTCTAGGTCAGGCTGTGAACTTTGGAAGCCTCTTCAATCTCATGCATCTTAGCAAAATGGCCTAAGCTCCCTAGATTAAAATAGCTCTACATATTGGAGCATACTGTATTTGAGTGTCAGAAATACCGAAGCTTCAGGCTCGGTTGACCTATTACTCAGGGCAATTTCCGGAGGCCAACCAGCCCCATACCAGCAATTGGGGTGAACAATACCCCTATTCTCATGGCGTAAGGGCCTCAAAAGGGCAAAGGTCAGGTAGAAAGACTTCTCCACTTCAATGTCCTATCTCCTGCAGAATCAGTAGGCAAACTGAGAGGGCCTTGTCTGAGGACTGTCTTCCAATCCTGGGCCCAGCACTGCTCATGCAAAAGAACAAAATTAACCCGGAGAGGTTTTCTTACTTCTCTTCCCCCTCCATTCTTCTATCACAACATCAGTCATGCATTAAACCTAAAATTTCCAACAGAGTATCCAGATTCCACTCTTATCCTATTGTGCGTGAATTTTCTATGGGAGAAAGAAAAGCTTTAGACTCATAAAATGAAGGCATAGAGACCGAATAACCAATACAATTTTAGTCTTCCATAACCCTTGCTGATCATTAAATAAAAACTATCCATACAAGATAAGCAAGGTAAAGAGCTGTGCTGCCATCTAGTGGCTATTCGTTTTTTGTTTTTTTGTTATTTACAGACTAAAGATTGCAAGTAATCCAAACATTCCCTTGCAGTGAAGGAAATAAGTTTTGACAGAACAAAGCAACTTACAAAAAGAAGTGCACAGAGTGTACAAGAATACACAGCAGGGTAGCTTTTCTCAAAGTAATGGGATGACAGGAGTCACAACAGAATGCTGATGCAGCTCAAATACAGGTAATCCTCAATGTCTGACCATGTGTTCAGCAACCTTTCAAACTTATACCTGTGCTTAAAAAAAAGATGGGACTTATGATTGTGCCCAAAGTTACAACCATTGCAGCACCCCTACAGTCACAGATCAAAATGTGGGTGCTTGGCTGCCTGCCTGCACTAAAAACCACAGAGACGCTGCAACTCCCCTCACCCATCTATCTCACCCCCTTCTGGGTCTTTTTGGTACCCTGCCACCCTGTGCTGTCAACCCATCTGACCTTTGCGTTCTCCTTGCTCCCACTGCTGATGAGTGCCTGGTCTGCTTCTGGGCCAGACATCAGTGCTAAAATAATAATAAAAAGCTAAAAGGAGCCCCAGGGCTGCAGTGTGCCAGAAAGTCCCTTCGCGTTGCAATTCTAGGAGGACTTAGGTTGGGAGTTTGGCTGCAAAAAAAAAATTTTTTTTAAAAGCCCAAAAGTAGTCCTTGAGCAGCGGTGCACCCAAACACCTCTATGTAAAACCTTCTGGAGCAGAAATGGTATTGTCCCTACGACTTCTCTTCTCGCATTGATTATTATTATTTATTGATTCAAGTCTTATATCCGCCCATCTCAGCCAAGTGACTCTGGACTTATCATTCTAACACTATCAAACAGGGGTCTCCAAACTTCCCTGGTTTTGTGGACCCGGGGGTGGGTGGGTGCAGGATAGGGGATGGTTCTGTGCAAGCAGCGGGTGGGCGCGCTCGACAGTTTCATTTACGCAAGCGGTGGGTGGGTGTGCCCGCCGCTCACACAAATGGAGCTTCCTGCGCGAGCATGCTTGCCCGCCGCTTCTGCTACCTGATTCCAAATGGGCCACAGCCCAGAGGTTGGAGACCCCTACTCTCAAATAATTTTAAAACAAAATAAAAACATCCAAAAATTAAAAATATATAGCAGCCAAGAGTGTTGGCCAGCTAACACTAAAGCCAAGAAAACAGGGCCTTTAACAACACATTCCGAGTCACTTGTCCATGTAGCCAGCCAGGTTTTTAAAGCCTTAGGAAAAGCCAACAGGCTTGGGGCCATTCTAATCTCTGAGGGCCATCAACTTCTTATCAATTCCTACCAACCATATAGATTTTCTCTCCATGACAATCTGTCCCTAACTTGATCTGCACATTGCAATATGCTTGCATGGTGTGACAGAATTGCAGAGTACTAGCTGTGACTGCACAAGCTTTGAAAACAATTGTTTGCTTTGCTGTCCATCACATTACCTTGCAATTTTCATAAAACTAAGCAAAAGGACACTCCCTATCACAGAGGTCTTCAAACTTGGCAGCTTTAAGACTTGTGGAGTTCAACTTCCAGAATTCTCCAGGCTGGAGAATTCTGGGAGTTGAAGTCCACAAGTCTTAAAGTTGCCATGTTTGGGGACCCCTGCCCTATCAGAAGCCTCAGATACGATCATTAGCATTAGGTTTGAAACAAAGCACTCTGTGGTAGTAGCAATACCTGGAGGGTGTTTTTCACAGCTACCATTATCGTAGTCATGCATTAGACAAAGTTGTGGAGAATAATTAAGTAGCTGTTGCATTAGGTTTAAAGGTGGCAGTGTTTGTGGGTGGTGATAGATGGGCGACACAAATGGTGTGCTCAGATAAAAGTGCAGGTGCTCAACCTACATTTATTGATCTCTGCTATTAAAATTCAAGATTATTGTAGCATTTACAGTTCTATATACAGTATATGCTTGTTTCTTGAACACATGGAATATGATACTGTAGAACAGCAGTTTTTCTAAGAATAGTCTTCAGCGTATCTAGAATTAGGATCCACCTCAGTTTACAAAATGCAATAGATGCTGTCAGCCTTCCAAACTAGGACACTAGAGTTATGAATGCTGTACAATCAGGCCAGAAATGTATTAACAAGGGAGACCAGAGCAGCAAAAAGGAGCTACTCTGAAAAGCTAAGGAATCAGTTCTCAACAAATGAACCAGCAAACATGTGGAAAACTCTTAAAAACATCACCGGTTATGGCAAACCTCCTTCCCAAGTTGAAGGAAATCGTCCAATCACACTTGACCAATAAAGAATTCTATTCTATTCTATTCTATTCTATTCTATTCTATTCTATTCTATTCTATTCTATTCTATTCTATTCTATTCTATTCTACTTTCTTGTAAAGTTACAGTAACAGAATGTTAGGAACTTGAATGCCCCTTTATCTTCATGACAACTAGGGAGGGTTATGTCTGACATCTTTTATCAAATTACATTTCTGCCCCAACTCAAATTCTTTTTAATCTAATGTCTTAATAGTGGCTCTTCCTCCTGTTTCTCATTCTCATTCCTAGTGCCCATCGGAATACAGGTAGTCCTCGACTTACGACCACAATCGAATCCAAAATTCTGTTGTTAAGTGAGACATTTGTTAAGTGAGTTTTGTCCCATTTTATGAGATTTCTTGCCAAAGTTGTTAAGTGAATCACTTGCAGTTGATAAGGGGAATCTGGCTTTCCCATTGACTTTGTTCAGGTCACAAAAGGTGATCACGTAACATTGGAACACGGCAACGGTCATAAATGAGTCAATTGCCAAGCATCTGAATTTTGATCACAGGACTATGGAAATGCTGCAAAGGTCGTAACTGTGAAAAATGCTCATAGGTCACTTTTTTCAGTGCCATTGTAACTTTGAAGGGTCACTAAATGAACTGCTATTAAGTCGAGGACTATCTGTACCAATTCCACTGGTAACTAAACACCATAGCCTATGTGCAAAGTATCACAAAACCTATACAGGTAGTCCTTGACTTACTACCGCAGGGGTCTCCAAACTTGGCAACTTTAAGACTTGTGGACTTCAATTCCCAGAATTCTCCAGCCAGCCATGCTGGCTGGAGAATTCTGGGAGTTGAAGTCCACAAGTCTTAAAGTTGCCAAGTTTGGAGACCTCTGTACTACCACAACTGAGCCTAGAACTTATGTTGCTAAGTTTGAAATTAGTTAAATGAAATTTTGCCCCATTTTACTTTTCTTTCCACATTTATTAAGTGAATCACTGAAATTGTTAAATTAGTAACACAGTGGTTAAGGGAATCTGGCTTCCCCATCGACTTTGCTTGTCAGACAGTTGCAAAAGATGGTCACATGATCCCGGGACACTGCAACCGTCATAAATATGAACCAGTTGTCAAATCACATGACCATGGGGGTGCTGCAACGGTTATAAGTGTGAAAAATGGTCATGAGTCACTTTTTTCAGTGTGGTTGTACCTTTGAATGGTCACTAAGTGAGCTATTGTAAGAGTACCTGTAGTAGGCAAGGGAAATTAAATCAAGATTAACATGTACAGAGTTTATCATATTTTTTGGACTATAAGACACCCCCCCCCCAAAAAAAGTGGGTGGAAATGTCTGTGCGTCTTTTAGACCGAATACAGCCGTTTTTGGCCTCCCGAAACACTCACACACCTGCACATCCCGTTTTCGCCAAAATAGCTTGGTTTTGGCAAAAACAGGACGCACAGAGGGTTTGGGAGGCCTGCAGAGGGCTCCTGAGAGCAAAAACAGGACGCATGGGGGGTTCGGGAGGCCACAAATGGGCATATTTTTGGCGGGGAAGGGCCTGTTTTTGGCAAAAACAGGACGCAGAGAGGGTTTGGGGGGCCTGCAGAGTGCTCCTGGGGGCTGGGGAGGGCAAAGACCGGATGCACGGAGGCCAAAAACTATTTTTTTCTTGTTTTCCTCTTCGAAATCTAGGTGCGTCTTATAGTCTGAAAAATACGGTAATTTTAGTCAAAACACCCAGAGTTTTCTTTTCTGCTTCTGATCACATGCAGCATATTTTGTTGCCCACTTTTGGCCAGTAAGAGGCCAGAAAACAGCTGAGGCGTAATTTGCTGGGATTTGCTTGTGTACAAGTATAATATTACAGTTGGTAAACCATGTTTTATAATTTGATTACTCAGTTCATCTAATTTATTAACCTGGTTACTGAATTAACCCATTTTCTGGGTTTGCCCTATTATCCCAAACAATCAATTAACCAAACATGCATTGGGGAAACAGAAAGCTAAATTGTAACGAAGTAAAAAATAGAATTTCTTACTTTAGGATACAGTAGAACAAAATAGTATTAACCATTAGTTGAGTAGATTCCTGTGCACAGGCATGAGCAATTGTTGTTAGCCGCGAAGTCGTGTCCGATCCATCACGACCCCATGGACAACGTTCCTCCAGGTCTTCCTGTTCTCTACCACATGGAGTCCATTTAATCTCATGCCGACTGCTTCAGTGACTCCATCCAGCCACCTCATTCTCTGTCATCCCCTTCTTCTTTTGCCCTCAATCATTCCCAGCATTAGGTTCTTCTCCAGTGAGTCCTTCCTTCTCATTAGGTGGCCAAAGTATTTGAGTTTCATCTTCAGGATCTGGCCTTTATTGCATGAGCAATAAATCAGTTTAATCGGAACTTCACGTCTTTTGTGCCTGATACAAAAGCAAGTGTGATCTTCTCTCGTCGGGTTTTTTTTTAGTCCAGAAGGGCGCCAACAACTATACTCTTACTCAAGTGTATTAATTAAATGTGTTTTATTTTACATCATGATGTGAGAACATAACACCTATTTAATAAAATTTTGTAACTTCACTCAGAATACACTTTTAATGCACAATAAAAAAAGCAATCCATCTTACAAATTGTTTGCAATCCAAATATACAATAGCTTGGAAAACAAAAAAAGTTTAGAAAAACGAATGCTAATGTAAAAAGACTACTTGAACCTATAAGAGTAGAGTTTCTGTATGGCTCTTCTTCACAGTTTCCTTACTGCGTCATCAATCTCAGAAATCTGTTCCTTCAGCTGGCTCCACTGTTCTGGATTTAGAGAGATGCCTGAAATAAACCAAATAAATCCTTGGAAAATAGTATAGTTTCACAGTCATCCTATAACCTTAGTTAATTCTGCAACTGCAGAATTTACCACTGTTTCTAGGGATCCGCTCCCGACAACCCATAGCTCTATGTTAAGAACATTTCAAATTTAAACATGCATAATATGAAAGACAAGTTGGGGTTAGCTGAATCAGATATTCAGGTGCCTTGCATAACTGAACCCCTCTGTAACTGGCAATAAAAGATAGTGAATTAATTACCAGGAGAAGAAAATGGGTAATGCTTGCATTAATCAATTATATAACTGGATAGAGGGCATTGAAACAGTAACAAACAACTTGAGGAATACTCCATTTTTAACACTGAATTTTCTGAAAGCAAAACTCATGACACTGTGCCACAGCTTTCTTTAAATAATGAATACACTCGAAAGTATTGATTCATATCTGATTTTCATCAAACCAAGTGTTCAGAGTTGTCAAAAACAAGATGTCAAAAACAAGTTGTCTGATAAACAGTCAAGTTGATTTATAAAAGCAGGCAGGTCTTGTAACATTACACTTTGCAGAACACACTGTTTCAAAGTTTTGAGAAATCACTCACATTATTTTCCAGCCCTGTTTAAAATGTTTGGACATGCCTTTCACAGAAGGTAAGAGCAATTATATAATTAAACTGTAATAGATTTAACAACATAAGGAGCCCTGAAGTCTTACTTCATGCAGAAATTATGCCAGTTATCATCCAAAGCTAGGTTAATAAGGCAACTTATATCTCCTGTCAAATCAGGAAAGCATCAATTCAGACTGTTGTAACTACCCACAAAACTCTGGCCTTTTCTGAAACAAAACTTGTGATGCTTCCAATTAAAGGCGCACACAGAGTGCAGAACATAAATAGGAATTATGGAAAGAGAGTTAACAAGTAAATCTATTAATAGCACTTTATAATAATTGGCATCTAATTTCATACATTTTGCATTTGGATAGCATATCGAGAAGCATGAAGTCCCTTGTTCAGGCCTATAGCTTGAGAACTGTGATGCGAGATTATAGGCTTTTTTCCAAATATGGAGCTAAATTTTAGAATTACTTTGCCAAATGAGTTCAAAATGAAATTCAAATCACACTGACAACTCAAGTCTTGTGTAACGCTAAAGACAGATGGACAGAGTTGGAGAATATATTCATCTTCTGATTTCTGGAACAAGTGTGATAAGCCAGAAAAAGGCCCTAAAATTGCCAATATCAGAGAAATGACAACCTTCCAATAAATCTATGTCCAACATTTCTGAAACAATGTTCAGGACAGACACACCGTTCAAGGGTGCAATAGAAGCACCTAAATGCATTCATTTGGCTACTTCATATAAATAAGATGACTGATATGAATCTTTCACACAAGGCACAGATTCACATGCCAAAATACAGCTTTTTAATAGATGCCTTTCATAGTGGCTAACCAGATAAAAACAACAGAATGAGGTAGAAAAATCAGCAGCATTACTTTAGTCAACAGACAAAACACATACCTGAAAGCTACTCTATATGTAAACACTCATTTTAAAAAAAAACCCAGCATTTAAGAAAAAGTTTTTATCCCAACCAAACTCCTTCCTATTATACAACTGCCCTGCACTGCATTCAGTACTGCACTGTCAAAAGACATACCCGTTGGAAGTCTGTACAATTGTTTTTATAATTTCTCTTGTAAGTTAACTAGAATGTCTTGTATTTAGGTCTGGGGCACATGGGCTTAATATTGCAAATAAATAAAATAACATCTAAATGTTGAAAGAGCATATGCAAATAGATAATTACCTTTTCTGCCAGGTTTCATTTCACCTTCTTGATCCATCCAATATTCTCTAATATCAATTAGGACTTTACCTTTAAAGTCCCGAACATTGACATATCTCATTTTACCAATCTGTCAGGAAATTAGAAAGTTCAATCATTACTTCAATAAGCACACAGAAGTACTTTCTTTAATCACTACTAATATTTTGAATATTCAGCAAAAGTTGTAATTTATATTCTAAAACAAATGTGACCAGACAATGATATCCCCGTGGCTCCTATATTTTTGGCAGTGTAATTCTCATTTTTTACCTAAGGACAAAAATTCATCCTGTAAACTGTTATGCCCTCCAATTTGGGTGTCCTCCTAGACCCACAGCTAAAATTGGAGCAACATCTTTCAGCTGTGGCTAGGGGGACCTTTGCACAGGTTCGCCTGGTGCACCAATTGCGACCCTTCTTGGAGAAGGAGGCGCTACTCACAGTCACCCACGCCCTTATCACCTCCCGGCTGGATTACTGCAATGCGCTCTACATGGGGCTACCCTTGAAGAGTATCCGGAGACTACAATTGGTGCAAAATGCAGCTGCGCGTGCTGTGGTGGGTGTGCCCAGGTACACCCACGTAACACCTATCCTCCGCCAGCTGCATTGGTTGCCCATTAGTCTCCGGATCCAATTTAAGGTGTTGGTCGTTACCTTTAAAGCCCTACATGGCTCAGGGCCAGGCTACCTTCGGGACCGCATCCTGCCGCATACCTCCCTACGACCGGTTAGGTCCCACAGAGTTGGTCTCCTCCAGGTCCCATCGACCAAACAATGTCGGTTGGCGGGGCCTAGGGGGAGAGCCTTCTCTGTGGGAGCTCCCTCCCTATGGAACCAGCTCCCTCCGGAGATCAGAGCTATCCCCACCCTGCTGGCCTTCCGTAAAGCAATAAAAACTTGGCTCTTCCGGCAGGCGGGGTGAAAGTGAGACCGAGTTGAGTATCTCGGGGTCTCCCCCCTTTAGTTATGAATGTTGGAGATTTCTTTTTAATTTTTATATATCTTTTAATTGTTATATGTTTTACTGTAATGGATTTGGACATGTTGTGAGCCGCCCAGAGTCCCTCGGGAGTTGGGCGGCATACAAATCTATTAAATAAATTTAAATAAATAAAGTGGCTGAAAATTTTAACTCCACCCACTTTCGGGATGTCACTGGGTTAAAAGTCACATCTCTCTGACATTTGAAAGAGAAAATGATCATATCCAATGTGGATCTGGCTTCAAAAAACTGCCTAGCCCATTCAGAGGTTGGAAGAAGTATTTCTTCTCAATAAAACATCTCAGAGGAACATATACTGGCACTGCAGAAAGACAGAATTAGTGTTTTAGGGGAAAATGTTAAGAAAATTGTGTTTCAAAATGAAATTTCATTGTTGCATTTTTCAGAAGAGCAGGTGGCTTATTACTAAGAAGTGTAGCAGAGCATAAGTATTATGTATTCAAAAATGTTTGTGTTTTGCTTAGATGGGGAAAGGCTGCCTTAATTGTTCAAGAGAGAACGCATCACACCAATGAGTCCATTCAGAAATATAAATGCTTATTTTTTTATTTTTAAAACTACATATTTAGCAAATGTTAATGTTCCAAAACTAATACCGTAAACAAGGGGATTTAGAACTGGAGCAGAGAGAATTTAAAGAGTAAAATTAATTGGCCAATCTATCACAAAGTCAGCTGGAACCAAACAGCCAGCCAGTTTTGAACCGGGAGAAAAGTAAAAACAAGAGAGCATGTAAATAATTTCTAGAAACATTACCGTCAATAAGGTACACAACTATTGGCATTCAATTTCACATCTTTTAACCACTAAGTACTGGCTTACTTATTTTAGGGCACACCATGACATGAAAATTTAGAAATGAATGATCAGAAAGCAACAGCTGCAGAACAAATCTCCTGAAACCATTCATGGAGGAAACTATAACGTTAACATACTACTACAAAAGTTCGTTGCCTTTATTAGCTATCCTACTATAAAAAAAGAGGATGAGGAAAACCCTTAGGGAGAGAATCATTTTACTAACCTGACCAAGTTTTACATTGTTGTTTCAGCCCTTTTCTCTTCTTACAACTAGAAACTAAATTGAACTTAACCTTAATTGAACACATTATACAGGTAGACATTGACTTACAACCATTCCATTTAGTGACCATTCAGAGTTATAATGGCAACAAAAAAAAAAGACTTATGACTGGTTTTCACACTTACAGCCCCATAGCCACGTGATCAGTTTTTGGGTACTTGGTAACTGGCCTGTGTTTATGATCGTTGCACTGTCCTGGGATCATGTGATCACCATTTGTAACCTTCCCAGCTAGCTTCCGACAAACAAAATCAATGGGCGAAGCCAGATTCGCTTAACAAGCATTATATATCCAAAAATTGTTTACAATAATCAATAGGGGCATTATATCATAAAACATGAGCATTAACATGGGCGTAACTCTCCCTGTGAGTTTAAACCTGCAACTGAACCAAGAATAACCAAAGGATAGATAATATGCTAATCATAAAACCTTATTTTCTAAATTTGATCTCAAATGCACACAGTATTTAAGATTACCTAAACTTTAATTCTTGTTCTATAAGCAATTACGTACCCAAACCTAAAAATACGAAGTTTAGCATAACCCATTTAAATGTTTGTGTTTTTACCAAGTGAAATAATATTTCAGAATCTAAAATTCTAGAACATTGTTGAGTATGTTTTCCCTTTGAGCAATCACATAACAGAGCCTACTTTTTAACTGGAGAAGCTTATTTAACCAGCTTCTTTCAGGAATAAACATTTTTACACTAGAGAAATGTCTCCCATTTTCTAGTTACAACTGTTAACATGTAATGCTGTAAAGAACTTGTTCTTATAGAAAGCTCCACTCCTTCCTACAACTAGGCAAGGGGTTGGCAACCTGCAGCTCTGGAGTGGCATGTGGTTCTTTCATCCTGCTACTGTGGCTCCCTGTCACCGGTCGGCTCCACAATTGATAGGGCTTTCGGTTAGGACAGGTAGAGGAAAAAGGACATCGTGCTAGGAGACTCTATGGTGGGGGAACTGGACTTCCGGTTCGCTCCAGAATTGAATGGGGGCTTCCGGTTAGGACCTTTGTGGCTCTTCCAGTTGGGCCGTTGGGTCTGTTTTTCACCATCCACAGGCTCCAGAGGCTTTCCTGAAGCCTGGGGAAGGCGAAAACGACCTCCCCCCACCCTCCGGAAGGCCGAAAATCAGCTGGAATCCGTTCTTCGCAATCCACAGGCTCCAGATGTTTCAGTGAGCTCTGTGCACATGCGGGGGGGGGAGTGCGGGGGGGCTGTGCGCGCATGCACGGGGGCATTGCATTGTGTGGGCTATCGTGCGCACCCTTTTGGCACCCGAGCAAAAAAAGGTTCGCCATCACTGCCCTAGTTGGTCGAATATTGGGAACATGTTAGCTTGTAAAGTAATTTCTGGATACAAATCCTCCATTGCTTTGAGCAACCTGGAAATGAAACTGGGTTTTAGATGTACTTGTGGCACACTGTCCAAAATATGCTAAATTGAACCAAGAAAGGAGAATATAATGTTGTGGCAGAACCAAGAATAAAGAAATATAGAGAGGCATGTTGCTATAAACTAAATTTAATTGTATTTTTCTATCTCACGCTTATTTCCTTTGGCTTACTATTTCTAGCCATTTCCTGCACTTTGTAAAAAGTTATTTACTAGGTATATATATAAGTGGAACATTAATTGAGCTTATGGGCACCTTAACAGTCCTATATTACCAAGTCCAGAAAGCAAGGAATAGATGCGTTCCTCCAAACAGGGGAATTACAAAATACACATCATGAGGATGTGCTAACCCAGATTCCAATCAACGTGTCAGCAGTTACCTGAAACATATTCTCATCTCTGTTGCTACTTTGCACAGAGGAGGCTGCACCTCTGGAACTTTCACCAGTCTTCTGTTTCTTTACAGGTTTTTCTGGGGCTGTCTGTTTTTTCCTTTTTTCCTTGGCATTTAATAATAAAAAAAAGAAGGACTTACTGGAAAAGTATTAGTTTCAGTTCACACAACTAGATCTTTTCCCCACAATTATATGAGAATGAAGAGAGGGATTCCAAACCCAAATATAAAGCCTCTCTGCTTCTACTCAACGTTACAGCAAGGCTACACATTATTTCCATTTCTGCAGCATGACCTAGAATTGAGGCTTAAAATAAATCTAATCTGTTAAATAGGACAGCAAGATAAACTAGTTGGAATTAATTTTAAATCATATTTCACAATTTGTAGTTAAGCTACAGATATGTTACAATTGAACTAAATTTCGGTTTATTGCTCTTCAGTTACAAGAAGAAACGTGGGCCAAATCCTCCAGTTGGTTTAATTCAGGGGTGAAATGCTCCCTGTTCGCTTTTACCTGTCTGTCGTCGGTGAGCAGATCGTGCAGGTAGCGCGGCGCTCCGCCCACCCGCCGGGACACTGCCATTTGAGTTCTTTTACCCTCTGCGCATGCACAAAGCATTCTGTGCATGCGCAGAGGGTAAAAGAACTCAAATGGCAGTGTCCTGGAGGGTGGGCGGAGCACCGCGCTACCTGCGCGATCGGCTCACTGAAGACAGACAGGTGAAAGTGAACCGGGAGCATTTCACCCCTGGTTTAATTTCTTTTCACAAAAGGAGCCCCAACTTAGAACCTTGAGTTGCAAGTATAAGGCTACTATCTCACAGAAGTGATCTTACAAAATAAAGCCTACAGTTTATCTATGGGAAAATATTTAAATAAGAATTTGAAAAGCAAAAGGCATTATGTTCCAATTATATTCACATTTATTACATCTAGAGAAGATAGGCCTAAGCATAAATCTGGAAGTGGAAAGTTTTTATCTGCAGAACAGTTATGAATGGGAAGGAGGTCAATTAACCTCTTTCTACAGTGGACTATGAAACAGAATGTAAATCTAATTACTTACTGACAGCAGATGATTTGCATGCTGAAATTTAAAAGAACACAGAATATTAGTATCCCATTATACAGTCTATTTAGATTAGCAATCAGAATAATATTTGTCATAAAAAGGCCAAATACTTAGCAAAGGCAGAAATCCATCCCATGTCTTGTCCCAAGCTTGCTTTTTTAAAAAAACACATTTGAACTGCAACAGCTCTTTGAATTAGGCTACAGTTCTCCATATCCATTCAGCAAGAGTATTTTAGAATTTTATTTTAAACTGAATCAATAGACTCAAGAATTTTGAATAGGGTAATGACAAAAACAAAGCATTTATAATCAAGATTAGAAATGTGATTCCAAGAATGACACTTTCAACTTAAACCATAAAAAATAGCACATGTAGTAAATATCAGCAAATATTTATTACATAACACAAATCATTTTAATTTCTATTTTAATAAAAAGTAGAGTTTAATTGAAGTATTTTTCTGCCAAAAGAATATTTATATGGTTCGTTTCATTTGTAGCTTTTAAACATCAATCCAAAGCCTTGGTTCTTCAGGTTACATTTATGGTTAGTAAGTTAATTCAAAAAGTGTTTTATATAAAATAATCACCGCTGTATCAGCATCTGAATCACTGCCAGATGAGCTTGAAGACACAAGTTCCTTTGATTTAGGCATTCTAGGAAGAAAAAATGCAGTGAAAAATTAGCATGTTTCCAACAAAATGGGACTATTTTGTTGGGACTAATTTGCTTGCAAATATGCAAGCATGCATTATCAAGTCATTCCTTTCATCACTGTGATAATCAAGCATTCATACTTTGAAGTTCCATTAAATCAACACAGGTAGTATGATATGATTAGTATGATAAACTAGGAGCTCAGGTCCCCACACACCAATCCAT
The DNA here is from genome assembly GCA_023053685.1 of Diadophis punctatus similis. Classification (NCBI taxonomy): domain Eukaryota; kingdom Metazoa; phylum Chordata; class Lepidosauria; order Squamata; family Dipsadidae; genus Diadophis; species Diadophis punctatus. The sequence goes on along the minus strand of JALIGW010000002.1, from coordinate 11,314,413 downwards.
CCACAGCTCATTGGCTGACTCTCTTTATCCTACCTGCCTCATAGGGCTGTTTTTCTAGAGGAAAAATAGCAAGGAGCAATTTATGGCACATTAAGCACTAAAATGAAAGATGGGTTATATAGGTACGGTAGTCTTCAATTTACAACTGATTGCTTAGTGAAGTTATGACAGACCACCCAAAAGGGACTTGCAACCCAGTTTCAAAGTTCCAATGGTGTGTGTGTGTGTGTGTGTGTGTGTGTGTGTGTGTGTGTGTGTGTGTGTGTTGCAGTTACATGATATTTCTGGCACTTGGCAAACAGCCTGCATTTACATCCATTTGCAGCATACTGTGGTCATGTAACCATGATTTATATTGCTTTTGCTGAAAACCAGCATTTATGCTGGGTTTATGTGGCATTCACTAAACAACCATCACAAAAAAAAGTTATTAAAACATGTCGGGTCACATTGTGATTCACTTTACAAGCGTCAAAAATTATGAAAGTAATGAGAAGGCTCCATTATAGTTCTAAGTCAAGGACTACCTGTAATTTCTAGTAAATACCAAAATAATATTTAAGGATTAGGATACCCAGCTTCTTTTAGCATTGAGGTTGTATGAACAAGGGTGCAGTAAAAAAAAAAAGATTTAGTTAGGCACAGGTTTCTTCTTTCCCTCATGTTTTTCATTCTGTATTATAAAGACAGTGCATCTGTATGTCTCCAAAACCTTCTGCATCACATTACGTGGCTGATTGTCAGAGGATGAAGACATTCCAAAGAATCTGGAGACACACAGATATCCCACCTTTATAGTAAAGAATGAAAAAATGTGGAGAAGAGAAAAATAGTAGATCAAAAGGGTTCTTTTCAATTGGGGATAGAGACCAGTGATTGACTGGAATGGTCACCCCGTGTATGAATGTGTGAAAAATGTTTTTTTTTAACTTTTATAATGTATTTTTTAACTTTTCTATTATTGTTTTAACCGATTGTTCATCTTATGTTGTACGCTGCCTAGAGTCCCTACGGAGTTGGGCGGCCTATAAGATTGAATAATAAATAAATAAATAAAATAAATAAAAGGTTATGAACATAAATATATAATCAGGGTATCCAGATTGAGAAAGCAGGTAGAGTACAGGAGGTGGGCTTCAAGCGCAAGGCTAAAAATAAAAAAGCACATCTGAAAAGAGGGTGTTAGGAAGGAACCATAGGCAAGTTTTACTTTCCACTTTGTTTGGATATAATCTCCACTAACAGAGCCCTATAGAAAAAATATTATTTGCTTTAAAAAAAAATGTCCTTTATACAGTACTGATTGTATTATACTTTAATATAATTGTTTATATTGCATGCTATCATGATGTATAATTACGACTTTCTTTACTTCCCTCTCTAGTGTTCTTGCCTGAAGAATTCTTAGAAATTCTAAAGAGCACAATATTTAACTTCAGTAGTCTGATAAAGATTTTGCCTTAAAATGGACTTTGAATTTTAAACCCTAACACTGCATGATAATCACATTTGTTTTTTATGAGAAAAGAAAAATGCAACAGAAGAAAAAGACCAAGACATCAAAATTTCAGGATGACAAAGTTATAGACATATTATGATAGGAGAAAAGAATCTTTATATATTTAGAATACAAAAACAGATTAATGGAGAAAGTTAAAGAACTGTGTAACAATGCAGAGTGAAAAACAATTAACAAATAGACAAAAATCTAATAATTGCAAAAGAGTTCTTGTTCTCATGCTTTCTTTTAATTGTAAAGAAAATGAAAATGATCCCTACAAAATATAACCTGTCATTAAAACAGGAATGCAAACCAAAGTGCCAAGTAAGTACTCTGGGACATAATAGCAAAACCATAAAATAGCAGTTATAGAATTATAATTATGCTTGAGTTGGGAAGTTGCCTGCAACACTGAAGTATAAAACACAGATAGTAATGAAGGTATACTCGTCCCATTCAGAGGTTTAATGTATTTTGTGATGTGTTTTCTTATGTAAGAAGACATGTAAGGTTTTCTTATAAAAATATATTAATTCATTAATGCAAGAGTATTACTTGGCACAAGCGCTTGAAAACTCTTCCATCAACATTCTCATCTCAAGAATTTCATTTCCTCTTTACTCTTCCTCCTTTCCCCCAAACATTAGCCGACATGTACTGCTAATATACAAAGTCAACTGGAGTTCATAAACATGTACGCCAATCCTGCCAATCCTTAAAACTGTCACGCAAGGCCTGAGCCAAATGAGATGGAACAGCCCATGAAGAAGTAAACAACTGGAGACAAGACTGAGGCCACAAAGCACAATAGTTCAGTGGGTTACTCTAGTTCATTCTTTCTTAAAACTTTTTTGTTTTACTGTCAGGACCCCAATTTAAAAAATTATGGAGGACCCAGGACAGCTTGTACAGGTTATACTTGATATTTACCATATCAAAAATTAAAATTGATGCATTTTCTGTCCTTTCTCACAATTGTTTGATGAGTTTTGGATACTGCATTATATTCCAATGTAGGCTGGCGAATCATTTTGATTTCGTAGACCCAGGTGCGGGCTTGGGGGATGCCCAAAAGCCTCCTGGAACCACACTTTTGAGAAACAGGGCTCGAATTGGAAACCGACCCCACAAAAGGACAGAATGGCCTTAGTATCCTAGTATGATTTATGTTGATTGCTTATGTAGTATCCATGACTATCACTAACTGTTGTATCTAATGTTTTATGATGGATGTATTATTACAATGACTATGATCATGATCTATCACTATTGTTGTATGTACAGAGAGCTTATGCACAGGAGACTTGTGTCTAATCCTTGTGTCTTGTGTCTAATCACACTTGGCCAATAAAGAATTCTAATTCTAATAGGCACAGACTGGTTTGGAAGTTGTGGGAAGAGGGCAGAAAGCGAGCGCGGGCACAGAAGCAACGGGCAGCACGTGTCCCCCAATTGGGCTCCTTAGGACAACCGGATCCAGCCTCTGCCCCCGCCCCGGAGGCCCGCAGGTAGGAGGGAGATGCAAGCACGAGAGAGCAGGCGAGGAAGAGCGGAGGGACCACTGGAGCCGAGGCGGGGGCGGAAAAGGCCCGCCAACACCTCGCCTGAAGGGGCGACGGGGGGGAATCCCCCTCAGACAGGCCGGGAGGGGGCGGATCCCAGCCGCCATTTTCTCCCTCCCTTCGAATGCCTTCGCTGCCCCCCCCATCCTTGCCCAACATGGAAGGTTTCGGGCCAGAAACGGGGGAAGGCGGGTCCGGCCGGGCCACTTCCTCGGCTCGTGGGGATCCGCTCGTTCCCCACCACACCTTCGCTGTACGGAACAATCCCCTTCTTTTCCCCGGCCTTTTCTGGGGAACTCCTTGAAGGCAACATGGCGGCCTCGACGCTCCTCTGCGCGAGGCAGCCCGCACTCCATTCCCGCCTCCCTGACAGAAAGCCGGCGGGGGGTGAGGGTGAGGGAGGGAGGGAGTTAAAGGGAAGCGCGCACTCACATTCCACTCGAATCCTTCCACTCCGGTCTTTCTAACGGCTCCCGACCTCTCAGTAGTCCCAACGCTACTGGAACAACGGAAGTGACGTTTGTTAACAAGCCCCACCTGCTCCTGACCACCACGTGGTGGTGAGAAGGATGCCCGCTCAGTCGCGCGAGAGACGCGCTGTGGGAGGGAGGGTCGATTTTGTGCTGCGTTTCTCTTATCTTCCTCAGTTGTTTTCGCTTCGCCCTTTCATTAAAACCGCTTTTCCTGATAAGGCAACCTCGCGAGGTTCTGAAATTAGTCGTCGTACCTTCGGTTACCGTGGTGGCATCTTCGTTCACTCCATCTGTAGGATGCACCTGTACATACTGTACTAGGATCTGTCTGAGTCGTTTGGTTTTTGCATACTGTAAAGACAGAGCCGCCTCCGTGAGTTTTTACGCTCTTAGTTAACCAGCCAGCAAATTTCCATCCCTTTGTAGCTGCGTTTTGGGGAAAAAGGGGACTTCACAATACCTGCACTGGCAGTGTGTCCACATTGTTGGTTGTTTATTGCAGTGTTTCCCAACCTTGGCAAGTTGAAGATGTCTGGACTTCAACTCCCAGAATGCCCCAGCCAGCGAATGCTGGCTGGGGCATTCTGGGAGTTGAAGTCCAGACATCTTCAACTTGCCAAGGTTGGGAAACACTTATTGAATAAAGCACTGGGCTTAAAGAGCACTCGGAGACTTAGTGCAATATGCGAACTGGCCATTTTCTAGCAAATATATTTGATTATACTATCACCTTACAATTTTCTGTGATTAATTCCAGAGCCTTTCAGACTATGTATAATTCTAGTGGTGTCTCTGAAGGCTGTTAAGCACAATCTTCATCCTAGAGTTTTCCTGCAGGTTCAGGGTCCTCTCTTCAGTTCAAAAAATGCCATTTCACACAATTAAATGCTGTAACCTGGTCCAACTGGTTGACTTTCAGGTCTGCATTGTGTTCCAGCCACCTTTGCTTTGGTCTTCTGAGCAGGCATTTGCTATCAATATTAAAAGTGGTAGGCAGTGCAAGCGATAGTGGAGTGCTGCTCCTAGAATGCAGCCTATAGGTCTGTAGGTGCTTTTCCCACATTTTCTTTGTTATTTTAAGGTGACCAGATTTTATTTTTTGTAAAGCGGGACACCATTGACCGGAGGGGGGGTTCTAGGGGAGCAAGACGGGAGGGGTCCGTCTCATCCTGCAGCTTTGTGCACCCCCCCCCCAAACGCTCCCCCTTCATCGCAGCCAGGGGTGGGTTCCTACTGGCGCAGGCTTACCTGTTCGTCGCCGCAGCGGGGTGAAATCCTGCCGGTTCGGCCGGGCCAGTCGTTCAGTGTAGAGCCGATGGAACTGGCGGCGGTCGCGTTGCGGGGCTTCTCCCGCCTGCTTCCCTCACCCGGCTGGACGCCACCATTCGGGTTATTTTGTCCTTTGTGCATGCGCAGAACTGGCGGTCGCGGCGCGGGGCTTCTCCCGCCCGCTTCCCTCGCCCGGCTGGACGCCGCCATTTGGGTTATTTTGTCCACTGCACATGCGCAGAACTTGTGCATGCGCAGAGGACAAAATAACCCGAATGGCGGTGTCTAGTCGGGCGGGGGAAGCGGGCGGGAGAAGCCCTGCGCCGCGACCGCCGCCAGTTCCATCGGCTCTACGCCGAACGACTGGCCCGGCCGAACCGTCAGGATTTCACCCTGCAGGGCAAATTCAAATTTAAAAAGCAGGACTTTTTGGAAACGCCGCGGGATGCGGGATAAATTACTGAAAAGCGGGACTGTCCCGCCAAAAGCGGGACGTCTGGTCATCTTATTATTGATGCAATATCCATCTGCTGCGGACTATATCATTGCAGATGTGATCAAGAAGAGAAATGTTCAATGACCAATGAAGCATCATTATCTCTGTGGCATATAAAACACAATTAGCTTACTTGATTTTGTGGCTTGTAAACCACTTTATAAAGAATAGTGCTTTGTATGAGCAGAATTAATCAGAATCCAGAATAAAATAAAGGGTCACAATTGCTAATCAGAATTGTACTATTTTTCATGGAGAATTAACAGGTCCTAGATCCAAACTATGGCCCAGCTTTTCTCTCTCGAGGACGAGAAACTGAATATACATTTATCATTTGAGTCTTTGCTGTGACTGACCTATGCTCCAAAACATTAACTATGGACATCTAAAATTAGAACCAGTAACCATGTCAGGTGTTGGAACCTGCAAGGGAACCAGCTGGCTTTTCTGCCTAAAGTGGGACTATAACTTATAGACTCCTGGTTGGTTGCTAGACCATTCTATTAACGACTAGATCAAACTAGTTCTTTGTAAATGGTTTCAATGCTGAAAGTTCAGCTTCCACAGAGAAATTATTGTTGAAAAATACATGGAAGCATTATTGCTATGCTACTGGCACATGTTAAAATTAGAATATAGAAATACGTAATAAATAATATGGAGTGATAAAGTGAGATCTGCTAATAGCATATTTATTCATTTGACATATTTGTCATAGAAACATGCTTTTAACTGGGCCATTTCCCTAGCGCACCGTTTCTTAAAACTGTGGTCCTAGGACCCTCTTACAGGTCCATGAATTCAGAGTTATTTGCCAGACTATGTTGAAAAATACGTAATACTGTATTAAAATCCTCTTAAACAATTGTGAGAAGTAGTGGTGGCAGAGATTTGATAAATGCAAGCCATACAAGAGCTGAAGTGGTGCAGTGGTTAAATGCTGCGACTGCAGGCTGACTGCTAGTTCAGCAGTTCAGCTGTTCAAATCTCACTAGGCTCAAGGTTGACTCAGCCTTCCATCCTTCCGAGGTGGGTAAAATGAGGACCCAGATTGTTGGGGGCAATATGCTGAACTCTGTAAACCGCTTAGAGAGGGCTGTAAAGCACTATGAAGCGGTATATAAGTAAAGTGCTATTGCTATTACAAACAAAAGCTCTTCTAAGGTCCTCCATAATTTTAACAATGAGAATTGATCCTAAAAGGGAAAAAAATAAGAAACACTACTTTAGACCATAGAGACAACTTGTTCAGAACAACAGGAACATCATGAGCCACATTTTAGTGAATCCTCTAAAGCAGGGGTCCCCAACCTGTGGGCCGCAGCCCACTACTGGGACATGGCCTGTTTGCAACCCACTCATGCAACCCAATTCCCCTCTCCCCCCCAGCCGAGCTGCCAAGCCCAAAGGTTAGGGACCGCTGCCCTAAAGTAATAGAATAGAATTCTTTATTGGCCAAGTGTGATTGGACACACAAGGAATTTGTCTTTGGTGTATATGCTCTCTGTGTACATAAAAGAAAAGACACATTTGTCAAGAATCATGAGGTACAACACTTAATGATTGTCATAGGGTACAAATAAGCAATCAGGAAACAATAAATATAAATTGTAAGGATACAAGAAACAAGTTACAGTCATATAGTCATAAGTGGGAGGAGATGGGTGATAGGAACGATGAGAAGACTAATAGTAATGCAGCCTTACTGAATAGTTTGACAGTGGTGAAGGATTTGTTTAGCAGAGTGATGGCATTGGGGAAAAAACTGTTCTTGTGTCTAGTTGTCTTGGTGTGCAGTGCTCTATAGCGTTGTTTTGAGGGTAGGAGTTGAAACAATTTATGTCCAGGATGTGAGGGGTCAGTAAATATTTTCACGGCCCTCTTTTTGAATCGTGCAGTATACAGATCCTCAATGGAAGGCAGGTTGGCAGTAATTGTTTTTTCTGCAGTTTTGACCTTTTTTTTTAAAATACTCCCTAAACCTCTCCCAGCCACACATATAGTTACAACCATTCATTTAGTGACCATTTGAATTTACAACAACACTGAATAAAGGGACGTACAACTGGTCTTCATATTTACCACCACTGCAGCATTCCTGTGGTCACATGATCCAAATTTGGTCACTTAGCAACCAACATGTATTTATGACAGTCATATGAACTTAGTTTGCGATTTTCCCAGCTGGCTTCCAACAAACAAAGTAAATAAAAGCTAGATTTAGTTAATGACCATGTGATTCACTTAACAACCAGGGTGATTCACATAATTGTGCTAAAAAAGTTCATAAAATTGAAAACGAATCATTTAATGTCTCTCTTAGCAACGGATGCTCCAGTCCCAATTGCGGTTTAAGTTGAGGACTACCTATATGGTACAGCCCTAGCCAATCATCTGCCACAATGTCCTACCTGTCAGTGAATACTTCAGCTTCAACCGCAACAATACACGAGCACACAATAGATTCAAACTCAATGCAAACCGCTCCAAACTCGACTGTAGAAAATAAGACTTCAGCAACAGAGTGATCAATGCCTGGAATGCACTACCTGACTCTGTGGTTTCTTTCCCCAAACCCCAAAAACTTTAACCTTAGACTGTCTACAGTCGACCTCACCCCATTCCTAAGAGGTCTGTAAGGGGCATGCATAAGCGCACCATTGTGCCTACCGTCCCTGTCTTACTGTCCTATTGTCTAAATTTACCTATACATATTTTACTTTTATGTTTATATCATACCTGTTATCTTGTACACGTGTTAACTAAATAAATAAATAAATAAAAATTAAACAATAAAACCCTTACAATCCTGAATGTTAAGTGTGACCCTCCTGCTGCTGGAAGGATGCTCATCACAGATTAAGAGCAATTGTTTTCAGAATCCAGTATAAATTAATAATAAATACCCAACTCAGTGCAAGGAATGCTGTATATAAATCTATTGTACTTTATTCCCCTCCAAACTTATTTAATGTGGTTTGGTTGAAACTTAGAATGTTGCAAGAATGTCCTCATTTATATAAGCGATCATTTAATGTGTTAACCAACAGAGTCATTTTTAATCAACCATGTTTCAACAAGCTATAACTTAATACAATGTGTGTGAACCCAGCGTTAGCATGATATATCCGCAAGACATTTTTCTTGTGATAATCCGCTTGGATGCGGAGAGGTCATTACACCTGATGAAAAATACATTTCCCAGGTGGCTTCACGCACCCACGACTTAGCGTAAGTAACCCGGCAGACGAACTACATTTCCCGCCGGTCTTTTCTCGCCCGTCCCGAGCAGCGCATGCGCTGCGGCGAGGCCTGGATCCTTCACATCGCAGTTGGAACCGCGTCGGTGGATGGTGCGAACGGGTACCGGCGAGGCGGCTTAGCGATCGCGCGCGACGGCCAAAGACTGTGACCGATAGACCGAGACAGTTTTCAACCCCGCCGCCATTTCGGTCAGCCCGGCTCCATGATTCCCATATGCCCGGTAGTCTCTTTCACCTATGGTAAGTAACGGCCTTGAGCAAACCGGGGGTGGGTGGGGGGGGAGAAGAACAAACCGGGGGAGGGGGGCTTTGAGAGAAGTGGGGGCGCGTCGCCTCAGGAATTTTTTCTAACGAGTCCTTTTTCTCTCCCGTTCCTCCTGCACGCCATGTCGTCGCTTGCAGTGCCCAGCCGGCTGGGGGAAGATGCCAAAATGGCCACCGGCAACTACTTCGGATTCACCCACACCGGGGCCGCCGCTCAATATAGGTAAATGCGCTTCGGTCTGTGGCGGGAGGCCTGGGAGAGAAGGCGGCTGACCCCGCCCCAGCCTCGTGTGGGGCTGTTGGTGCTGGGCACGCGGAGGGCCGCGCGGAAGGCGCAGGCGCCCGAGAGGGGCAGGCTGCCTCAGTCTCGCACGGCAGGTCGTCCTCGCCGGCATGTTTCGGAGCCGGCCGAATCCCTCCCCCCCCTTCCTCCTCCAACTCACTGAGGATTTGGGGACCGTTAGTCACCCCCGCTCTCATTCAGCCATCCCCCACCGGGGGCCGCGAGCAGGGAATGCAGCACAGCCGAGGGATTCTCCGTCGCTCAATCCCACGTCCCTGTAGCCCTTGAGCAGCTTAAATGGCGACGGGCTTCTCTGACCCGAAGGCGCTTTTGCCCAAGTTCTCCCAAAGTGCGTTTCTTCTCATTGAAGGTCAGGGAACTTGGATCTTCTGCGCCTTTTGGTGTATACCTTAAATGGCTTTCCCGATTTATTTGTGTGTGACCCTTAATACTAGCAAGTGACTGGTGAACGATCTTAAAAATAAAAACAAATTCCCACCATGAATACAAAAATTGAAATGTGGCGTCCTTGGAGCTACCACCTCAGGCCATCAAGCAGTAAACAATTGAGGAATTACCAAGGAGAAAGCAACACCCCCACCATCACTGATGGGGCAAGCTACTTTATATAAATGGAGCATATCCCACTTGTAGTTCTGAAGATGTTATTTAGCTGTCTACATGAAAACAACCAAGCTCAAGAACACGAAAGACTCCACAATTCAATCCTGAGCTACAGATCTTTTTTTTCTTAACATGAAAATACACCGTATAAAATCACACTTTCTCGTACCATTCCAGGAAGAATGCAATGCAAAACCAAAGTTCTGTACTTTTGAAAGGTAGTCCATCCATGTCTATGCTGAATTAATTTTCAGCAAGTTCATCCCCCCCCAATAAAAATTTTGGTCTTATAAATTATAAAAATGTTAGAGATACTTTGGAAAGGCAGATTTTTATTTGAAATAGAGTAGGACTGGAATATCATACTTTCTCTTCCATGTACATAAAATACATATGCAGGATAGAATTGTTTATGTAAATTTGTACACTTTGTACACTCATTTGTACACTTAAGCAAGTATTCAATTAAAACATTTTCTAATAGTATATTTGTAAATACCTCCATACTTGAAGTCTTAAATCACAAAAGTGGGCGGGGGGACTTAGAAATAGGCCTTGCTTTATCTTTATGAACGCTAGGCAAGCTGATGAATGTAGCATTTATTAACTACTACTACTCATTTTTCCTTTTGATACTGACGTTGTAAAATGATGGTAACAAATACTTTGTTTCATTTATTAATTAATCAAATTTATATAGCTGCCCATCACATCAAATGTGGCTCTGGGTGAGGCAAAACAATCATATTGTGCCTATCCTCTGGAACCTGTAGTAATTGCAGGATAATATATTTTCCTGTTATATTTATAATAATGGTGGCAATGTTTTACAATACAAGTGGTATTTCCAAGTTCACAATGTTTCATACTCAAAACACACGTGGTATGGTCAGAATACTAATACCAGACACCAGACCATTTCAAGCTTCAGCCATTTTGAATTTGAACTATTTTGTTTACATTTCACAAAAACTCAAAGGTAATCAAGGGATTGGGATGAGAAGTATCAACTGGCATAAAGTCAGCAGTCAGCTCAGTTATTGAATCAGGACTTGAAGCCAAGCCCTTCTAGTCCAATTTCTTAAGCTCTACACTACCTTGTCTCTATACATGTGTATATCCACAGAATTTCAAACATAGCCATTTCTTTTTCAAATGTTTTATGCATTTTAATTATTATTTTGATAGCAATGATAGCATTAGTAATTTCACCTTTGTTCATGAAGTTTTCTTCATGTACATTTGAATATTTTTTTAAAATTTGAATTTGGGGTAAATTAAAGGAAATTGCCTTGTAAGTTTTTTTAACAATCTTGACAAAACGTTTTTTTGTTTTATGGATTTTAGAAGTATAACACTTTTACATCTAATGTAAGATATTAGAAGTGAAAGTTTTAAATAGTATTTAACAGTTGACCCTGGGAATATTTACAGTAAAAACATGTTATTTTATTTATTTACTTACTTACTTTTATGTTTTTACTCTACGTGTTTTACTCCAGACTGTATTAAAAGTGCATGTTTTTAGCTAAAAATAATCTGAGTCTGAAAACAGCTTTTGTTCACACAGAGGATTGTTGATTATGCAATAAGATAATCCTTTGCTAATTAGTAATAAACAAATATGTGTTAATCACTGTAGTAATTTCTTCTGGTTGCTTGCTCTAATTATCAACAACTATTAAAATAATTAGGAAATCATTTAGTTAAAATAAACAAAAAGTTAATATTATGTTTCTATTGGTTTTATAACTGTTTTCTTGGTTTATTACTCACGTAACAAATTGGGATTTATTCTTGGGTTATGATTCTTGGCTTGCTGCGAAATGACAAACTAGAAATTTATCTTTGGAGGTAAAGCTACTTGATAATTACCACTTTGGCTTTGCTGCTCCTAGTGGCAGCAGGAGCAAATTACAACTATTGAGCAATATATCTTTCTTGGCTGGTATTCATTAGTCATAATTATGGCGTATTATTGAATTCAAACTGACCAAAAATAGATCCTGGATTTTTGTTTGATTTCCTCTTTGCTTTAAAATTTTGCTTTTCATAGACTTCTGAAAGGCTTTGGAAGAGAGAACAAAAAAGTTCTGTCTTTAAGGAACATTCTGCATATGTCTTTCAATCCTGGCATTAAAATTGGAATGTTGCCTTTGTAATTTCTGAAAAATAATATGGAAAACTTTCAGTATACTTCCTTTGGTCTGGTTTCTATCACAAAAAAGGAAGAAACTTCTTTAGAATTCTGTAGGAATTGGAGACTTACATTTTAGAGTACATGAATATTCTGTTCCGTGTATAAGAATCCAGTGGATATTTTTTCCAATCATTAAATTAAAAATCGGATTTCCAGGTTGGCAAAACTTCCCAATGCATGTTTCATTTATTAGTGTACAAACCCAAAATTCTTTTTCCAGTTCCATAATTATTGGAAAATTGCTATTGTTAATAGATTCTCCTTGTCATGTAATTATATTACACTGACAGTTTAATCAACTCAATTCCTCATTACAGATAGTCCTTCACTTACAACCAGTCATTTAATGATCATTCAAATTTACAATGTAATAACAAAGCATGTGACATAAAACATTGCATTGACCCCTCTCCCCATTGTGGTCATGTGATCATGAACTGGGTGCTTGGCAACCTGTTTGCACTTGCAATCAGTTGCCAAGCACCCCACAATCTTGTGATCGCCATTTCAGACTTCTCTGCTGGCTTCCTCAGAAAGTCAGTGGGGAAGCTGGCAAGAAAGGTTGCAAGCAGCTGCTGCCTGCTGAAGAATTTCCCCTCCCCTCCATGCATGGTGAGGGGGATTGGACATGTATGGAAAGAAACCTGTGTGTTGGGCTGGAGAAACAAAGCTTGCATCTTTGCAATTCCTGCATTTATCCAACCCAGTGGACAAGTTCTCTTCCATACACAGCAGGGAAGGATTGCAGAAACAGATCATGTCCCGTGGATCAGAGCCCTGTCTCTGCATCCCCTCGAAGGAGGTAAGGGGAACTCCTTCAAATGGCTGCAGAAATGAAGCTTAGCTCCTGAAGATTTGAGCTTCATTTTTGCAGCCTGCTGTAGGCATTTCTTTCTGCCCACAGGGAAGACAAAAAGAAATGCAGGCAGCTCTTTTGTTTTGTCGCTTAACAGCTGTAACTGGAAAAACTGGAATTGTGTCCTTTGAGTGAAGTTGTTATACAAGCATCTCGCTTAACAACTGCATTGTCAACGACCGAGATTCTGGTTGTTTCTAATTGTCATGTGTCAGGGACAACTTATATATATTCTGAATTTTGTACTCGGTAGAAAACAATTACTGATTTTGATTGGGGTTTTTTTTTTTTTTTTGTTTCTCAGATAGGTTCTAATTTGAATTTCTCAGACTTACTTAGAAACCCTAGAAAAAATTTACTTAGATGACAGTTCTTTATGTAATTATACCACAGTAGGAATACTTTCAGTAGCCCCAGGTAGGCAGCCTTCTTGAGGTAATATAAAATGGCTGCTGGAGGGAAAGAGTTTGAATGTTTGGCAAGACCCTTTCTGTGAAGAAAAAATGTTTAAGAGCCTACTTACTCCCACACAGAACATTTTGCATTATGTAACAATTCATTCTTATGTTTTGTCTTATGCTGAAGGAAAAAGGGAAGATTCAAGGTCCTGTGATCCCACAATTGGCTTGTTTGTTTGCTTTTACATTCTTGCATCATGGTGATACAGTGCATTAGCCATTGACACACCAGCCTCTTATTCCATCTCTGCTGCACATGGGTGGATGGGAAAGATAATTAAGCAGATTTTCAAAGACTTATGAAATATGTTAGATGTTTTTTTAAAATTACCTGTTTGGTAGATAGATTTATTGTTGCTTTAAATTTGTTACTGTTCTTGTTACTACATTATATATAGTACCGGTACTTTATTTTTCATACAAAAACTCAAAATGTAAAATGTATTAGGACTCAAATAATGCAGGAAGTTATTTTAATTATTGCTGTATCCTTCCTGAATACTTTAATGCAAGAGTACAGAAGCAGAGTTTTTTGGAATGGGTAGCCCTAATAAATTTAGTAAAATGAATAATTAAATAAAAACATTTCTTACACATAAATAGCCCATGGCCAATATATCCCATGGTAGAAAATCAGGAAGATAAAGCGTAAGTGAAATAGCAAATTCTAAATAGTATAGTGGTAATACTGGTAAAGGCTCTTAGAGTTTTAAGAATTTCAAAGTGAAAAGATCTTGCAAATTCGATCACTGGCTCTGCATGATGTTGCAGAAGCAAGGGGAACAGATTTGCTAAAACAAAAATGGTAACAGAACCATACTTGCCTTAGAGAAAAAAACAGTACTAAGGCAATTCATTCTGTGCTATAACAAAACTTATTTTTACTAAATAAAAAACACTGCAAATATTCTCTTACTGAATTTCTTTGGGTATTATACATGTTATGCTTAAATACTGTAAAAGGAACATAAAGATATTCTGTGAATCAGCATTAGGTGATTCAGCATAATGACTTAACTATTTTGATGTGTGGTCAGGATCTTAGTACACATTTGATTACTTTTTTCTAATGTGACATAGATTGAGATTAAAAAGTTAAATGAATTTACATTGTATAGTTCTTGCAAATCTGCTATTCAGAGTTGCCAAGTTTGTTGAGAGGGAAATATTTTGTTCTTGGAACTGAATAGTTAATTCTTAGTTATATTATTAAACAAATCCAAAATCACCAAGTTGTATACAAAAATTAAGAGCAGGTTCCTATGTGCAAAATTATTTATTGTACATTTATTATTAGATGTAGAAGGCTGTATGATTCTCAAATGACCTGATGGTTTACACAATTAAAATGAATTAATTGCAACACTGCATGAATTTCATGCTTATCTGAAATATATGTCCCTTTCAGCTGTATGATTCTGTGAGGTTTGTCCATTGTATCTCATTCAGTCCTTTTGGAAAGCTGCATTCTTCAACCTTAAAAAAGAAAATTATGAATTTGATGTTATTGGTGTATAATATGAATTTATTGTATGTAACTGCTTTTTAGAGACTATAAAAATTAGGCCTTATTAAAAATACATAATAAAATTTAATTTATGTGGGTTCCACCTGATAAATTGAACCTTTAGAACTTCCGCCCCTCAAATTCAATTTTCTGAAGCTAATTTTAAAGGATAACTACGAATCAGTTCCTTTGGTAGATAGACACTCACTAATGGATGCTCATGATATCACTTAATATGTACGTTGTTACCGGTAGGTACAGTATATCCATAATACTGAATTTTTAATTTAGTTTAACCTTTCTCAGATTAATTTAGGCTTGAACAATTTAAGAGCATATTTGCTGGATATTAGGTTTTATTACTACATAGTGATACTTCTTGGCCTCTTCCTATTACAGCCAACAGCCGGCTTCAGGTGTAGCTTATTCCCATCCAACTACAGTTGCAAGCTACACTGTTCATCAGGCTCCTGTAGCTGCCCACACAGTTACTGCAGCCTATGCCCCGGCAGCAGCAACAGTTGCAGTAGCCAGGCCTGCTCCAGTGGCTGTTGCAGCCGCTGCAACAGCTGCAGCCTATGGAGGATACCCTACAGCTCATACAGCAACTGATTATGGTTACACACAGAGACAGCAGGAAGCGCCTCCGCCGCCTCCACCAGTCACCACACAGAACTACCAGGTAAATATATATGGATAAAGTATCATTCACTAATGATGCAGTTCAATTTTTTGTTTAATCATGATTCATTGAATAATCAAGAATTTACTTTTGTTGGCTTTCATGCTGGTACCTGTTTGGGGCAGTATTTGGCTTCAGGGTTTAGTGACCATAGCCTAGACAACACATTTCCTGATGTTTTATCAGCAACTGCAGCTGCAATTTTTCCAAGCAAGATGATCTATTATGCAGACCATAGGCTACTGAAGTAGGAACTGATTGGACTCCTATTTGTATAGCCAGGTGTCCTGATTTCTGATTGATCTTTAACCAAGCTGATTTCTGATTGGTGTAGATTGGTGAGGACTGGTGTCTCCCACAGAAATGTCAGGAAATCTATTCTCTAGTTCACAGTCAGTAAACCCTGAAGTCCAACACTGCCTAACCAAGAATTGTATTTATACTACATATTAAACTATAGTACTTATCTCATAATTTCAGTGGGTAAATTCACAAAATGTACAAAGCCCAAACAAAGTATATCATGGCTTAGTGTAATGTGTACATCAAAACAGTTTTTCCTTATTAAAAATGATAATTGAATAAGTATGGAATAAAATGAAAAGCTCTGTTTTTCTTTGAATGAATTATGTTAAAGAACTTGAAAAATCATGAAAAATATAATACAGGGAACAGATTGATTACATGCTGAATCCAATATAATTTGTGTCAGTTCTCAACCTCAGATCTTTTTTAATTTAATGGCTAAATATGTAATATAGATATGCCTGGAAATTAGCATATAGTACATTTCTAA
Source organism: Diadophis punctatus similis (assembly GCA_023053685.1). NCBI lineage: Eukaryota > Metazoa > Chordata > Lepidosauria > Squamata > Dipsadidae > Diadophis > Diadophis punctatus. The sequence continues at coordinate 11,298,179 of JALIGW010000002.1, read as the reverse complement.
ATAAGTAACTGGAAAGCATAAACCTCAGATTATCTTTTTTTGAGCATATAAACTTTATAGCAAAGAAAAGCTGAATTAGATATCTATACAAATTTTGTAGGTTGCTTATTCTCATTTTTGGTATTGCTGAGATTTTTAAACATTTTGTGTAGGTTTGGTCTAGTATTACCCTTATCTCTGTTCAATATTTATTAAAGTTCTAGCTATTGCAACTTCATGTATTAAGAAAAATTATAATTTGGGGGAAATGACTTTTTATAGAGTACATATAATCCTTGAAATAGGTTTGATCATGTCCTTCAAAACTTGAACCAATTTCAATTTGAGCTTGAAATATTGAAGGATTGGGTATTAAGCAGTCTTAATGGGAATTAATGTTGAATGGTTTTAATATTACAGTGAAGGATACCATTACTAGATCTTGAACTCAGTTTAATATTTATCATTGATTATGCAGTAAACATTGATTAAAATAATCAAAATGATTCAGTAAATCCTAGGATAATTAATGTAATTTAAATTTTATACAAGGAAATTTTATCCTTCCCTCTGAGTAATCCTTAAACTATTTAAAAAGCAATGATTTACTTGTGTTTTTAAAAGCATAAAATTGGATTGGAAAATAGTTGAGAGAGGAGAAGTAACCAAATTTAGTCTTGGATTCAAAGTTCATTCCAAAAGGGAAAACTTCCTGTTTTAGGAAGTTTTAGGAGAGTTTCACAAACCTTAGAAGAATTTTTTTTAGGAAGCACATGAGCCTGCAAAGATTCCCTCATGCAAATTCTATTATGGCAGTTAATTTACCTTAGAACTGAAATCCTCATACAGGGTCTTCATTTCCCCCCCATGTTTTTCTTCAGGACTCCTATTCCTATGTTAGATCTACTGCTCCAGCTGTAGCTTATGACAGCAAGCAATATTATCAGCAGCCAACTGCAACTGCAGTGGCAGCAGCTGCCCAACCACAGCCTTCTGTGGCTGAATCATACTATCAAACAGGTAAGTTTCAAATCCTTTTCTTTTTATCTTATAATTTTAATAACCTATGCATTCTCAAAACCATATAATAGTTTATTGCAGGGATTTGGAACTGAGTCTAATTCTTTCCTTAACCTGCTTGGGCACAAGTCTGGGGTTAAGGCACCTGTGAAGCCTTTGTCATTTTTTAAAAAAAAATATTATATTGTTGGCTTTTCTGGGTATTATGCTTTGTTTTGTTATATTTTAAACTATGTTTTAATGATATATTTGATATTTTGTAAGCACTTAGAGTTTTTGGGAATTGGGTAGCCTTGAAAAATATGATAAAGAGCAATAGCACTTAGACTTCACAGTGCTTTGCAGCCTTCCCTAAGTGGTTTACAGAGTCAACATATTGTCCCCAACAATCTGGATCCTCATTTTACCAACCTTGGAAGGTTGAACCAGTCTTGAACTTCTGAGAATCTAACTGCTGGCAGCCAACAGAATTAGCCTGCAATACTGCATTCTAACCACTGCGCCATCCTGTCTCTAATAACAGTAGTTTTAGTAGTTCAGTTATTACTTCATTTATTTCTTCACTTTTTATGGCCATATAGCTCATGATGACTCTGAGCCATGTACAAACAAAATAAAAACAATCACTAAAAATACATGTCAAAGGAGCAATACAAATTAGCAATACGCTATCCTCCTTTAGAAATGGGCTTACTTAACACTCTCCTAGTGCCCAGTGAGCAGCCAGATTTTAAGAATCTTACAAAAGACCAGTAGGGTCAGCATCATCTAAATCTCCGGGGTAAGCTGTTACACCGGGTGGGAACTGTGAAGGAGTAAGGATGCTTCCTGGGTTCCATCAAGTGTCATTGCTTGGTAGAAGCGACCAAGAGGATATCAGTACTGTTGTATCTGGTAGTTTCATTTTCTGTAGTGCTGAAAGATGTGTTGTGGCTGTAATGGCAGCAGTCACATTAGAGTTACATTAGCATTTTAAAAAATCTAAAGATTCTCAGAACCAAAGTTTATGCCTTCCTCATTCATAGAAAGAGCAGTTCAAATGCACAATCCTAGACCACTTTTTACTACTTACTACTACTTCCATGAATTAAGAAAGCTTGTAACTTCCTTAAGCAGAACGCATACCCAGAAAAGTGTATAACTATTCATATGTTCATGTTTTGGGGATCAATAGTTAGCAGTCTCTTAATTGACACCTGAGTGAATTTAAAATACGCTGTGACCAAAGTGTTTCATTCAGTCTTTTTTAGAAGATCAGTTTATTAATGTAGTGCTGTGCTGATAATTTCCAGTAGGTTTCAAGTTTATTAATATAACTAGTATGTCATCCTAACCTTAAGTCGGTATATGCCTTGTTAAACAAAAGATGTTACTGCAAATAGCTTGACTATTAAGTAAGATATATTAAAAAATACTAGTTGCAAACTTTATATTCTCTTAGACATTTTGCGATCTGATTGACAAGTACAATAAAATCTTCAGCCATGTACACTTTTAAACCACAGGACATCAGCCTTTTCTGCAATTGTGCCTGTGCTACTTTGTAGCGGTGGATTTCTTTTTCTGAAAGGTGTTGTAAATGTTATAAAATACATATTTATGGAACCTAAAGATAGGATAGGATTTGTACTCTTATTTTTATATAAGTAATAAAATAAAAAAGGAAATTGCTTTTTAATATTACAGTTTGGAGAATTCTTGATTTTAATGTGTAACTTTTTTTGCTTTTACTTAGCTCCAAAGGCTGGTTACAGCCAAGGAGCTACTCAGTACACTCAAGCCCAGCAAACCCGACAGGTAACAGCCATAAAACCAGCCACTCCGAGTCCAGCTACTACTACGTTCTCTATATATCCGGTATCTTCCACTGTGCAACCAGTTGCTGCTGCCGCAACTGTGGTTCCCTCATATACCCAAAGTGCCACGTATAGTACAACAGCAGTTACATATTCCGGTGAGTAATGCCCAGTGGTGAAATTCAATTTTTTTTACTACCGGTTCTGTGGGCGTGGCATGGCTTGGTGGGCGTTGCAGGGGAAGGATACTATAAAATCCATTCCCTCCCTACTCCAGGGGAAGTTTACTGCAAAATCCCCATTTCCTCCCAATCAGCTGGGATTCAGGAGGCCGAGAATAGATGGGGGCGGTGCCAGTTAGAGGTGGTATTTACCGGTTCTCCGGACTACTCAAAATTTCTGCTACTGGTTCTCCAGAACTGGTCAGAACCTGCTGAATACCACCTCTGGTAATGCCTAAACAGGACAGCAATGATTTGTCATGTGTACATAATGGAAAAGTCAAAGCTATAAAAATTGCATTGACATATCTGACTTTTGTAGAAAAACTAGATTTTACATTCAAATTACATTTTATAAATCATCAGAATCATGCAAATTAGATTATTTCTTAATGTGCCCAATTAATTCATATGATTTAGATTTCATTATAAAATATAATAGAGAGATGGGCTTTGTGGAATTATTTGGTACTGTAGTGATTCCTGAACAAAATAGTGCTGGAAACAGGATAATAGAAGGTTAATATATGGATGGAACAGAAAAATCTTAATCTTTAATCCTTCAGCGTTACCCTTTCCATATCTCAGAGCATAAGTAAATTGTCTAGTTGTGTGGATTCAACTCCCGTTTTCTCAGAAATGTCCGCAGAATTCCAAGAAATTAAGTCTATATATTTGGAAGATGTTCAGATTGAGGGCAGCAACTGATGCTATGGATGCTATTATGTTGTAGATGTTATTGATTTGATATTATATGGTATTGATCTTTAAAACTGCAAGTCATTCCTCTGCACTGAGATAAAGTAGTTTGCCTATATAGATTGAAATGAAGTTTAATTTTGTATAACTATGAAATTAAACTTCACTGTAGCAATGCTTTCTCTCTGAAATGAGGTTCCCCCAGAAACTTGGTTGGTCCCCACCATGCTATTTGAAGAGCCTTGGAGATGTGGCTCTTCATTCAGGGAGAGTAAAAGACACTTTGTGTCTTTCCTGACCAGTTTGTCATTCTCACCATCTTTTACTTTTTATTTATTAAGTTATTCCCCTTGTTATAGTTGTTATGAGTGACCCAAGGTCATTGAAAGTCATGTGGCTTACAAATGTGATAAGTAAATTACCAACTTATTGTGTACTATGTTAATGTTGAAACTCTCTTTTAAAGATGAAACCTTTCTTAACAAATGCTATGTTAATGCTTAAAAGATGAATTGTGGGTTGTATCCCTCATAGATGTGACCTGAATTTTCTGTTGTTTAAAGGTACATCTTACTCCGGTTATGAAGCTGCTGTGTATTCAGCTGCATCATCTTACTATCAACAGCACCAGCAGCAGCAAAAACAAGTAGCGGCAGCAGCTGCGGCTGCAGCTGCAACAGCTGCCTGGACGGGAACCACCTTTACTAAAAAGGCACCATTCCAAAATAAACAACTGAAACCAAAACAGCCTCCTAAACCACCACAGATCCACTATTGTGATGTTTGTAAGATCAGCTGTGCTGGACCACAGGTATCAATAATTTTTTTCCCCACTGAACTTTAAATGAAAAAGAAATCTATATTGGACGTATTCAAGGAGGTTTAAGAAGTTACAGTCGTCAGGGATATTTCAGTTGCAATTAATTACAGTGCTTCTCTTTAATACAAAAAGTAATTGTATTCAAGGCGTTGCTCAGAATCTGAACAATTTGATCAAGCTTGCTCCATCTACACCACGGGACTTGTTGAAATGCAGAACATAATATACACTATTTGGAATGCTTTTGTTTAAGCAGAATCTGTTATTAAAACTTAGATTAAGCTCTGATTTCATTGCATGACAAAGTACTGCAGGATTATAGTTTTGATGGGTTCCCAGACACTGTATCTTGATCAAAGCAGCTTCTCTAGTTTATATTTCAGAACTGAAGGAAGCAAGAGAAGATAAATAAACTGGCCAAAGTTCTGTTCTTTATAGCAGATGTCAGTCTAAATTGTATCTAATTTCTTGCTAGAACAGTGTCCTTGGATATTGCAACTAGGACCAGCGGTGAAATGCTCCCGGTTCGCTCTTGCCTGTTGGTCGTCAGAGCCGATCGCGAAGGCAGCGCAACGCTCCGCCCACCTGCCGGGACACCGCCATTTGAGTTCTTTTACCCTCTGCGCATACGCAAAGCGTTCTGTGCATGCACAGAGGGTAAAAGAACTCAAATGGTGGTGTCCCGGCGGGTGGGCGGAGCGTCGCGCTGCCTTTGCGATCGGTTCTCCGACGACCGGCAGGCAAGAGCGAACCGGGAGCATTTCACCCCTGACTAAACATAACTAACTAAAAAAAAACCTGAAACAAGCACTCCGCTTGTAATCATAGGCTTGTTTAAACAGAAGAACCTGCTTAAAGAGGCATTGGAGAACATCTAATGGAAACTGAAATTAAGAGAAAGGACTTATAAGTAATGCATAGGAAACCTGAGCATAAATGGTCATACATATCTTGCATCATGCTTTCCATTGTCCTTTTTGCTGCTAGAGATCAGGAATACAAGGGAAACTTCCACATACAGCATGTGCTCCAAATTATTTACATGCCACCTACAAAGATTAAGATTTCTACCAATTGTCTTTGTAATTGCCCAGAAGAACAACAAATTATTATGACATGCACCAAGGTTTTATGGAAATCTTATACTCCATTGTGGAATGCCATCAGAGAACTGCCTGGTATCTGTACCTGTAAATCTGCAAGATAATTGCTTCCACAAATATCCATATATATGCCACTCAGAAAATTTTTGTGAGCCGGTTATCAAAGCATGGCTCTTCCCTTCAGTGTATTTTAAACTTTTAAATTGCTGATAACTTATGGACCATTTCACATCTCATTGGATGCATATTTCAGCTTCGTTGATCTATCTACTGATAAGCTTTCCCTCCCTAGAAAAGAAGGAGAGCCGTCTGAACCCACCTGCAGACTTTACAATATCTTGTGTTCCTAATCAACAGATAGAAAAACAATTTCATATCATTTGGGGAGGGTGTAATTTTGGGCAGAGATTTTCTTTCCATAGACCTGAAGTCAGTCTGCATTCAGTGATGCTAATTGAATGAGTACATTCTAGTGGCACTATTCTGGTATATCTCACTGTCAGATGCCCTCTTCCACAATAAGAAACAGAAAAACTGGAATTCGCATGACTGTGCTTTTTCTATAATAGACAAGTATCCAAGCCCGTCCAAGTGTTCATGCAAAGTAGGTGCAGGAGTCTTTCAAACTTCTCATAAGATGCATCTCCATTCAGTCGTATCTGATTCTCAGACAAACCCCTGCAGTTTTTTCTTGGCAAGGTTTTTCAGAATTGGTTTGTCCTTGCCTCCTTCCTAGAGCTGGGAGAAAACGACTGGCCCAAGGTCACCCAGCTGGCTTTGTGCTTAAGATGGAACTAGAACTTACAGTTTCCCAGTTTCTAGCCTACTGCCTTTGCTACATCAAACGGGCTTTTGAGTCTATGTATATAACTATACAAAAATATGAGTAATATGTTTTACTACATTCAAATATCTTATAGGCTATTAAGAGTCAAATTTTGTCATTCTGAAGGTTAGGATAGGCACATTCTCACAATAACAATTGCTAATGTTAATAATAATGATAATGACAACAACAACAACAGAGTTGGAAGGGACCTTGGAGATCTTCTAGTCCAACCCCCTGCTTAGGCAGGAAACCCTACACTACTTCAGACAAATGGTTATCCAACATCTTCTTAAAAACTTCCAGTGTTGGAGCATTCACAACTTCTGGAGGCAAGCTGTTCCACTGATTAATTGTTCTAACTGTCAGGAAATTTCTCCTTAGTTCTAAGTTACTTCTCTCCTTGTTTAGTTTCCACCCATTGCTTCTTGTTCTACCCTCAGGAACTTTGGAGAATAGTTTGACTCCCTCCTTTGTGGCAACCCCTGAGATATTGGAACACTGCTATCATGTCACCCCTGGTCCTTCTTTTCATTAAACTAGACATACTTTAATTTAATGTTGCCAGCTTAAGTGATTGGGTGGTTACATGCTACAAGATGTAAATTCCTGCTATTAAATTTTCTGAACTGCTAAGCCAAACTGTCTAATGAAATTACATGAACAATAATAATTCTTTTTAGAACTTTTCAGCAGGTTTGGACATTAAAAGTCACGACATAATAATACAAATTCTATACCCCTTTCAAACCTAAGAACCTTCATCTTGTTTACATAAAACTTGGAATAATATAACAAATGTACTAATCTCTTTTGTTTTATATTTTAGACTTATAAAGAACATTTGGAGGGTCAGAAGCATAAAAAAAAAGAAGCAGCATTGAAAGTATCTCAGAACACCACCAGTAACAGTGCTTCTTCTCGTGGGACTCAGAACCAGTTGCGTTGTGAGCTCTGTGATGTATCCTGCACAGGAGCTGATGCTTATGCTGCTCATATTCGCGGAGCTAAACACCAAAAAGTAGGCCTTTCAACTTCTTAATTCTTTTTTTATAGACTTTTAAAATCAACTTTACATATTTAGCAATATAAATCTATTCTACAAGCAATGCATGTTTATAATTTCTGTTAAATAGTATATTAACTATTTTTATTAATGGTTCTAGGTGGTTAAGCTGCATACTAAACTTGGCAAACCCATTCCTTCAACTGAACCAAATGTTGTCACCCAGGCTACATCAGCAACATCATCTTCTAAGCCAGCAGCTGTATCTTCAAATATCGCAACTAGCAGCAACACTGTGAATTCTTCGGTTACATCTTTGGCAGTGAAAATTCTTACTCCTTCTGCCAATGTACTACTTAGTACAACATCAAACAACAAAGCTACATTAGTTCCAGCTAACATTGCTGTAAAAAAGATATCTACACCCAAAATTAACTTTGTTGGCAAGTATAGAGGTCTTTATTGTTAAATTTATTAAAATATTAACACTATGCATTCATTTATATGTAACTACCGTGTTTCCCCGAAAATAATACATGTCCCCATAATAAGGCCAATCAGGCTTTTCAGTGCATGCCCTGAAATAAGCCCCCCCCCCAAAAAAATAAGGGCCCCCCAACTACTTTCCGGGGAAATGGGGGGACATGCCGGGAGCCACTCTTTTTGTGGCGGGCACTCTCTTGGCCGGGAGAGCGAGAGCAAGCGAGAGGCGGGTGCGCGCACACCCCGCGGGACTAGCTCGGCTCCTCTGGGCTCTGCCTACGGCAATTTGAAACATGCTCCTTCCTGCGAGGAAGAGGAGGCAAGCATCGATCGCTGCCTCCTCGCAGGAAGGAGCGCGTTTTAAAACACTGCCGGAGGTGTGCGCGTACCCGCCTCTCGCTTGCACTCTCTCTCCCCGACAAAAAAGTGCCCACTGCAGAAAGAGCGGCTCCCGGCCGGGAGAGCGAGAGCAAGCAAAAGGCGGGTGCACACACACACCGCGGGACTGGCTCTGCTCCTCTGGGCTGCCTCCAGCAGCATATGGAAACGCTCCTGCCTGCGAGGAGGCGGGGAGGCCGGTTGGGTACAGCGAGCCCACAAGCTCAGGGCTTGAGCAGTAGACGGGTGCATCCAGCCCGTCCCTGTCACCACGCATGCAGCGGCCGAGGCTTTCCAGGCACCTGCCGGGGGAGCCGTGTGCTGGCCTGGAGCTGCTGCCGCTGTTCCCCGCAGCAGAGGTGCTGGTGCGCCACGATTCTTGGGCACTCGCTGCTTGTGCCTCTGCGGCTACTGACATTGCAGGGCCCTGCAGTCAGCTAGAGAGCGCCAGGCCGCGGGTCTGCGTTGCCGCCCCTTCGGCTCTGCCTCCCACCCACACCTCGCTCGCTCGCCAGCTCGCACCGCTCATCCTCCACCTGCCCTCCCCGCGTCCTTCAGACGGGGGATGCAGGTGAGGGCGGTGCGTGGGAATCCCCTGCAGGAACAGCCACCGTTCCTCGGTGTTGTGTCCACTGACCCCCGCCTCCGGTTCTCGAGCGAAGCGGGAGTGGGAAGAAATACTCGCGGTCTACCTGAGGCAAAGCACCTGCCTTTCCTCTCCCTCCCTCGGCAGGAACCTTTTGGCTGCACGCTGCATGCAAGAAATCTTTCTGTCTTCCAAACTCCGCCAGAAATGAGTCTTCATGAGACTCATTGCGCCTGCGCAGCTTCTTGGAGCGAAAGGGGAGAAAGATTTCTTGCATTCAGCGTGCAGCCAAAAGGTTCCTTCTCCTGGTGCTGTGTCTTAAGAGCACTCTTCCCTCCCCCTGTCGAGAGAGAGAGGGCATGTTTGGAAGTGCATGCCCGGCTCCTTCTGCCGCTGAGCCCGGCTAGAAGTTTGACTGTCAGCTCGTCTTTCTCAGGCAGCCCGCGAGAGTTTCTTCCCCCTCCCGCTTCACTCAAGAGCCGGAGGCAGGGGAGGGTCAGTGGACACAACACTGATGAACGCAATGAAGCTACAAGTCCCAGGTAGGACGTGCATCTCATAGCCCACCCCGCCCGACCTGTCACCCCCAAATTGCGCCCCACCGCGAGACGCGCGTCCTACCTGAAACTTGTAGCTCCGTCACGTTCCTCGGTGTTGTGTCCAGGGAAGTCCATTGTAAAAGAAAACTTTTCGCGAGTTCAAGAAGTTTGATTGAACTCACGAGAAGTTTTCTTTTACAATGGACACATTGTAAAATGAGGAACGTGACGGAGCTACAAGTGTCAGGTAGGACGCGCATCTCGCGGCCCAACACATCCCACCTGCCAATAATGAGTCTCTGAGACTTGTCATGCCACCGCCGCTGCCTTGTGGAGCAGGACTCTGCAAGGCTTATGCCGTTGCATGTACGAATGGTAGCAGGACCCCAGCTGTGCTGTATGATGAAGCTCGCGGCAGTCCTGCAGTTCATGCATACAAGGGCACAACAGGCCTTGCAGAGTCCTGCTCCACAATGCGGTGGTGATGGGACATCCAGTCCCACGCTCGCCACCTACTGCACACCCAAAATAATAAGCCCGCCCCCTGATAATGCCAAGGCCATATTTCGGGGTTCAAAAAAATATAAGGCCCTGTGTTATTTTCGGGGAAACACGGTATAAAATTGCAGTACATTTTACATGAGAGCCAATTTGGTGTTAGGGGAGTTAAGGTAGCAGGCTAGAAACTGGGAGATCATGAGTTTTAGTCCCGCCTTGGGCATAAACAAGCTGGGTGACCTTGGGCTAGTCACTTTCTCTCAGTCTTAGAAAGGAGGCAATGATAAACCACTTCTGAAAAATCATGAAAGGACTTATCCAAGCAGTCTCTGAGAATCAGACATGATTAAATAGGCAGACAGATCGTTTATGTTTTTAACTTCTAGTGACTGGATTTTTGAATGAGGTTCTTTAATTGGACAGATATTTTCCATTCATACCCTTTCCAGAAATCTTGATAATTTTCAAAATTGCTAATTAAGTGTTGAAATGTTAATTAAATGCCAGATTTAATAGCCTTAGAAGTTGACTTTTCTAAGGCTTCTTAAAATGTCTTAGCTATGTAGGAGTCTCAACTTTAAATTTACTTTTTAAATTCTACTGTCTTGTTAAGTTTAGAATTTGTAATTAGCAATGGAGCTTAAAGATCACTTGGTCCTCTTCATAACTGCTCTCCTTTAGGGTTGATCCGGCCTCTACATCTCTGCAGTGAGCTCTCCAAGGTCCTGATAGAACCCCGTAGAACTGTTTGGGGTTTAATTATTCATCTACATCCCTTATTTGTAGATTTCCCAAAAACTCCACAGCCGATGTGGAATTTTATAAAGCTATACATTTGGAGGGCACCAAGTTCCAGAAGGCTGTTCAATCCATAGAACTGATGAGAACTGTGTTGTAATCCTCAGTCAGGAAAAGAGATTCCAGAGTAATAGCTTTCCATGTGTGTCATTTGGGCAGCAGATTTTCAGCAGTTGACATGGATATAAATGATGTTTGGACAACTCTTTTATTTATTTATTTATTTTATTGTGTTTTTTAAATATCTGAATTATTAGTCTCCAAATAATTTGCAATAAATATATAAAAGCACAAAACTAGTTAAGAATGAACAATCGGAATGTAAGTTTCTATGTTACAGGGCAACCCAACCAAACAAGCACTATGAGAAGGATTATTGTAGGTGATGGTCATTTTTCTTTTATACTATTTTATATTAGGTGGCAATAAATTGCAGACAACAGGAAGCAAAGCGGATGAAATGAAAGCTGTAGAAAACATCAAGACTACCCCTATTGCCACAGTACAAATGCAGGAAGCTAAACCAGATCCCTCTGCTGAACCTGTAACTTCTACAGCTCTTGCTGCTTTGCAAAGCGAGGTCCAACCTGTTGGTCATGACTATGTAGAAGAGGTAATATTGTGAAAACTGAATCCAGATATATCACATAGCATGAGCTAAACAAAGGTGTATTAGGGAACATAAATGTGTTAAAATTTGCAGAATTGAAATTACAGAATCACAGTATTTAAAGCTGAGCTATTATTGATGGTTACTTAAATTTCACCTACTTATTTGGATCTAGTTTCATAAAAATTAGTTGCAATGCTGTTTGGCATTTGAGAAAAGAATTCTTAGCAATTTAATATTGTTTAAGATATGGAGCATTCTTCAAAATTGAATCATCAGAATTCATATGCAAGGCAACATGTATTGGTATACCGTGTTTCCCCAAAAAATATGACCCTCCCTATCATGTTTTTAAACAGATGCGCTAAAATTAAGTCCTACCCACAAAATTAGCCCTAATTGAGATCCCACCCACCCCAGGATGCAGGGGGTGGGGCGAGGCGCATGGATAAAAATTAAGCTAGGGTAGGGATAGGGGGTGGAGCTGCCATACTTGCCAGGTGTTCTGACCCAGCTTCCCAAACACGACAAACCTGACGTGAACTCAAAAGATTCCTTTATTAGGAATGACAGCAGCCCCACCAAAAACTTTCTCTCGCAGGCTAACAAGTCCATCCGGCCGGAAGATGAATGGTTGTCTGCCACACCTATTCAACTCCGCCCCCTGCCTTTTATCTCCAGAGCTAGGGCGGGGCCTCGCTAGCAGTGGTGGCTCTTCCTTCCCCAGGATCGGCCCACAGCTTTCCACTGCTCCTCTTCTGTGCCTTCTGCGCAGCTGTGTGTCAGGCACTGACCCAGCTGTTCTTCATCAACCACCTGCAGACCTGGGGGCTGTTGACTCTCCATCTGAGGGCTGACGGATGGCCTAGGCTCCGCTTCTGTCTCTCTCTCTCTGCCAGCTCCATTCCCTCTTCCCCTTCAGAGCTCCCAGGTTGCCCTGATGCTGACCCTGACTCCCACGACGATGCCTCCTCCTCTGATTCGGCTGGTGGGCTGGTGGCCTACAGGCCACAACACCAGGCCTTGCACATCCCAACACCTGCCTTGCATGCCCACTTCTGCGGCCGCTTGCGTGTGTCACTCCTGGCCTCTGTTTTGCCGTCAGAGGCTTCCGGAAAGCCCTCTGCATCTTTTTTATCGGCTACAGATGCCTTCCGGAAAGCCTCTGAAAGCAAAACGGAAGCCAGGGGGCGCCACACGCATCAGTCCGGAGCCAGTTTCTCAGCTGCAGTGGGCAACTAGTTTGCCATTTAGGTTTCCTAAATAACTGCCATCATTTCAGAGTTGTATTGGCAGAAATGGGTTAACATAAGTTACTGTATAGTACCTCTGTTGTTTGGGGGGGGGGGAAACCAACTGAATTGTGTTATTTCTATATTACTTGAAAGGATGACGCTGGATAATTTACATTGAATTCCGCCTTAAAAAGCAACAAAATCTATAACATCTTAGAGGAGTCAAATTCCCTTACCTGGAAAGGCTACTGGGCCTATATCATTCAGCAGACTGAAGATTGATGTATATTATTAAACAGACTGATAAAAAAGTAGAAATGCTTTTGTATTTTGCAGAGGAAGACAGTTTTGTGTTGATATATTTCTCCCTTCTGGGCTGAACTCAGTTGTTACCTTGAAAATGTTTGATTCAGGCTTGTTATCACACGATAAGAAGTAGCTGTAGCTGATAACTACATTTTCTTTCTTGCAAAGGTTCGGAATGATGAGGGAAAAGTGATTCGTTTCCATTGCAAGCTTTGTGAATGTAGCTTTAATGATCCTAATGCTAAGGAGATGCATTTAAAAGGAAGGCGGCATCGGTTACAATATAAGGTGAAAGTTCTACTTTTGTCTGTTATGGAGATTCCTTAAGTAATAAAGATTATTTGTATTATGTTTTCAGAACATATCCACGTTTATTGAAAATATGTTTTGCTGCATATTTTAAGACTTCATACAAATAGACTAATAGACTTTAGAATCAGCAACTTGAAATAGCATCCTTTGTTTCGAATACTTGCTATCATTACAAACTGAAGCATATTCAGTTTTTACTTACTCTTTAACAAAAGAAGACTATTACAGTGAGAGATCAATAGTTCTGAAAGACAGGAGGGTAGGCAGCATCTAAGAAGAAATGTTTTAATTGTGAAATATAATTCATTCAAAAATAATTCTAAGCTAATTTCTTAGAAATATTTTTATTTCTAATATATAAGCTCTTCATTCTAGGGCATACTCAGAACAATACAAAGAACTTTTCATATAAGCTTAAAACAAAATAGCCCCATTAGAATATTTTGAGTGGGATTATTTTAATGAAATACATTCAAAATATGGCATATTGCACTGTATAGAATAAGCTTTTTTTTTACTCTAAAGCCACAAAAGTAGGTAGGATGGTACACCATATTGAATCGTATCTATCACTATGCACAAAAACAAAATAGTCTTAGATAAATGTATTCAAAATCTTCACATTTAAAACAGAAAAAGGTAAATCCAGACTTACAAGTAGAAGTGAAACCTAGCATCCGGGCAAGAAAGATACAAGAAGAAAAGATGAGAAAGCAAATGCAGAAAGAAGAATATTGGAGAAGGCGTGAAGAAGAAGAACGATGGAGAATGGAAATGAGGTAATATCCCAGCTAGATTATCATGATTTATACTCATTTGAACATATATATTTTTTTTGGTGAAGGAGTCCTTAATGGACCATATTGAACTGATAAGAATCTCTTCTTTTCAAAAGGAAATAATCCTTCATAGTTAGGTGTACACACACACACACACACACACACACACACACACACACACACACACACACACACACACTCATATACAGTTGATATATTGCGGTTTGGTTTGTATACTTCAGACGCTATGAGGAAGACATGTACTGGAGGAGGATGGAAGATGAGCAGCATCACTGGGACGATCGTCGTAGAATACCTGATGGAGGATATCCTCATGGTCCTCCAGGCCCTCTTGGATTACTTGGGGTTAGACCAGGAATGCCACCACAGCCACAGGGACCAGCTGTGAGTATTTATTTACTTAAAATTTAACATATTTGATACCGACTCTTTGTACGACTGCCCTGCATTTGTTTTAAGATTTATTAGAAGATCTTTGAGCAAATGTTACATGAAGACTTATTTTAGCAAAGAAGCATTGCTATGTAATAGTGCCTAGCTTTTGTAACATTTCAACTGTATTTTGTTCTGGCTCACGAGAACATATCAAGGAAGTTTAGTAGCTTGCTGCAAACACTTAAATTGCTTGTATGTGCAGCTATCAGAATGCTTTATACAATCCACCTTTCCTCAGACTGTCCAAAGAGACAGATGTTATATGTTGCCACTGCTGAGTTCCAGGATATGGATAGCTCATTTAGCTGATGCATTGAATAGTCATTTAGGTGCAAAGATCCAGGAGTTCAATTCTCAAAAGAGTTTGAATCCCTTAGAATAACTTCTGTCTATACACTTCTAATGAAATCAATAATGTGCCTCATTGTGGTCCAAGTAATTGCTTATACAATATCTGTAACAGACATGATATTTGCTAGTTTGATAATTCAATTATAATGGTTCATTAGTGGAAACTATCAGTTTAATCTGTTTCCTTCATTCTACCACAGACATTGAAGGGATGGAGATTCAGAATGCACAGTGCAGCTTGCCTAACAAACTTTATCTAATTCTGAATTCATCTTTTATGTCAGTGATGTGGTTTGTGGGTGTGTGCGCGCACACACATGTGCCTTTGAATTAGTGCTGACTTGATTTCTGCATGAACTTGGTTTTGTAGGTTTTTTGGCAAGATTTTAGACATGGTTTGCCACTACTTCCTTCCTAGGGCTGAGAGAGAGTGACTGCTGGCTTTGTGCCTGAGGCACGACTAGAACTCAGTTTTTAGACCGATGCCAAACTGGGTCTTTCACTCCAAAATCTTATCCCCCACAAAACCCAATGTATTGTAAAATGTATTAAAATTGTGCTAAATCTTGGTTATTTTATAGCATGGTGACTATGATTTATTCAACAACTTCAATAAGCTTAATTGCCTTTAAATTGCTCTTAATTGCCCTATGACTAGTTTACTGGAATATTGTTTTCTACAGGCAAAAATATTAAACAGTAATATTCTTCTGGTAAATTAACAGATTACAATTCATTTGTAAGAAACTGTTTTGTGAAAATGGAGATTGTCATTTTGAAAACGTTTTTGTAGCATGATTGCTATCATATGTTTACATCTGAGCTCCTTTGAACTCATTGTTGTCAACCTCTGATATGTATAGATTCAACTCACAAAGCACACTGAATATTTAGTAATATACTTTTCTTCCATCAAAATCTCATCTAGTCTGCAGATTTTTTAAAGGTTTCTGTCAAGTCAAGATTGATCGCATATAAATGTCCATTTCATTTTCACAATGTGGAAGTGGCTTGCTTTTCCTTTCTTGCAGATGTTTTTCACTTTCTTTGTATTCTCAGACCTTGGGTTTCCTTTTGATCTCCTATGCAGTTATCCAAGGCTAATCCTGTTTAGCTTTTCTAGGGCGAGCCAAGGTTGGTTGGTGTTGCCACCTAAAGTAAAGCTATACTCAGAAGATTTTAATTAGAAGTACAAGCATTTCACAAATAAAATTAGACTGACATAACTAAATCTCCTCTTGCTATACTTGTTACGACAATCACTTGAAATGTAGGCTACTAGCTTGAAATAAGTAGAACTAAAGTTGACTTTTCGTTCAGTTGCACCAAAAATATCATATCCAAAGAAAAAATAAGCTCCAACTCTTTAATTTTGTTGTTTGTTTTAAGCTAGAATCTAATTCCAGTTATTCAGCCACATTATGGTTTATGTGGAAGACTTATGTCAACTATTTTTAAGACTATACAAGCCTTCTTGATATGTTCTTCTGAAGAGCAAGACAATATTTGAAATGAATAGCAGATACTCAAAAGTAGTAAAGCACAACTATTTGGGAAACTAACTGAACTTAAGAATTAACTTCTCTTTGTAGCCATTACGTCGACCCGACTCCTCCGATGACCGTTACGTGATGACCAAACATGCAGCTATCTATCCAACTGAGGAGGAACTCCAGGCAGTCCAAAAGATAGTTTCTATCACTGAACGTGCTTTGAAACTTGTATCAGATAACATGACTGATAATGAGAAAAACAAGACAAAGGAAGGAGATGATAAAAAAGAAGGCAATAAAGACAGGTCTGTTTTTTTTTTCTTAATCATTCAGTTATATCTCATTTCTTTTATTTTGAAAACTGCTATCAGCCATATTGGGCATGCCTGATAATATAAAATAGAACCACATTTGTGCTTGAGAGCACAACATAGTTCTTATTCTGAGCCTATTGTCCTGATTCTTGTTTACTATTAATTCCAAGGCCTGTGCCTAAACATCTTGGCTTCTGTGGTCAGAGTGTGTTCTGACCTAGGCTTCATCAAATCATGAAACAGACTCCTTGTCCCGAAAAATCCCTTTTTATTTGGCTAATGTGAATTCTTATCATGTCCCGGCAAAGAGTCTTTCAAGGGTGAGTTGCAAACACAGACCTTATCAGTCCTTGGATAGTTGCCAGGCCGATAGCTTCTTGACCCAACGCTGAACAAGGAAATACTTGGCAAGGAGTCTCTGAGGCACAACTCGGATAAGCCAGTCTTCACATGAATAATGAATTGTCTCCTGCAAACACCACTCCCCTTTCGCTCCTATTTATTTCCTTTGGGAGGGGCCATTCAGCATTCCCTTGTGCTTTTACTCCCGAGTCGACCTCTGTTCCTTAATTGTTCCCTTCTCCTGACAGCTCTGCACATGCACACATCGGGAATAGGCTCCAGCTGTTCTTCAGCCCCACTTAATCTCCAATTCTGAAGGTAGCTGACCATGGCCCTGGCCCCGTCTCTGCCTCCAACACAGAGCACTCATCAGAGCCTTCCCCAGACTCCAGGACTGGCCCATGTTCCTCCCCAACCTCCTCACTGTCCGAGTCTGCCGCCAGCTGGTGGGCCACAACAGAGTGTAGGTTAGGACTATTCATTCAGCGACCATTCAGAATTTTGACAGCACTGACCAAATGGGAATTATGGCTGATCTATGACGTTGCAGCTGTTGCAGCATCAACTACACTCACATGAGCACAATCCAGATAGAGATTGCCATATTTATAATTACAACCAGTGTCCCCAACTTCCCTCAAGCAAAGTCAATGGGGAAGCTAGAAGGAAGTTGGAAATTGCACTCCATCTTGCTGTTTTTTCACCTGTCCATCTTCCGGAGTGCTTATTTGTATTACCCCTGATCACCCTGTGATACACACACACACACACACACACACACACACACACACACACACACACACACCCCAATCTCCCAAGTACCTGTCCACAGCACTCCACCCACCCATGCACCCAATTGCCTATCAGCCTTTTTGCCTGGGACTCCTTCCTGTATAATGAAATGTGTGGATGACCTTGGGTGACGGGGAACAGATGCTGCCTCAGAAACAATTAGATGGAATTGAGCCACAGTGGCTTAATGGTCAGAGAAAATTTTTTAAGAAGGATCTTCCCTAATTGATCAAGCAGTTTAAAATGATGATGGGAAAGTGTTACCTTCAGACTTTCTGTTAATGTAACCGTACAATATGGTGAAATTAGCTCATCTAGTCATGTTTCCTGTGTGGTTTACCTGGGAGGGCTGACATGCTAAATGCTTACAGCTTGGTCCCAGGGGTTAATAACAGCAGCAAGGACCATGCTGGAGCTAAGCAATGTGATCATGTGACAGCTTTACAATCTCGTCACTTAGCAACAGAAATTCCTGTTCCAGTTGCTGTGATAACACAAGGGCTAATGCTAGTGGAACAATTTTTTTCTTGGACACACCACCAAGAAGGACCTTCTTGTCTTTCATCTGTAGTTTTCTTCTTGATCAGATAAAAAGCTATCCCAGCAGTGCAGGAGACATTTGCAATCTAAAAACAGTTTGGCATACTTTTCCTTGTTCAATATTTTGTCATCAGGCTAATGTAGAAGAACAATGCCAAAAATACCTCCCTTGTCATTCACCTCTTTATTGATTGATTTCTCTTAGTTCCAAAGTTAAGCTTTTTGCATCAGAAAAATAAAGGTATTGTTTCATACAGCATATAGTTAAACTATGGAATGTACTGCCATGCGATATAATAAAATCCAACAATTTGAATAACTTCAAAAGGGAGTTGTTGCTCACATAGGGCTAAATTTCATCAGCATGCCATCTGGAAACAAAAATATTGTATACTATTTTTAAGCATTAATTGAAAGAAATAACGAATTGAAAGCAAAAAATAATTGACAAATTAAATATTTAGGATGATAGCAATTTAAGATGGATTAACACAATAGGTTACATTTTAGAATTATTTTGAAATATTGTTTTCAATTGTATTTTCTTCAGCTTTTCCAATATCCTATTTCTTGGTAAAATAAGTTGTATTTGTTATGTATGATTCTGAACAATATCTTCAGTTTTAAGAAACAATATACATGGGAGCAAAAATATGAGTGTTATCTTGTCTATAATGCCTTATATCTGGATTTCAGAAGTATCAAGCAGACTATTCCTGAAGATTTATTTTAAAGTTATTATTTAATGCATTCAGTAATTGATGTCTTTCTGTTTTTTCTTTTCCACATCTCTTAATCTTGCTCACTATTCTCTGTCATGTCCAATTTTAAAATGTGGATCTTAACATATCACATAAAATATGATGCAAAAATGTTGCTTACCCTGATCAAAAATATGATACCTACTGGACTTTTATTGCTATTTGAATACTTTCTTAAACTAGAATGACAATGAAAATCAGTTATACTTTGCTTCTAATGGAAGCTTTTTTTTTTTTACAGAGCTTTGAAAGGAGTCCTACGAGTAGGAGTATTGGCTAAAGGTTTGCTTCTTCGGGGGGACCGAAATGTCAACCTTGTCTTGCTCTGTGCTGAGAAACCAACTAAAAGTTTATTGAGTCGCATTGCTGAAAATCTACCGAAGCAACTTGCCGTATGTATGGTGTTAACTTTGGTTTGCACTTTTATAAAGATTGAAGCTTGTGACAGTAAATGAAATCCCTTTCATTTATTTTAAAGCAGGTAAATTAATTATGAGCTTATTTTCAAACAGAAGCTATTATAGCAGAACAGCAGCTATGTCCAGCAAGAGCTCTGTAGTATTTGTTGGAGTAGAGGGTACGAATAATCCAACGTTCTAGAAAGTGGCAACTGGAAAGTGTTTTTCAATTTCCTTTCACTCTGCTTTTGAATGAGAAGACATATTGGCTGGCTTAGGAATTCTGGGAGTTGCATGGCTGGCTTAGGAATTCTGGGAGTTGAAGTCCACAGGTCCTCAAAGAACCATAGTTTGGCCACCCCTGATACAGGGTCTTAAGAAGACCAATAGCCACTTCTTGCCTAATATCTAATTTTTCCTCTCTTTTTTCCACCATCTTCCTATTTCCAATGCTACCTTCAACATTTCATAGGTCATGGAAAAAGGGAGATTTTTTTTGTAATTTATAATTTAATGTCCATAAGTATCTTATTTTGAAGTAATGCTATATGCTTGTAAGATTATAAGTAGCCAAGTTGAGTATTAAAGGGAATTATTTACTCCATATTTTATCAACAATTATATCTTTAATATACTGAATATCTTTGAAGCAAATGCATGATAAACCTTTAAATAAGTTTAAAATATAAGTTTGTGTTACTGCTTTAAAATTGGAGGGAGGCCAAGATTAAAAAACAAAAAACTATGTGAATTATTTATAGTCCAATTAATATTTCTTCTTTGAAGATAGGAAGCAAGACAGTTCTCTCTATAGGGAATCATGTGGAGCTCATCTTTATTCTGATGGATTATTACATTTGGAATGGATTGACTTTATTACATTGAATAGAAGTTAGAACAAATTGTGTCAGTCCAAAAGGGAGAGTATGCTAATAAGCTGTAACAAACATGAGAAACAGGAAATTTTTAACAATTGAACACATGTGTTATTACAGTGTCAGGGTTTTTAGTCAAGCTAGAGGTAGCCCTTGTTAACTGAACATTCGTTAAACGTGGGTGTGATGGTGCTGACAAGCGGTACTTATGAATGGTCCTCAGTTCTGGCTGTCACACCATACCTATAAACCAGATGATTGCTGTGGTGTCACAGTGGTTAGAATGCAATATTGCAAGCTAATTCTGCCAACCGCCAGCAGTTTGATTCTCACCGGCTCAAGGTTGACTCCGCCTTCCATCCTTTCGAAGTCGGTAAAATGAGGACCCAGATTGTTGGGGGCAATAGACTGACACTGTAAACCACTTAGAGAGGGCTGTAAAGCACTGTAAAGAGGTATATAAGTGTTTGCTATTGCAATTTGGGTAACCAGCCGCATTTACAAAGATTGCAGTATCCCACTGTCATGTTATCGCCATTTGCAGATTTCTGTGCTGCCCCCACTCACCCACACTTCAGGGTTGGTGCAGAGAGCGTTATTCAATCTGTTCCCTCAACAGTTCCATTTCAGGTTTCCAGCTAACCCCCAGCTGCAAGCCTAGCACAATAATTGGCTTGTGACCAAATTGATAACCAAAAGTGAAACAAACCTAAGGCCAAACCAACACAGAAAATAAAGGTTTTGCCTGGATAGGTTCCAAAAACAAACAGCTCAAAATCCCCTCTGAGGTTAGGGGCCTCCACTGAGGTTTGTCAACAAGTCCAGGGGTCCGACTTTCAGGGCTTGCAAGGAGAAGTCACAGGAATAATCCAAGACAGGAACGCAGGGGGTTGTTTTCAGCGAAGCCAGCCACAAACAAGCTCCAGACTAACCTTCGAGGCAATGGCCAATTAGTTCATCCGGCTGCTCCATGCACAAACATTTATTTATTTATTTATTTATTTATTTATTTATTTATTTATTTATTTATTTATTTATTTATTTATTTATTTATTTATTTATTTATTTTGTGACATTTATATACCGCCTCACAGTGCAAGCACTCTAAGCGGTTTACACCAGTAAGCAATATATATTTATATTGCCCCCAACAATCTGGGTCCTCATTTTACCTACCTCGGAAGGATGGAAGGCTGAGTCAACCTTGAGCTGGTGAGATTTGAACCGCTGACCTGCAGATCACAGTCAGCTAAAGTGACCTGCAGTACTGCCTCTAACCGCTGCGCCACCTCGGCACATAAACTCTCTTCGCAACTGGATTAAATCCACCAGCTGCAGAGTTCCAGAAACACAGACAAGTTGCTTCCTGCAACGCCTCCCTCTGCCTGCCGTGCTAAATAGCCCCTCCCAGTGCAGCCCATGAAGAGGGCTTTTCCCCATCAATCTGGCAGATCTTCGCCTCTCTGCCATGCGTGCTCTAGCATCTACAAAGGCTCCCCCTCTTCCTCAATGGCCTGCGAGCTCTCCCCAGCCGAGGCATGTTCAGCCGACAGCTCAGGGTCAGCAATACCGGACGTGCCAGGAATGCTCTCATTCTCCCCTGAGGCCTCTGAGGAAGACGTGAATGAGCCATCATCCACAGGAGACATCACAATTTCCGTTTCAGCTTTCCACAAGGAAAGTCAACAGGGAAGCTGGTAGAGAAGGTTGTAAGTTGATCGGGCAAATCTCCCCCACCCAGCAGCAGCCACCCCAGGCCAATAACACTCGTGTGCACAACTGCAGCCACTCACAGACCTTCCCTCACCTGCCAGCAGCCATTGTGGGGGGGCTGAAATCACTTACGTATACTGCTGACCACATGCACATGCAGCAGCATCTAAATCTGATCTGGAAAATTCTCACATACACCACTTCCTTGCCTCTTGGCCTACTTGGGATTTCCAACTTCCTGCTGACTTCCCCACTGCCTTTGTTGTTGGAAGCTGGCAGGAAGTTGCAAGGAGGTACAGTGGTACCTCGAGATACGAGTTTAATTCGTATGTCAATTTGCTCGTATCTCAAAGCAATTTTCCCCATTGAAATTAATTGAAATGCCATTAATCCGTTCCAGCCCCCAGGCTGGCTGGCTGCGCTGGCTGCTAGGGGTCTCTCTCTCTCTCTCTCTCTCTCTCTCTCTCTCTCTCTCTCTCTCTCTCTCTCTCTCTCTCTCTCTCTCTCTCTCTCTCTCTCTCTCTCTCTCTCTCTCTCTCTCTCTCTCTCTCTCTCTCTCTCTCTCTCTCTCTCTCTCTCTCTCTCTCTCTCTCTCTCTCTCTCTCTCTCTCTCTCTCTCTCTCTCTCTCTCTCTCTCTCTCTGTGAGAGAGAGAGAGAGAGAGAGAGAGAGTGTTTTCCTCCCACTCACTCTAGGAAACCCAGGCAAGTCCAAGCGTGCTCTCGGCTAGGCTGGGGGGAGGGAAGGCAGATCGGCAGTCCTTTCCTTTCTCTCTGCCTCCTCCCCCCCCCCCAAGAGCCCTACGGACGCCAGGATGGCTAAGCTAAATGGGGAAAATTCTCTTTGATATTCAAATCTGGCTGAAGGTTTCCTCCCTTTCAGAATGTTGCGGAAATGAGTGGGTCATGTGCAGCCGGCTGTTCCTCGTATTAATCCGTTCAAGCCCACAGGCTGGCTGGCTGGGCTGGCTGCTAGGGGTCTGTCTGTGTGTGTGTGTGTGTGTGTGTGTGTGAGAGAGAGAGAGAGAGAGAGAGTGTTTTCCTCCCACTCACTCTAGGAAACCCAGGCAACTCCAAGCGTGCTCTTGGCTAGGCTGGGGGGAGGGAAGGCAGATCGGCAGTCCTTTCCTTTCTCTCTGCCTCCTCCCCCCCCCCCCCCAAGAGCCCTACGGATGCCATGATGGCTAAGCTAAAGGGGGAAAATTCTCTTTGATATTCAAATCTGGCTGAAGGTTTCCTCCCTTTCAGAATGTTGCAGAAATGAGTGGGTCATGTGCAGCCGGCTGTTCCTCGTATCTCAAATGTTGCTCGTATTTCAAAGCAAAACTTCGCTTGCTCGACAGCTCGTATCTCAAATATCTCGTATGTTAGGGCACTCGTATCTCGAGGTACCACTGTACTTTCTTAAGGACCAGCCATTTTCACCTAATGACGGTAACAAGGACTGCCAGGATTGCAGCCACTAAACAATGCAGTCACGTGACATCATGCTTTACTACTGCACATCCACAAATTGCAGTCCTTGTTACTGTCATTAAGCAAAGACTACCTATATATATATATATATATTAGAAGATCTAAATGTATTACTGAATCAGTTATTTTTCTTCTGAACAAAAAAGTTTAGTAATGTTTATTTCTAAAGGCTAGGTAATTAGCTGATAGATAATTGCTGGTGGGTGGGACCCATGAGGGCTTTTTCTGCCCACCCTGTGAAATAATATTCTGTGTGAGATTAGATTAGTTGGCCTTTTGCCCCAAAAATTTGATTTTGTGCTCTGGTCTGGAACCTCACTCAGAAGCATTATGGAGTCCATCTCTTGACTTTCTTGATGGTTATTTTATGAAGCTTAGTTGCCCTGTGTTTTTATTTTATATTATGTATTCTGTTTGGTTTTTATCTATTTTGTTATCTGCCCAGTCACATATGTGAGGTGGGTGGCTATATAAATCAAATAAATTAAATATGTAGATTGTTGGGAGCCTGGAAAAGGAATGGAGAAGAGAATCAATGTAAACAATTACGAAATAACAGGCAAGACATTTAACAGCTCATGTTGTAAATAGCAGTTTAGCCCAATGTGGGGGAAAAGCTGAGAAGAAACATTTTAATCATTCAAAGTGATTCTCCTTTAATAAATTTACTATAAATGAAAGTGGAAAATGCTCGTTAGAGTTTCCGAAATTTAATATTTTCCCCAGACTAGCATAAAATATATAGTAGCTTACTGAACTCTGTATAATTCTTGCTTCCTTGATCTTGCCCAGTTGTATGGGCTTCACTATAGTGTGTGTGAGAGAGAGGGAGGGAGGGAACGTTGCCATCAAATACAACAGACTATCCTCTTCCAGCTGGGTGCTCTCCCAAGTATTTTCTGATTGCAACTCCAACTGCAGGAGCCCAGGTTGGGGTACCGTTTTGTACATCACAGGTACTTGGATCCTATACAGAAATTGGGGTTCAAGTCAGTGAATTCTAGTGCACTTGAAGCCATAGAACAGTCTCGGGGTGGGGGATATTATTTATTAAACACATTTATATGGCTGCCCAACTCATACATGGTGACTCTGGGTGGCTTCAAAATTAATTATTAATTACTGTATCAACAGTACAAAAACCAGCAAACCTCTCCCACTCGTGTGTGTGTGTGTGTGTGTGTGTGTGTGTGTGTGTGTGTGTGATATAGAATATGATATAAGATAATTTCCCTAAGCACTGAATTTTCCAGCTGTTCATTGTGTTTGTTTTTATTTTATGTTAGCTTATTATTTGTAAGACTGTCCCATTCAAAAGATGTGACTCTGAGCGGCATACAACATAAAATCAAGCAATAAATCAAAGAAGAGGGGGAAAACAGTACTTCTCTAATTTATGAAAAAGTTTTAATGTTTTTCCTTCCTGTAGGTAATCAGCCCTGAGAAATATGAAATAAAATGTGCTGTACAAGAAGCAGCAATCATTTTGAATTCATGCGTGGAACCAAAAATGCAAGTGACGATAACTTTGACATCACCAGTGATTCGGGAAGAGAACATGAGGGATGGAGGTTCGAAATCTGTTAAAAAAATTTCAATTTTAATTAATATTATTCTAAGATTGCATTAAGTCCTGGAAGGCAACATGCTGGCATGTGATACACATTCAATTCAGTTATGGGCAACTTTTGCAAGAATGTATTTTTTAAAATACCTTCCTTCTTATTTTATTTACTGTAATTAACAACCTCAGATTTCTGGAAAAGGTTATTTTTATTTTATTTTTTTAATTTCACTGGAAAAATAAACATTTTGTTGCAAGTATTATAAGCCCATCATGAAGAAATGTTCTTCTGTAAAAAGAAATTGCATTAGAAATCATATTGTGTCTCTGACTTTAGATCAGTCTTGTTATCTAATATATGGGTTGCTGTATTTAATGTCTAATTGCATAATTTATTTTTAATTTAAAAATACTTATGACTTTGCTTGGAGCAAGGTGTGTATTTTTTTTTCCAGTTTTTTGAGGTTGATTTTTGATCTAGAGAGTCATTTATGGAGCTCCTGGTGTTGATCAGAGTGTTTTAACCGAACAGTACACATGCAGTGTGTTTATAGTATAAAGAGGTACCTGAGATCAGATACAGTAGATACTGGAGCTTTGAAAAGTAGTATGGATTTATAATCTCTGCAGTCCTACTGTGCCAGCAGTGTTGCTTTAGGGTCACTTCTGTTATCCTTTGAAAGCTACAGATGTTTTAAAGCCAGCAAAGCATGATAGTTTAATGTCTGCAATGTGTTGGCTCTATATTGGGTCAGATAAAGTGAACTTTATTTTCTTTTTCTTACAACTGCAAAATAAGCATTTTCACAGAGTTATATTATTGTCTAGGAATGTATAAAACATAAAAAAAAAGTTTCATTGTTGACTGTGTTAAAATTCTTGGTAGGGGCCAGAGAGATTGCATATACGCAGCCATAGAATGAATTCATAACATTATGCATTTAAAAAGTATAATTTAAGAAAACTTTATCCAAAAGCTTCTTTGAAAAAAAATGGCTGAACATTAGTGTACATTTTAATTAAATGCTTTATATGCAATAGAAACATTACATGCAAAGAGAAAAAAAGTTTGCCTAATTGCCATGAGTTGAATTTTTCATAGTTACATGCAAATATAATCATACGTGGCATATAAAGATTACCATCCAAAATATTCTTTATGAAAATAACATCATTTTTTTAGTTTTTTTCACTAGAGCATTTGAATTCTGCACACATTGCTCTCTGTCTTAAAAGAAAACAAAGCTCTATTTTTATCTGATCCAGATTTGAATTACAGTTGCTATTCTAAGTTTAATTCACTTGCTAAATATTACCTTGAAGAAAGCAAAGCTTTTATTTTGAATAATTTCCTAAAGACACTGAGCAGCTTTAAACAAATATGCAAAAAAGTTTGAAATGTCTAAATGATGATACTTAAAAGCAGATTTGTAATAAACAAGAGTCTGTAAAGATTGTTGCTTATTTGTTGCAAAATATATATATTTTACTCCAGCTAATGCTCGGTGTCTTAAAAAGGTTGATGGAATTTAGCTGGCTTTGGGAGTTGAATTCAGGTGACAAGGAAGGCTTTGTTGGAAGAGTCCAATATTTACTTTAATGTATTCTTGTTTGATAAATGATATCTTTAATCCTGTGTGATCCTATTCAGTTACAAACTGAAGAGGGAGATGAAAGAAGGAGAAGGTAACACAAAACTGTTAACTATATAGGAATTTTGCTTTGCAGTTTTGTGCATTCAACAGTAAATTTTACTGAATTTGCTCTGGATATAATACTAAAAATCTCGAAACAGCTGTGGAATGTGTTTCTTCAGCAAAATATTTCTGTTTTTATGTTTGTTTTTTATCCTTAGCTTTGTTAGTCCCCATCCAAAGCCTTCTAGCAGAGACAATTGAATCCTGTCAGGGATTGCTACCAAGACATCGGAAGGATTTTTGACCAAGGTTTTTAAAGCTCAGTGTCACACCTGCCATATTTGAACAATGAGGGTGTTTGGTTGCATAGTCCTAGCATTACTGTTACTTTTGTGTTGGTTTTTTTTTCTTCTTGTCCTTGTCTTTCTCTCTGGAATTACGCAGTGTTCACACTAGTGTTGAAATATTTGACTGGGTAATACTTAATACGTACCTGGAATTGAAAGAGCATGACCTACCTGTTAACATTTTAATAATGAAATAGTGTGGACACAGCATGTCTTACTGAAGATTAACCCCTTATATACAGAATACAGAAAAGCAATCACTTTAAAAATGATGGCTAATGTGTAATTCATTGATTAAGGACTAGAATTTAAGGGGTTAATCCATTTGGAATCTTAAAACAGATGCAAAAATCCACGTATAGGAAAGCTGCTTTTATGGATATCCAGCCTACTAGATGTCTTCCCAATTTCTGTAGCTGCTTTGGCATCTTTTGGTGATTCAAGTTTCAGAGCTGATTTATGGATGGATATTATTTATCTTACACTGAGGTCAATGGCAAGATGCTAACTAATTTTAATAGAGCTGAATCATATATCTTATCTTGCTCATTGATTATTTATGGTTATTAATAAACATTATTTGCACTTATTTACATAAAGTGTTGGAAATGCTAGTGTTCATTTTTAAATATTTAAGAATAATTATTTAAGACTTCAGCAATGAAGTAACTGAAGTCATAAGTACAAGCTATATAAAGTAGAATAAACTGCCTACATTGACAATATTCATTGCTATAAACCTTAAAAATACCTTACCAAATAATAATGACTTTGGCCTCAGTTGATTCTTTAATCTTTAAATTTATTTTGCCTTTCACTTGACAGTATCTATCATCTTACTGCCGCCTTTCACTTGCTTTTAAATCTCTAATTAGTAGATATCAATCTTCACTTGTATAGGGATAGCCAGTAAATGACAGAATATAAGCCCAGTAAATCCCATGGGAAAATATTGATGAGGATTTCTGCAGACACATCGTTCTCTATAAAATAGAAATATTCTGTACCTAGATCAAGTATGACATAATTTCAAGCTTGACATTTCCTCTTGACCTGTTTCTCTTCATGTCTTCATTGATGACGACTGTCAAGCCTGGTCTGTTAATTCCTTGGCTTTACATTCTTTCCTTGGTGTGTTTTTTGAGTGTTTGATTTGCTGTTACTAGTATGTTTGCTTACATTAGGTTACATTTTAATGTTCAGTTGTGTCTTGTGGCACATTAAATGTTTATTGTAACAGCAAGCTCACTTTGGCAAAAATAAAAATCTGTCACTAAGTCGTAGTTTCAAAATCACAGTTACTTAAAATTGATATAAAATTATACCTGCCACATGTTTAGACACAATTGGCAAAATCTTTTTAAGGTTTTGAATAGGTATAGTGTTTTTCTTTCTATAGAACTTTAGGTCTTCATGGTTTCGGGGTTTTCCCACCTTTTTCTTCTCTTAAATCTTTCTAGTTTTCTCTTGGTATCTTTCTAGATGAAATTGGGATGGATATATATATATATATATATATATATATATATATATATATATATATATATATATATATATATATATATATATATATATATATATATATATATATATATATATATATATATATATATATATATATATATATATATATATATATATATATATATATATATATATATATATATATCATACACTTTAATACTATTTGTCCAAAACTGAGTAAGAAATATGAAAATGTACAGATGCTCCTGGCTTAAATGTTTGTACAGTACTTCACATTTCTTTCAACTCCATAAAATTAAATAGCCTTGATTGTTCTATAAGTACACTTTGTCCTTACTTAATGTGAGATATTGTAGTACCTTCGGAGTACTTGAGAATTTCACTTTTAACTGGGACTATGTTTCAAGATAGCATGTGGTCATTTTTAGTTGTCTCAACAAACACAGGGCACAATTCACTGGGAACGTTTCCTGCACAAGTTTCATTAAAATGAATGGGAAGTCTGTACAAATGCCCATTCAGTTCAGTGAAGCCTGCACAGGAGAATTTCCAGATCGATTTTGCTCACAGTTTGTTGTAACTTTTACTTCATTCAAGTGGATTTTTGTGTTCCTTCTGTCTTGTGTTTCCCGTGCTGGTGCACTGTGTCCAACCATTCTTCCTTCAACGTGTTAATTTTAGGGGGGAATCATTTTCCCAGTAGACGGTTCTTCACAAGTAGATGAGTGTAAAAAGATAAGATTGAGAGCTAACATTTTGTTACGCTCTTGACTATTTTTCATATTGGACTAAATGACACACAGTTTAAGGAATATTGCTGATGATATATACATTGGAGACAGGGACATCAAAATAAATGGCATGTGTGACATGGAAGCTATTTTAAGGAACTGTCTTGCTCACCTGGTCAAACACCCATTCCTCACTGCATTTTGCCAATTCAATTCATTTTAGATGTAACTTCGGGTATGGTGAAAGACCCACCGGACGTCTTGGACAGGCAAAAATGCCTTGACGCTCTGGCTGCTCTACGCCACGCTAAGTGGTTCCAGGTTCGGAACATCATTTTACTTTCTTCTTGTAGCCTTATGAGAGAGAGTAGTTCAGTTGTTCAGTTGGAAGTTAAACTACACCAAAAAAGGGGGGGAAATCCAGGTTGCCCATAGTGAATATATGTACACCTATATAAAATTAAATGGCTAGACGGGGGGAAAAAATCATCTTCGAATATTTGTACAGAAGAACTGTTTGTTCAGTTCTTGCCAATTTGATGTCAACTTGTTTTTCTGAACAGATAGCGAGGTTGAACATTTGGCTCGCTCTGGGGGAATTGTATGTTTGGTATCTGTTATGTATTCCATAAGGCTGCAGAGTAACTTTGCTTTAAATAACAGAATGTGTGTTTAAAGCTTTGTGTTTTAGGTGTAAGACTTTTTTACTTTTTTATTTTTTTAAGCTCATTAAGTGTAGGGAATAAAAGGTGAGAAACTATTTGGTTCCGTGACTTTGCACTTCAGCAAAGGCACAAGCAAGAAACCAAACAGATTCCCACAACCTTTCATTCTCTCTACTTGTTAGCTCTTTACTTTTTGTATTTCTATTATAGGAAGGTAATTGTACTTGCTGTTACAAATAAATCTTAGGTCAAAGTGTGCAGGAATTCAAGGCATATTAGACTTGTAATGTAACCTGTGCACCTTGACTTGTAATGTAACCTGTGCACCTTGACTAACCATGGCCTAAAATGCTTCTGTAAATGGCAGCTCCTGGAATGTCTCCAAGTGACTTATTTATTTTCTGTTTTTGAGCTTCCATTGAACAGTGGCATTTTAGCTTTTCTAAGAGGCCTCTTTTTCTATTGGTGCTGGGATTGATTAACTTGATTTTGTATTGCTCTCAAGGCTAGAGCTAATGGTCTGCAGTCCTGTGTCATTATCATACGCATTCTTCGTGATCTCTGTCAGCGAGTGCCAACTTGGTCTGACTTTCCAAGCTGGGTAAGTAGTATTTTAAAACCATGAGCATATTATCACAAGTTTTGTATCATATTTGCATTGGTATATTTCCTATAAGAGGCATTATTTAGTTTCTCAGGCCTTGTTGATTTCTTTCAGAAGCTACATTACAATAGACCCTTGATTTTATAGACCTTGATTTAGTGGACTTTGAATTCAAAACAAAACAAAACAGAATTTCCAGAAATACAGACTTACAAAAGCAAGATGAAGTTCATTATATGGCAGATAGTTTGAACAATGTCTTTACTTTTAATGTTCGTTATATACATGACTCTTTATGCACATATAAAATCCCATTGCTATTTAACAGACATTAAACTCTAACACAGAGACACCTCTTTCCTCAGAAGGCTATTAAAGTGAAGATTCATTATTATGTTAACTCCTTTGATAACATACATAGATCAGGATGATCATGGATGGTTAAAATGAAATATTTTAGAGAACAGAGTATAAAAGATTTTTAATAATAGGAAACTTCTCAATAAAGATAAGATAATGCAACAAATGAGTGATAAATTACCATGGATCTTTTGGTATCAAGTCAAATCTCTTTTGAGCAATAGAAATATTAGACCTTCAGTAACAGTAATATCAAGAATTTAATATTTCACTATTTAGAGCAGTGGTCCCCAACCTTTTTGTGATCGAGTACCATTTGGAGGTCCCGTACAGTCGCCGCGTACCACCTAGTTCCAGAGAAACTAAATTCGATCAGATATCACTTTATTTCCATAATTGTACCGTTCCTTTTTTGGCCCCGCGCATCCAGCAACTGGATTCTCGGGCCGCTGGGACCAGGTGGGTGGCGTGTGGCAACAGTTGCAAATCGTTGCCAGATTATCTTGTGTTAGGCAGTAAACATTTTTGTGAAGTAAAAAATAACTAACTAAAAATCGTTCATGACCCAGAAAGTATTCGCGTACCACCTGGAAGGCCCTCGCGTACCACTAGTGGTACACGTACCACAGGTTGGGAACCACTGATTTAGACCAAAAGCAACACTCTCACACATGTACATGTTATATTACAATTAAATAGAAGACCCACCATGTGGCTTAAAGGAAGCTTGGAATACTGATTTTAGTAATCTACAAGAGATGATTTGGTAAATATTGTGGAAATTGGGTGGATTTACCTCAGCTTCAGTATAAGAACTGCAAGATGATAAATCACTGGCATTTGACTTCCATTAGATTGCCGCATATATATCAAAATTATTCTTCCAAATATTGGAGAGATCATAAGGGTTATTTCTGATTGGTGGTGGTGATCGTGTGATAAAGCTTTTTGATATAAGATTTTGTGGAAATAGTTAACATCATTAAACAAAGAATTAAACGTTCCCCAGAGTTGGATTTACTGCATTTATTTACAGAATCAAACCTTAAGCTTAAAAATAAAGAATTTGTCTATTTAATTTTAGCAGCCAAAATAATAATTGTACAATAGTGGAAAATTCTAGATAACATAACATTTAAGATGTAGATTAACCCTAACTCTTCAACTGCCCCATCACAAAAAATATTACAGAAAAAGTTAAAATAATGAGACATCAGAAGGAGGAACCACAATTTTATCAATTTTGGATGGATTTTATAATTTACCTCAATAGCAATACACTATAATACAGTATATTTTCCATATATGATAAATTTGTAATATGTGGTTTTTCTATTTGTAAGTTCTTTTTTATATTGTCTACATTTTTTCTTTCTTGTGTATCTTTGATTAGTTACCTGATACTATTTATTATTTATAGTTCAGTAAAAACAATAAATACAAAAATGTTATCTATTATATCACAGCAAAATGAAATATTTCTAAATAAGCAAAAGCCCATTCATTCAATACTTTTAACATCTTATTTATTACAAGCTGTGCATTTTAGATGGTAATGCTGAGAAATGTAGGGGAAAGGTAGAATTAGTAAAAACAAAAATAAAACATGATCTTCCTCCATACTGACATAAATATGACAGTATAATTGGTTACAGGAAGGTGAAAGTTTTCTTTATGGTAGACTGTCTGAAACTGAAAGTTATGGGCAGATGCTGGGCGGGGGAGGTGAGGTGCAGGGATGCTGTGGGCAGGCACAGGCAGGCGAAAAATCAGAGGGAGCAACTTCCAACCTCCTATCGGATTCCCCATTGGTTTTGCTTGTGGGAAGTCAACAGGAAATGTTGGAAATCTGCAATCACGTGACAATGGTCCACTGCAACATAATTATGAGCCAGGCACTGAGATCCCAGATCATGATCACAGGAACACTGTATTGGTTAGAACTCTAAGGATCAGTTGTAAGTCTTCCTCATTCAACAACATTGTAACTTTGGTCACTGATCGATCGGTTGTAACTACCTGTATTTCAATTTGTAAAATGTCTTCCTCGTGGTTGTTTTCCAAGATGATCCTTTTTCTGGAAGCAGTTGCCTTAAGAGGATTTTAGAACTATTAGTTCCATTCAGTTAGATAACACAAATTGGTTTTTCAGAGGGATACTATAATTCTATGACCCAGCCTCTACTCCATTCAATAGCTAACTCCCTTCTGGAAAAAACATGAATATCTGGCTTGTGCCATAAGACTTATTCATAAAGGACCGAGCAAGCCTTACAGGCTAGATTTGTTTCCTTTATTCAGCATTATCTTTGTGGTGATGTAAGACATGATGTACAAGTCTTTCTTATAAGATGCATCTTATAGTACATTCTGCAATGAATACAGCAGTATTTGCAGCGTTCTTCACACACCAGCCTCTTGAACTTACCTAAGTACATGAACTAAAGTTGACATATTCATTTTTGTTGAATAAATTTGTTAGAAAAGGAGCAATTCCTAAAATTCAGCCAAAGCATTTTGCTTGTATTCCTCACATTCATAACATATACTGGAACATTAGTTACTAAAAGTTTCCATAAGTTTAGAATGATAAGTAGAATCATCCAGATACCTTCTCAAGCAATAGCAGAGTCTTTCTGTCAGGTGCAAACAACCAGCACCACTAATGAATAGTCTCAAGCAGAACATACATTGTTATAGTTACCTATGTTACAATAACTTCACCAGACTGACTGCATTTCCTTGGGAACAGTCAGCTGAGGCTTCAGCGATTCTGGGGGACGTGCCACATTCTGCAGCACAAGGACTCTATTCTCTTACACACACACACACCAGTCTAGCTGGAGATTCCACCACACTTTTCCACCTAATAACAGGTCACACTATCACCACTGTTCATTCTATTGGTCTCTCACAGAGGCTTTCTTTTTACTTACCTTCTCCTAAAGCAAGCTTCTTGGTATAGTTAGTATCATAGGTTTAACCATGGATGGAATGTGATCACTGCCTTTCCCAGGGAAAGACTTTAACCCATTATTAGTGAACTCTGGTACACAAAACCAGAAGGAACTTCCACAGTAATAAGTTTTGCTATGTGATTTAAATGAAAATGTAGGCAGTGGCTTATTTTTGCTTATTTATTTAGGCAATGGAATTATTAGTAGAAAAGGCAATTAGCAGTGCTACTGGACCACAAAGCCCTGGAGATGCATTGAGAAGAGTATTTGAGTGTATATCTTCAGGAATTATCCTAAAAGGCAAGTTGATTGATACCCAAAATCAGTAATTTCTTGATAATTCGTTTTGGTGATTATTTATTAAATTTATACTGCCCTTCTCACTATCCAAAGTGACTCTTTAACATATTCTTTTTTTAGATTTTAGTAAGGATGAAATAATGTTTCTGAAATATCTGGTTTCTTGTAGGTGGTCCTGGTCTTCTCGATCCTTGTGAGAAAGATCCTTTTGATACCCTGGCTTTAATGACAGATCAACAAAGAGAAGACATTACTTCAAGTGCACAGGTAATTTAATGTGAATTATGAACATTTTGAAGATAAACAAGCCAACAGTATAATTTGAGCTGAAAATCAATTGTGTTACTCAGTAGTATTTAACACTTGTTTTTAAGTAAATTGAATATGTTTTTTTAATATAACTTGGTAATTCATTTAAGTTTTCTTTGAGTCAGGCTCAATTCGTATTGATTTCATGGACATATTTCCATACAGTTCGCTTGTCAGTGGCATCAAAGAGTTTGCTACTGCATTGTTTATGGGGTGGTTTTTTTTACTTTCCTGTCTAGTTTACAGCCCTAATATTCCCTAGTTGTCCTATCCATGTGCTGACATTTTATTTATAAATTATTGTTCTTGACTTTTAAAAATGAAGTCACTAAGCAAGCAATAGTAGATGAGCAAAAATGAAATGTCATGTAGGAGATTATAGCTGGTACCTGCTTGCCTCATTATACTTATAATGTAGTTACCAAATACTTAAACACCTGCTAGGTCCACCATGGTGTCCTATGATTCATGTAGATTGGGCAATGTGTCTCTCTCGAGCTCAATTCAGAATCTTCTAGAACTTACAGAATTAACTGGCTGGTATCCTGTTTCCCCCACTCACCTCCCTGTGCCATACAATTTAGCATGACTTCCATTGTGAACCCCTTTTTTTTCAACTAACATAGTATTGGTTGATCTGATTTTCCTGGGGGTTTTTTCCCCCTTCTTCTCTTGACACTTTTGAAAACTTCATCATAACGAGACAAGTTATTCATCATTCATGATCCATCTTTCAGTCTTATTACTCTCAGAACCCATTTTGCAAATGCTGGCATTGGAGCATAATAAATGCTTTTTCTGCTTGGATGAAGAGCATAGTTGGTTTAGCCAGACTCTCCCACTTCCTGGGAGCAGCTTTTAAAGGTAGCAGTTTCCAAAGCTTTTGTGTCCTTTTAGCTTCTTTCATACCCCCATTGCCCATAGAACATTGGACCCTGCATCACTGTTATAGGCACTGGAAAAAAATCACTTAACAAGGGTCCAAAGCCTTCTGAGTTGTCTGCCAACCCAATTCCATGCAAGACAAAAAGAAAAAGATGGATAAAGGCCTGTCACATCTCTAATTCTTCTCCATCATGTCCTTCTCCAACCCCGATACCACAAATTCTGTTATTGGTGGCCTTTTTAGCTCATATTCCTCAGTTGACCTCAGCTTCTACTCATATACAGAAATCAATCTCCGAAGAAGAGAACTGAAATAGGCTTGCCTTAAGATCTATTACTCCATAATACCTTCTTATCTCCCTTCATAAGTCCCATTTGGACAAAGATCCCTGTCTTTGTCTCAGTAATTTAGCCCTGCGATGATTTCCTGAGATGACGTGTATCTTGTAGAGTCTCAAATTGTAATGCATGCTATTTCATTCTGTAGTGGGGTTCATGCCAGTGTCTCTGAACTTGATAATAATGATTCTGTGCTGTGGTTATCCCGAATATCTTTTACAAGCTTTAGATGCTTTCTATAACAAATTTTCATCCCACTCACATTTTGACCAAAGTATCAAACTTTAAGCTAGAAGAAATTTTAACATCTTATATCAAGATGTTTTAGCCAGATGTTGACATTGTTTAGATACAAAACAGCAAATTTACAGACATCAGCCTGAAGGCTCCAAATAACCATGATTCAACTCTGATGTTCATCTATATCATACATTTTGGGATCTCATGGCTCACTTTTAAGATCTATGTGATTCCATAACAGATGATATTTAGGTTTTCTGGAGCATTTTGCAAATTTATCATGTTAATGATAAATTTGATATCATACTATCATTTCTAAGCATCTCATTTCTTCCTTCTTGGAAAAAATTCCCTTGAGGACTAGATTCCTCTCATTTTTTTCTTTATTGCTCTTTTCATAGGTACTTTAATATCTCTAGGAAGGTCACCAGTTAGGGACCATTGCCATCTCAAATATTTTTTGAGGCAGCTTTTTTTTTTAATCAATGCTCTCACCACTGATATATTCGTGTCAGCATGGAGAGTTCACATCCAAGACCTCTGAATCCAAGACTGAGTATAAACATAGACATCACAAAATGCCACTTGAGCTTCTCATAGTTTGGAATTCCATGGTAATCAGATACAGCAAAAAGTCTGCACACCAAATTATTCTGTAAACTAGCAATTTCCAAATGTGTAGAGATGCATAACTTATGTAATTCACAGATGACTGGAGTTCCAGGTAAGTAACCCAATTCTTGTACTGAAAAAAATGTTTTAAATAAGATTTTTGCTACTGGAAATGACTTATTAAAATTAACTGGCCTCTGTTCTCATGAAGTTGAAATTCAATCCATCTGATTTCTTTTTTCCTTCCTTCTGCTACCAGTTTGCGCTGAGACTTCTTGCATTCCGTCAGATCCACAAAGTTCTAGGAATGGATCCTTTGCCCCAGATGAACCAGCGTTTCAATATTCACAGCAATCGAAAAAGGAGAAGGGACAGTGATGGAGTTGATGGATTTGAAGCTGAGGGGAAGAAAGACAAGAAAGACTATGATAACTTTTAAGCAAGAAGTTTGTGTGTGCATTGGTTAACACAACAAAGTAAAAACGGAAGCCATTTGTTGTAAAAATAATTCTTAATATCTGTTGAAGTACAATGCCCCCAAAGGTTACAAATACTTTTGTGCGGCATTCACACCATTTTAAAGGATGTGCAGACTTAATTATGATAGAAAAAGATTACTAATGAAAACTATTTCAATTTTTGGTTTGTTTTTAGCCTGCCTCCTTTCTTTAGGTTCTAAAATATAACTCTTGATTTATGTTCTTTATGTTAACTGGTCACTGTGTACTTAAGTTGTACTGTATTTAATACATTGTTGACGTGTTTCAGTTGCTTTGTGTATTTGCAAATATGTTTAGAATTTGTACTTACCTTTCACACTTGTAAGTTGCTTTGTATTACGAATGGTAAATACAGCTCCTCCTTTACTTAATATTTTATAGCAGAACACTTTTTTGTAAAGTGGGGCTGCAGGACTGTTTCTCCTTAATGTGAAGCATTAACAATCTCTTATCCTGCTATTTAAGTGCTTTCAATTTAACGTTTCTGCCAATTCCATGGCATTTGTCTATCTAGTGATATAATGGTGTAATTAAGACAGATTTGTGTTATTCTAATCAGGTTTGTTGTTAGTTACACATTAGCAGTATAAAAGCAAAATGTATGCAGTATGAAAAGCAATTTTAGCAATTGATTAAAA
Organism: Diadophis punctatus similis; assembly: GCA_023053685.1. NCBI lineage: Eukaryota > Metazoa > Chordata > Lepidosauria > Squamata > Dipsadidae > Diadophis > Diadophis punctatus. The sequence continues at coordinate 11,260,503 of JALIGW010000002.1, read as the reverse complement.
ATGGCATGATTTTGTTTTTTAATAGAATGGCTTTTTAAAAATATTGTTTTAGGCTTCATATCTAGGGCTTTGTTCAGTGGACTTTCACATAGCAAGGCCAAAAAATAATTTTCTGAAATATTGCAGAAACTGTAAACAAGAGGACAGTTTTTCCTGTTTGGGTAGAGTTTGGCTATTTTTGGAGAGCTTTATAAGTATGGTAATAATACCATTAGCTCTGAATTAAAAATAATTGTTTGCCATATCAGTGGCTTTGAAAGGGTTCCTTTGCTGTTTTTGTACCAAATTATACAGTGATTTTCATTTAAACCTACAATTGAAGATAACAGTATCTTACATAAATTGAAGGCTATGCTATAAAGGAAAAATAGCAGAAAATTATTTGCGGCCATAATGTATGCTTACGTCTCCTTCAAACAGCTAAATATTATAGCAGTGGTGTAATTCAGTCTACAACTGCCTGTTGATGTATGCTTTGGTTCACAGGTGTGATTTGTTACAACACTACAGTTGAATACACAAATAAAGAGTAGAAATGCACTAAGTGATGTACTATTGATTGTACACTCAGGATAGATACCCCTATTAGTTTCACTAATTTAGATATATCATTTTAGCAATATTCATAATATTCCTAAAGATGCCCTGATGAATATGACATTTTGAATCAGTCTAATTTCAATAAACTACATTAAGCTTTCTATTCCAATTAATCAGATTGTAAAATTCTTAACCTTTCAAAATGTTTGAATGTTGCTAGGCCTTGAGTTGGTGTTTATTTTTAAATTATTTTTACGAAGGATGATGCCTAGTGTAGCATTAAGAGAAAGAACTTTGGAGGAAGAGGTGCTGTGTTCATTGCCTTGAGCTTTTGGAAGAAAAACAAAATATACTTTAGTAAGAGTATAAATAAAATCATCTGCTGGTATGAATTTCTCCCTCACTTACATAAACTTTGGGGGTTAAATTTCCAGACACTTTACTGAAACTATCTGGAAAAAATATATAAAATACTATGAGCGGCAAATGGTTCTTCAGAAACATCTGGGAATAAGGGGAATCATACTTCCTTGAATGGTGAAATATATTGATTATAATTATATTTTGCATTTTAATATGTAGAAAAAATATATTGCACATAAGAGGTCAAAATAAATTATGGGCATATGTCTGGTGATGTGCAACTGGGCTTTTCAGGGCTGGAACTTCAATTTCTGTTTCTTAAAAGAAAAATTCTCTTTAAAAACAGTAACTTTAAATTGTCCCCAGTAAAAAAAAAATTAAAGAGTCCAAAAATGAGGAATCTTTCCATCAGCAGGACATGTGCAAATACTTTCCATAGCTGAAATTAATTCCAATGAAGGAAGAACTAGCTGCCTATACAGTACATTTGTCCTTAGGGTAGGCAGTTTCAGAGAATGAAATTTCTGAGACAAGCATTAGTGCACCATCTCTTAACAAAACAAATGAAGCCAAATAACCAATTTGCTGGTATATACACAAAGAGTTGATGATGAATAGCAGCTTTCTAGAGAGTAGGGAAAAAATGTGCCAACGCTAATTAGAATCCTGCCCGTCTTGTACCATTCCTTCATTTTGTTTTCTGTTAATTAAAGATGATGGAGAAGAGGGGAGTTTTCATATGGTTTAATTTTTTCAACTTGGTAAAGCTTATGTATAAATTGAGTTCAAGTAAACTCAACTTTTTAGCATTTATCTCTTGCATTTCTTTTCTCTCCCCCCCCCCCCTCCAATCCCACTGCAATTTAAGTGAGAAGCTCTTTAGGAACAAAAGGTATTTATTTATGCTTATTCTGGTGTTGAGTCATGGCAACTGGACTTCTTTTCCTGTTAGATAGAAACATTTCGCTGCTTATTGTAAACCAACAAGAAAAGGAAGTCCAGTTGTCATGATTCAACTTCCAGACAACTCTACCAGGATGACTGAGAATCTTCATTGATATATTTTTGCTTAGGTTGCAGTGTCAAGCACAGTATTTGTTGGTACAGAAGCGGGGGGGGGGGGGGACGACACTTTCTCGCTGGCAGAATTGTGGATATCTAACTGTCTTCTCATGACATTGAAAGTATTGGAGATTTGCAATTCTCGTTTATTCTTACATTTACCCATCTTAGTTACAAATTATGGCCTTCAAAATGACAACAGCACTGAAAAAAATGACAGCAGGTCCTCATATAACTGGTGTCAGCATCTCCACAGTCACCTGATCAAAATCTGCTGCTTAGCAACCAACTTGTATCCCCAACAGTTGCAGCATCCTGGGGTCATGCGATCACCATATATGACTTGAGTGATTTACTTAACAATTGGACACAACTACTCACTTAACAAGCACCTTGCTTAGCAATTAAAATTGTCATAAATTAAGGACTACCTGTGTAAAAATTCAGATAGCCTGCCTCCAAGAAAAATTAAACCAGAACATCTGGGTTTACATGGATTTAGTATTTAAATATGTATAAGAATGACTTGGCTGGGTTATAATGAAATAGATTGCTATCTGCTGAAAAGTGTGGAATAAAGCCTCCCACGCATATATCAGTAGATTGCTCTGGCTAGTGATGTATATATTCATACTGTGTATAAAAAAAGGACTAGCCTTGAAGTTTTGAATGTGAAGGCCTAAAAATTACTGTAGATTGCAGTTCTATGCAGCCTTGACTGGGAATAAGTTCCACTGAATGAAGTGAGACTCCTCAGTAAACACAAATAAGATTAAACTGCAATTATACATAGATACAAACTTTTAAAACTTGAATGAGATTTCATTTTCTTCAAAGAACTCAAGATACAGGATTATCAACATTTTAGAATTTGGGAGATAATGGTGCAAACATTTACTAAATACATATGGACTGACTTTATTGATTACTTTTTTCCCTCTGCTTTAAAAAGAAAATACAACACATTCAAGATAGGTGCCTTACAAATCTGTACTGTTTTTATTAGGTTAATTGCTGAAGAAATTGGTTCGCATACGATGCTATAGATTAAAAGCAAATAAATTACTGCATGGCTTAGCCTTAGGGCAACATGTGAATCAGATTTCAAATCTTTTAAAATCTCTTTTAAGTTCCAGTCAGCATAGCTAGTGATTAAGCGGGTTGTAATCCAAAATATCTGGGAAACACCAGATTTCATCAATGATCCATTATGCAATGTTCAAACAGTACTGGAATTGTTTATTTCTACTACAGAACAAACAATGTTAGCATGCTTGTTTAACCAAGCAATAATTCAACATTAAGGACATTGTTCCTAAATTCCAGTGGAATTAGAACACAATTTTCATTTGGATCTAACAATCATATCAGTGAAAACATTTTCTTTTGTTAACAATGGTGTGAACTGGCTGCTATCTAGCTAGAAGCAGCTGTTTCACTGGCCTTGCTGGGTCATTTAATATTTAAGCCATATTGAGATATCGCTACTGCTTTCTTCCAGGAAATACTGCATTTCTATTAAGCTACAGTTGAGACAGAAAATAAGTTACCGGATTTAGAAACCTCAAGCAACCATTTTCCAAGTCCCCAAACTCCTGAATTTTTAAAAAGGGAAAGCTTTTTGCACATACATTGATGAATGACTTCAACAATTTTAAGTTAGCCCCAGTGACCCCTTATTCAGACTGAGTTTTATAATTACTATTACCATCGGAGCTATTTGAAAATCAATTGTACGAGGACTCAAAGAACACTACTACTGCCAAGGAATCATAGTTATTTCAAGCCCTCTAGAGCTGCTTATGCAATAATGAAAAAGCTGCTGGTAAAAACTGTTCTGAAACATTCCATTTGGGCTGTCAGAATTGTTAGAATATTTCCTCCATAGTCAGGAAAGCTAAAATTTGCTGCAAGGTTGCATTTTTAAGGTGGGGGGGTAAGCAAAGGGAGAGAGGTAACTGGTGGAATTCACACCCTACCATAAGCCAAAGTGCCGTAGTGTTTCTGCAAACTCAGCCAATTGTGGGTTATTTGTTAAACCATGGTTAAGACTAGATGTGCACATTAATTCACTGGGAACCTTGCATGGCCATGGGAGTTTCATTCAGATACTGAAGAAGCTTCTTGGATGAGAAGTGAAATATTTTCAAGGAAAAGAAAGTTCAGTTGCCTTTGGGAAAAGCACCTTTGAGACAACCTTGACCTGGATGACTGAGAATCTCCATAGACATTCAGATTCTGAAGAAACTTATAACACTGACACACAAGCACCAAAAAAATGAAATTAAAAAATAATAACTTTTACTGTAGTGGTTCTGGTAAGTCTCCCTGGATATAATCAGCTGGTCTTTAGTGAAATAATTTTCATTGTAGTCCAGTTCCAAAGATAAGAATGGTTTCCATGTGTCAGCAATAAATGGGATGATCATCACTGGTTTAACTTAGGAAGCAAGTATGCTTTGAACCGTGTTTCCAGAACAGCATGGTTTGTCCCCACCAATCCTGTGACGTGCTGCTCATTCCAGTGCATGCTCCACTTTTTAGCCCTTTTCATTTCTGTTTTGCAAACACAAATGAACTGCAGATGCTTCACTTGTATAAAAGGAACAAAATGGTGCTTTTTCTGGTTTTCTCTCAGGGTTGTAGGCTAAGTAAAAGTGTTGTAGCTTACGGTTGTGTGAGAGATCAGACCTAATCAGGATTGATTAGGTCTGATCTCTCACACAATCCTAAACTACAACACAATTTGTTTTTGGCTTAGTGTATTGTATTTTGCCGTGGTTCATACATCCTTAGTCATAAATTGGTTAGGCACAAGCTTAACCAATTATGGTGCACAAGCCCAACTAATTCTGGATAATTGAACAGTCTTAAGCAAACGATGGCTTAGTACAGTATGTGAATCAGGTGTTTGTGTTATCCATCTAAATAAGGCAGGAGCCATTGACATTGGCCTAGGTACAATGCTTATATTTGTAGGTAACTGTCATTTCTGAAAATGCCACCTCAGATAAAGGATATGACAATCTAATACGGAGGTTATCATAGCGTGGATGACTGCATCTCTCTCACTATCCAGAACAGTTGCAACTGAAGCATCAGACTTCATTGTTGAATGGTACTCTATGCTAGTGAAACCTTAAAGGGGAAAGAAACACAACATGATTACTGCAGATTAGCCATTTGTAAGCTATTTCAAATAAAGCTGCCTTTTGCAATTGACTGATGGTGATTTGGTCAATGTCCATATTGTTCAAGTGGTACTCCAGATATTTTGGGATTGCACCCATGCTGCTATTTTATCTAGTCTTGAGTTACGACCTCATTTGAGGTCAAAATTTATGTTGCTGAATGAAATATTTGTTAAGCGAGTTTCGCCCCACTTTGAGTTTTCTTGCCACATTTGTTAAGTGAATCAGCAGTTGATAAGTTAGTAACTCAGTTGTTAAGTGAATCTGGCTTCCCCATTGACTTTGCTTGTCATAAGGTAGCAAAAGATGATCACATGACCTCGGGACACTGCAACCGTCATAAATATGAACCAGTTGCTGAACATCTGAATTTTGATATTATCAAGGGGATGCTGTAATGGTCATGTCACATTGTTCAGTGCTGCTGTAACTTTGAACAGTCACTAAATGAACTGTTGTAAATCGAGGACTACCTGTATTTCCCCCTCCCCCCCAATAGCCTTGTGATATTGGGCTGAGAGAGACCCACTGGTCCAAAGTCACCCAGCTGCCTTTGTCATCTTTTACAATGTGCATTACCTACAATACAGTATTTGTACATAATAATCGGACCCCTAAGAATATTTTTAAAGTAGTACTGTAAATTTTAGAATTCACGCAGAATTTTTTTTTAATTGTGTTGCAATTTTTTAAATTGTATATTTGACTTTAAAAATGCACTTTGCGTGGTAAAAGGAACTTCATTTGAGCGCATACTTTACATTGAAATATACATATATATCCCTGCTTGGCTCCTTCTCCCTTTTTTCTGCTGGAAGTTCGGACTTTGAATTGATTGCCCGTGTATGGTCTCTCATTGTTTATATATATATATATATATATATATATATATATATATATATATATATATATATATATATATATATATATATATATATATATATATATATATATATATATATATATATATATATATATATATATCAGGGGTGGGTTCCTAATCTTTTTACTACCACTCTGTGGGCGTGGCTTATTTTGTGGGTGTGGCTTACCAGCCATGTGACCGGGTGGGTGTGGCTTCTCGGACTGCTGAAGGGAGGGGAACTGAGATAGGTCCTGCCGCCCATTCCCCCTCCCCTCAGCAGCTCGAGAAGCCTCAAACGTGCGAAAATGCCTAGGATCATCACCGCGTGTTCGTGGCCTCTCGGACTGCTGAAGGGAGGGGAATGGAGATAGCTCCTGCCGCCCGTTCTTTCAGCGTCTCACGCGCTCCCTCAGCCATCCTCCCCTGCTTGGACTCACTGTGGGGTAGGAAGGCAGCGCATGAGCAGTGCCGGAAACTCGGCTTCTGGGCATGCGCAGAAGAATTTTTTTAAAAAAAAAATAATTTAAAAAAAAATGGCGGCACCCAGGCACCGGCAACCGACCGCACCAGTATTGTGACATCACCAGCGGGCCGCTACCGGTGCTATAGAGTGGACCGCAGTGGTAGGAACCCATCACTGATATATATATATATATATATATATATATATATATATATATATATATATATATATATATATATATATATATATATATATATATATATATATATATATATATATATATATATATAAAAACTATGAGAGACCGTACACGGGCAATCAATTCAAAGTCCGAACTTCCAGCAGAAAAAAAGGAGAAGGAGCCAATCAGAGAGCCGCAGAGGGTTTTGCTTCACTGATTGGCCAAAGCGACTATCAATCGGAGTTCATTCTTGAGGCTGTTATTGGTTCCTTTTCTAGCTTTCCCCAACCCTCCAGGATCAGAGCGTAGCCCCTCCCCCCGCCACCCTACCTTTCGTTGCCTCGCTGCCTTGGGCGGTCCGCCGCCTTGATTGAAGGCGCGCCGGCCCAATGGCGTCGCTGCCTCCGGGGCCCTTCCTCCAGAAATGGGGAGGATTGGGGAGGGGCCGCCGCGAGGCGCGCGGGAGAGCAGGCAGAGGCCCGTCACGGCGATGGGAGGGATCAACTACTTGAGACGGAACAGGGCGGCGTTGGTGGAGGATGTGGAGTCCTCCTGGGAGGAGCTGCCGACACCGCCGACGACGTTGCCGACGCCCCTGCCCGCCGGCACCGGCTGGAGCAGCAGCAGCAGGGCCGCCGGAGGGACTTCGTGGGGGCAAGCCATGCTGGGCGCCGGGGTGGGCGCGGGGGCTAAGCCGGCCAAGCCCTCCTTCGTCTCCTACATCAGCCCTGAGGTGAGGCGAATGGGGGGGCGGGGGGCGCGCGCGCTCCGAAGAGTTCCCGGTCTTCGCGGCGAAGGCGGCTCGGTCCCCGCGTTTCCTCTCGGGCGGCGCCGGCGGCTGCTCTTCCTGGGCTTCGTCGTCCTGTGAGGGGGGAAAAAACTGGCTGCTTTGTGGGCGAGGGGTGCCGTCGTTCCAGCCCCGCCCGCCTCCCCATCCCTAGTCTAGGAAATGGGACCCCTCTTCCTTATTCAAGGGAGCCTTGGGTTTTTTTTTTGAAGGGGGCGGGTTGTGAGGAAGTGGAGTCAAGGAGCATTTTACTCTTGGCAACCGGCGTCCTCTCCATTTACGAAACCTTCGGGAGGACTTATCAAACGGGCGGGGGGGGGGCAGATTTAAATGTCAAAAAGGCGTGGGGTGGGGGGGCGCTTCCAAAACCGAGGATAAAGGGTGCCGTTTTCCCGTCTTTCCCTTTTGCTAGTAAGAAAGGCAAAAGAAAAACGGGGTGGGAGGGTAAAACGTGGGAAGAATTGCCTCTGACCCTTTGAGAGCTGTATGCAACGAAATTTCATTTTAAGGTATGCCGATTGGTGTACTTTCAAAGCTGTTATTGAAATAAAGCTATTCTATGTGTGAAACGGTATCCCTGTGCTCCCCCCCCCCCCCTTCCCGGGTGCATTTCTCTGAAGGAGCGTGAATTGCCCTCTGGAAGCACCTGCTTCCTCAGGAAAAACATGCGGTTTTTATATACTTTAATCAGTGTATTATTATGGGATGGGCTTACAGCCAAGCCCGTGTTTTAAATTTAATTTTAAAAGCTAAAGGTAGCGATGCAGCAGAGCAAGAAAGAAAAAAGTTTGAAGAGAAGTGAGTTAAGGTTTAAACACTGCCTCAGTTTCAGCTCTTTCAGGAATAAAATTGTGGAAAGCTGTGTCCAGAACTAATAATACTTGGGTGAAGTTCTTTATTTCTGGGCATAAGATTTTTTTCCCCCATAGGGTCTTAAAATGCTTCCATTGTACATCTGTAAGATTGAACAGGCTGGTGTCTTAGTTAATATTTAAGGTGCGATAAGACTCGCTGTAGGTAGGTAGACTAAAAATGAAACTGCAACGCAGCAAAGTAAATGTGCCACATTTAAAAAATTGTATCTTAATAATAATAATAATAATAATAATAATAACAGAGTTGGAAGGGACCTTGGAGGTCTTCTAGTCCAACCCCCTGCTTACGCAGGAAACGGTTGTGCTAAGGTCTGTGCCTGCATTCTCCAAAGCCCACATCAATAAGTTTACTGAGATTTTAGTAAGCAAATACAGCCATACTGTCCTAAGTATTTACTTCCGGTTATCTGGTGACAATCCTAGTTTACTTTAGATAAAATAGCATAGAGAGTCCTAAGTACCACTGGAGTCTACAAGACTGTATGAGATAGCTTACTCCCCTTGGAGAATCTCCTTTTTTTCCCACTGCAACTTAACTTCACATGAAGAGCATGCTAAAAGGGATATATGTCGCAAAGTATTTTAATTTTTAAACGGTTGCATCATGACAACTTCCATTAATAACATCAATGTTTTGAAAAGCAAATTTATTACATATTGCTTAACAAAATTGGTTGTATGTCAATAAAATGTGGGCGTTGAAAATTTTTTTGTTGATTGGCATTGGGTATGTTGACATAATGGGCTAATCTGCTGCTCAAGGGAAGCAGATTCATTTTTGCAGTGCCTGAACAGGTCAGTGCTTCCTGTTTGTTGTTTTCCTGGGAGTTAAGATTTTGGATCCTCCAGGGATAAGTAAATGAAAAGAAACTTTTCTTCAGCTCCATTGTGTCCATTTCACTTCCTATGTATGAGCTGTAGGGTGTTTGTGAGAATACAGAGGACCTGAAAAGATTGTAAGAGTACTTCCTTTCAGAAGCACTTGTTGGGGAGGGTGGTGGTGTCCAAAACATCAAGATAGTGGACATGATTGAAGCACAACTCCTTTTTACATAAATGCAATGTTTGTGATATGTTTTTTAAAAGGCTATCACTTGCATGCTTGCACCTGCTTTTTTGACACCTCATTCCCTCATGGATACCTTTGAATAGCTTCCTGTTCTATATTGTAGAGCTGGTCTGGACAAAAGAGGGAGCTCAGATTACAAAAATTTACTTGTTTTAAACTTTGGCTTAAAAAAACCTAGATAATGAATTGTAGTTTAACTGTGGCTTGATCCAGCATCCAAGTCTAGCTGCATCATATCTATTTATTATGTAGATTAGCACAACTGAACTCATTTATCAAAAATGGTAGTTAGCTTTGAGACCATCTTATTGCTTTCAAGTGCATTTGTTAAAATGGCAGCCTTTTATTATTTAAAAAAATGAAATTAGCAGAAATATACCTTTCTACTTTTGAGGTTTGCCATTTATAAATGATACTTACCTAAACTTTTCATTCTTGGTTCTACTAAAAATGAAGGGGGTTGGAAACGGTGTATTTAAATATACATTCCAATATTTCTAATGAATGGTGAAACAAGAAGTGGTAATTTGTCACAGAGCCAGATTGTCAGCATATGGCCAGAATATGAACAAAGGCTGGTATAGTGAATGTGTACTTGGATGATCTAGTAGTCATTGTATGCAGGATATAAATAATGGCATTGGTTGTGCTCACATTGTGCTCCCATAATTAAATAAATCATAGTTTACTCAAGTCAGTTTTTTGGATTTGTGTGACTCACTGAACCATAAACTTTCAGGCAACATAAAGTTGGCCACTTTATGTTCAGCATAAGAACAACTGTTTTTTGTGGACTCTTTCTCACAGGTTTCTATCCTTTGGTTAGAAATAAAGTAATTGCTGGATCACTAGCAAATTAATTTTTCATTGGAACAATTAGCACAGATAAAATCGCTTTGTTTGGATTTTGATCATGAGTTTCTAGTCAGCTTAAGATGCTGGCTGTAGTAGGAAGGAAGCTGGAATACAGTGTGATAAACAGTGAAGATACATAATCTGCCAATAAACTCATAAAGAATTAGGATATTAGATTATTTGGTATAAAAGAAGAAGCCATTGAAAATAGAGAGCCTTGCATTTAATGGAGCTCAAAATGGGTTTCTTTCTTTATAGCTTTTTGATTAATGCTTGAAGAGAAAATTGCAACTCTGTTCAGAATGTTCTGATTACTTGAATTGGTAATGGTGTAGCTAGGAGGACTTTTGGTTAGTAACTTAGTAGTAATAACTGAGTCTGTGTTTCCACATACAGGGAACATCCTGTTGTGGGCAGTTGAAATAGCATTAAACTGATTCTGGAAAACTTAAATCCTAGATATAACAAATGCAACAAGTTATATTTGAAAATGGATACTGTTAATGAAACTGATGAGTCCTTGGTGCTTTCTGTGCTTGGTTGTTCTGGTGCAGTTACATTATCCAGCTAGGTAACAACTTCAATGCTAGAAGAGAATGGGGTTCTGTATTTTTATATACAGTAAGTTGCCCTGTGAGTGTTGGTGGGGGTGATGTTTTTCGTTGTTAGGTGCTGATTGGGCTGTTTACTGTTTGTTTGTCTGATATTAATCCAAGTGAGAATCTCTGCTTGTTTGGTTATAATTGCTGGCTAGGAGGTATTCTGGTCTTTCTTTCCTTTTTAGCTTTTTTTATTGTCTCTCTTGAATGGTATGCAGATATTTATGTGCTTGTTGATGGCTGATTTGTGAGTCCCAAGCTTTCCCAAGCATTTTTTGGATTTAGCTGGATCTTCTAGATCAGGGGTGGCCAAACTATGGTTCTTTGAGGACCTGTGGACTTCAACTCCCACAATTCCTGAGCTAGCCATGCATGCATGGCTAGCTCAGGAATTCTGGGAGTTGAAGTCCACAGGTCCTCAAAGAACCACAGTTTGGCCACCCCTGTTCTAGATGCTCACAGATTTAGTTAATATTATGGTTAAATCAGTATGTGTTATGAAATTAATACATAATTTAATACATGATGAAAATGGGTTTTCATCATCTCTTCTGACAGTTACGTTCTGCTAGTACTCTACCTTTTTGTCGTTTAAAAAAATTGACTTTACAGTTTTACATTTCAAAAAGAGATAAAATGCAAAGTAACAAAATTGGAGGGGTTCGGAAGGGGGGAAATCGAGAAGAAAAAGAAGCCAAAAGTTACAAAAAAATGGAAAAAAGTAATACAGAAATATTTCTGCTATTCTTCTGCTTGTCTGTATAGTACTGTAACTTTCTTAATAAAGATACTTGAACTTGCCCTTCAGGCCAGCTCCATACTGGTTATACTTGTTTTTTAGTTTCATTATTCATGCCTTCCTAGAGAGAGACATAACGTAAGTTGAACAATCTGAATTTCATATTTAAAGTATTATAATGTGATATTCAAATTGTCTAAATTCTCAGCATCAACATTTAGTATGTGAATTTCTTTAAAGCTTCATGATAATCCATTATGGAAGGAAAAGTATTTGGTAAAATAAATTTAGATGGAGTTCTCTGATACTAATCATAACATTAATTGTTGCAAAGATAATGTACAAATTTCAGTTAAGGAATTCTCCCTGGATAATAATGATACATAGCTTTATTGCGCAGGATATATTCTGATTATTGTGCATTAATATGAGAAAAACTCTGCTGGAGGAGAACATTGGGGTATGAAAGTTAAAATAACACTTGTATTGAGGGTTATATTTGTTCCAGTAGAGTAGACTATGAAATTGTGAAACTTCAAATAATGTCTATGCAGTTTTTCTCAGTTTTTTAAACAGCAGTTTAATGAGAAGGTCAGAATGAGAGAAAGACTGGCTTAAGATCACCTAGCAAATGTCACAGCTTAACAGAAAAGAAATCACTTTACAGTCTGCATAGTTAAGCATTTGGGGAAATCCCCCCCCCAAATAACTTGAATTATTGTACTCAATAATTCTGTAGCTCAAATTTCAGTTAAGCAGTCTGAAACTACATTTAAACTGATGTTCTTTTGTTTGGTTGGTAAAATTCTTGGGAACTGGTATTGGAGTCAATTTAACCTGTCCCTTAGTAGGTTAAGCCAGGGGCCCGCGGCCTATTCGTAACCAGGCCACGCAAGCGGTGGGTGCTTGCGCAGGAAGCTCCATTTGCATGAACCATGTGTGCACCTGCCGCTTGTGTAAATGGAGCTTCCCAAACGTGCACGCCTGTTGCTTGCACAGAACCATTCTCCCCCCTTCCAAACTGGTCCACAAAGCCAGAAAGGTTGTAGACCCCTGGGTTAAACAACTGGGGATGGTTTATAGCTTTGTAGCTTTATAGTCCCAAAAGATAATCCTTTGTGCAAATCCTTTCTTTAACTGATGTAAAATGAATGATAACACCAGATTTTCAGGATTTCAGGACAGCTTTATATAGTTTCTAAGACTAAACAAAGTTATGAGTACTTTAGCATTTATCATAGTTTGCCATTTTTGATAACTGTTTGGTAAGTCCATATGCAGTGGTTTTTTTTTAATTCCCCCATTGTAGTCACTTGAAAGAACTAGGAGATATAGCAAAAAAGATTATTAGAGAAAAACAATTTAACTGTAGATTTAGAGTCATGGCTAAGTGGTGTTTATTTTTTGCTTACGAACTAGCTCTGTAGTAATTTAAAGGAAAACATTGGTTTCCATTTTAATTACATACAAGTATTTTGCCTTTTTGTGTTTTTTTAAAGTATTTTCCACATTCTTTTTTGATACTAAAGTGGTAAAATTAAAAAGCTTTGGGGAGCTTGTATTGTTCTCTGGAAAAAATATTGAGAACATTAGTGTCCTTTATTTTTTCACAATACAAAACTTGCTGGTATGCAACGTTCATGGTTAACTGTGTTTATATTTGACTGGCTTCCTGTTGACAGTTGTCAAAACATTTTTGATGCAAAATGCAACAATCTTTAAAACAAATTAGCTCCTTTCTCTAAGGTTAAAAAGGAACAGTCAGTACTGAGACTGTTACGTATTGACTTTAAACATTTATTCATGGCATAAATCCAATTCCTGATATTGCATCATTATTAGTATAAGAATAAATGACAGTAAAATTGTAAGTGGGAGAAATAAATCTGTGAATGGTGTTTCTTTTCTCATTTAGATCATATTTGTTGATATAACAACTTTTAGTTAACCTGAAATATGTAGTGAAGGTGCATTGATTTGTTTTCTTGGCTATGCAGACTTCAGGTTGTTGTTATAAGTTTAGACTGACATTTGGTGTCGGTGATGGATCCAGAATGAATTTATAATGTAAAAATGGGTTTGCTTTTTTTTTTTCATTAGCCACCTTGAGACACTTGAAGAATGCTGAGTGAACCATTTAGAGATTTATATTAGAATGACAGAAATATCACTGTAAACATGGAGTTTTCAACTAAAGGTTCTGATTGCTGAGGGGTTGAAAGCCAGGTTCAGGGAGCTTGTGCCAGCTTGTCCCTATAGAGCAGGAGCCTTGTGGATTGGGCTCCTGCTTTGTGGCTGGTATAGCTGGGATTTCATTCTCCTCTCCCATTCCTGCAAGATACCAAAAGGAAGAGAACAAAAGCTGGTGGGATGAGTGGTGGCAACAATGTGCCTTCTGGGCAACATCAGTGCAGGACTGATGGCAACAGCATCAATAAATTGTTAGGTAAGTTGAGGATAGAAAAGGAAATTGCAGAAAGAAAAAAAAATATCAATTTTTTCAGATGAGATCTGAAAAACAAATATAAGAACTAGCAAGCTAACTATTGAAATGATTCAGATTGTTTTGCTTGGGGAGTGGAAGGTTTGAAACTCTGAATATTAGGGCTCTGCAAAGCAACCATAGGGATCTTTACAAAGGATGCTGGTGGAAGCAAAACGCCCTTAAAATGCCAAGTAAGCCACATCATCCAGGTGACTCGGCCCAGGTGCTTTGTGTCTGATTTGAAAATGGGCTGGATCTGGCTGGGATTTGCAGAGAAACTCCCCTATTGCATTTCTACATTTCTATGGCAGAGGTGGGGAACAGTAGCTTGACATGATGACTCACAGAACTGGTGGCTCTGTGAGTCTTTCTCCCTGCTGGTTGTGTGAACCAAAGTGGAACTGCTTGGATCAACTTAAATTCTAGAAGCTGTGATTTTGTTTTCCACTTAATTTGTAGGGAGTCAAATCAATAATTTGTCAGTCTGGTGGCATAGAAGTTTAATATTTTGATTGTCAGGATTTCTCCCAAATCTGCAAGGAGAGGTCTTTCCTAGTATTTTTAGGCAACAGATAAAATAGAAAACAATTAAACTTGGGGCCTTCAGCATACAAGACACATTTTCAGACATTAGAAATCCTTAATTCATACTCCTTTTCACCATCATATCAGGTTTTGCTGGTTCATTAGGCTTGATGAACATAATGTATTATATACTAGGTGCTGTGCTTTTCCTGAGTAATTTAGGGCATGATAATTCCTCCCAATGCTTTCTTAACGTTAAAGATTATTAGCAATGTTATTGAGTTCTTGTTTGGGTTGTGAGCTTTGTTTTCCTTATTTTAATATTTAATACTAAAAGGAAAGCAGGGGATAGTACACATCAGCAATAGATTATTGTAGCTTTCTTGCAATTGTATCTGTGCTGTTGCTATATGCTTTTAATTCTCCACATTTTTGTTAGGTTGGTTTCAGTTACTGTATAACTTTGGTAAATGTTTTCTACATGCCAATGTAACACAGCAGAAGTAATTTACCTTCAAAGTATGTTTTCAGTCTATTGAATATGTAACTTTTTACTTAACATCTGAACTAATGCAATGTCCTTTCTTTTAGGAAGTATATGTGAGGCAACCCATAGAAAAAGAAGTGGAACCTCACTTGTTACCAGGTAATGCTAAACAAAAAATATTGCACAACCTTGGATGCTGTAGTTGTGCATTACATGATACAATTAAGTAGATGATCTGAGTTCTAAATAATATATATAAACAAATGAGGAACTAAATACAAACATTTGTATTATTAGTATTGTATTATTATTATTATTGATCATCGAACAGTCAGCTAGATGTTCATACTGGGTTTGGCATTTTTGTCTACCTATCGAGTCCTTACCAAGGACCTGGGATAGGCAGATCTGGATCTTTGATATCATCACAGGTTGGAAGCTGTTCCAAGTAAAACCGCTTTCTGCAATTGACTGATGGCAAATTTGTCAATGCCTATGGTGTTCAAGTGATGCTCTAGTTGTTTTGCGATTGCACCCAAGGCACCTATTACTATTGGTACTACCCTTGCTTGCCTTTGCCACAGTCTTTCTATTTGTAGGTCTTTGTATTTTGTTATCTTCTCCAGTTCTTTCTCTTCTGTTCTGCTGTCTCCAGGCACTGCCACATCCACTATCCAGACTTTTTTTTGTCTTTCTTATTGACAACTGTTAAGTTTGGGATGTTTTGTGGCAGGTGCCTGTCTGTCTGTGAATTCTGAAGTCCCAGAGTGGTGGTTGTGTTTTTATTATTATTTATTCAATTTCTGTAACTTAAAAACTCTCCATGTTTAAAAGATATATGGTGTTATTTTGAAAAATGAACCTATTTGCCTTATATCTATAAAAATAGCAGAAACTACTGGTTAAATGGATGCCAGGGCAGAAAAGCGGTTCCTTTTTATAATACAGTCCTAATTTAGATGTATTGTACATAATTTCCTTAGAATGTTGTTTTTTATTTCAGATTATTAAGGTTGACTGCCCTGTGTTTAACTCTGATCTGATTAGTGCAGTTTAAAGTGCACTAGTATTTCTCCAGTTTAGAGCAAAAGCAGTAGCAAAATCCCTTTAATTATGTAGCTCATATTACATCTTTACAGTGATAGCATTTGAGGAACTTGGAATTTGACAATCTTAAGTAGTTCACTGCGATGTATTAAAAAGCAAATTTAACTTCCGTTAGGTGAGCTGGTGCTTTGTGAAGCAAACATGGTTTTGAAATTTGTACAAGACGATGGATCAAATCGTGGCACTTTTGGAAAACTTATTTGCACAAACTTCAAGATTTCATTCCTTGGAGAAGAATCCACTTTAGAGGAAGTAAGTGATCAAAGTTAGTTTTTGTCTGTTTTGTGGGCAAATTCTCTCTGTTACATGATGGGTGTGTACTTTTTATCTCAGTAATGAATCGGGCATGATGTTTTATAAAAGAAGGTTGGAAAGCTAAGCTATTGCTCTCCCTATAATGAATTTAGTATAATTTTACATCTTATAATTTTGAATGTGTAATCTATTTAAAGACTTTAAGAACTTTTTGGGCAGAAAGTGAAAATATTAAATCCCTGCCAAATTAGAATATTACTTGTGGAAAATACCAGGGTTGGTTTTGGCACAGTTCTGGGAAGGATTAAAATCTTTAAAGGAAGAAAAACCTGTGGTTAAGATTCAGCTGTATTTGGTAATGTTGATGATATTGTATTTCATTAGTTCTTAGAGGTTTAATACTCTAAAATAAAAAGAGTGAAGTAACTTTTTGAATGTATGTTCTATTGTATTGATAGTAAAAGAGAGATTTTACTAAATTATACTGTGTTCTGTTAAGCAAAAGTAAGGCATTTTCCTCTTCTAGGAACCACAGTTCAAAAATAAAATCTTGGAAGAAAATGACATAACCCTTCAATGTGTTGATCAACTTTATGGAGGTAGGTTAGCATCAATAATTGCTTTATCTTAATTACTACACTTGGTTATCAGAAATACATGTTCAGTTTTGTCAAACAGGTGATTTAGATATTTTTTAAATGTAATGTTAATATTTTAATTACAAAATGATGCATATTTGTGATAAGTAACACATGCAAAGTAAAGAAGAAGAGTAAGAAATAATAAGCAAAATCACATTTTGATATAAAAGCAAAGTTTAATTAAATCTAATGTACAGCACTGCATTTACTGCACTTCTTCATTCTTACAAAACCTGCTGCCTTCCATTGTTGACTGTATGGGAGATGAGATTCCTGGAGGTAATTTGGTTCTGAACCACCCAGAGTTTTAACAGCATTGTGAGATCCTTGAATTGCCTGTATACTGCACGAGTCAAAAAGAGGGCCGTGAAAATATTTACTGACCCCTTGCATCCTAGACATAAATTGTTTCAACTCCTACCCTCAAAACGACACTATAGAGCACTGCACACCAAGACAACTAGACACAAGAACAGTTTTTTCCCGAATGCCATCACTCTGCTAAACAAATAATTCCCTCACCACTGTCAAACTATTCACTAAAGCTGCATTACTATTACTATTAGTTTTCTCATTGTTCCTATCACACATCTCCTCCCACTTATAACTTGTTGCTTGTATCCTTATGATTTATATCAATATTGATTGTTTCCTGATTGCTTATTGTACCCTATGACAATCATTAAGTGTTGTACCTCATGATTCTTGACAAATGTATCTTTTATGTACACTGAGAGCATATGCACCAAAGACAAATTCCTTGTGTGTCCAATCACATTTGGCCAATAAAGAATTCTATTCTATTCTATTCTATTCTATTCTATTCTATTCTATTCTATTCTATTCTATTCTATTCTATTCTATTCTATTCTATTCTATTCTATTCTATTCTTGGAGAGCAACCTGTGATATACTATGATGTACAAGTACAAATCAGCTTACAGCCATTTTGTTTAGTGACTTGTTTGAAGTTACAGTGGCATTGAAAAAAGGGACTGACAAATAATTTTCACACTTACGACCGTTGCAGAGTGCCCATGATCAAGGGATCAAAATTCAAGTATTTGGCAGCTGGAATGTATTTATGACAGTTGCATTGTTCCCACTCACGTGATAATCATTTATAGCTTTCCCAGCTGGCTTCCAACAAACAAAATTAACAGGAAAAGACAGATGTTAAGTGAATTGTGTGGCTGAACAACCACACAATTCACTTAACAACTGCAGTGATTTGCTTAACTGTAGCAAAAAAATGTCATAAAATTGGACAAAGTCATTTAACAACTATCTTGCTTAGCAGTGGAAATTTTGGGCTCCATTGTGGTCGTAAGTCGAGGACTACCTGTATTTGGAAAGGAACAACTCGTTATCTGCCCCGATATATTTTTGGTCAGGTGGCTTTCAGATTATTGTCATTGCTTCCTCTGCAAAGACTATACTGCACTAATCCAGCGTTGAGGTTATCACTGCATGCATGAGTCAACAAAAGCAAAAGACTTTCTGTTCTAGTTAAAATTAAATTGAGCAGTAAATGGTTGCAAAGCATGTATTCAAGTATTATTTAAATCTTCAGAAATACTTGAGGGGTAACAGTTTGGGTATTGTTTTCAACAAGAATTGCAGGAGGTAAAGAAGGTAAATTGCAGTTGGTGATTAGGATAATAGTACCAAAGTATGGTGGCAGAGATAACTACATTAGCACCAGCCCAAGCCACAGATCTGCACACTGATTCTCTTATGTTCCTTCAGGTGTATTTCACTCATTATAAAACTTTATATATCAGTATTTTAAATTTTTAAATGGTTCTCTAGTTTCTTAAGCAAATTGAAAAAAATGTTTCCCAGCTTCTCATTATGATGGCTATAAATTTAGGAATATTTTGGGGGGCAAGAAGATCTCAGTTTACTGATTTGCTGGATAAATAGTGGTAAGTTGCTTACCTGAATAAATGTTAAAACTAACCTATATTTTCCCTACAGTTTATGATGAGAAAAAGAAACCTTTAAGTGGTCAACTGAGAAAATATCCAGAAACAATAATAATCTACTGCAAAGATCTTAGAGTGTTTCATTTCTGTTTAAGATATACCAAGGAAGAAGAAATTAAAAGGGTAATTATAGCCTTACCTATTTCCTTTTTAAAAAAACAAAAACCTTTGGAATATGACTAAACATCCACAAAAAGCACTCATGTTACAACTCAGTTATATTTTTAAAGAAGGTCCAAAAATTAAATAGGAAAGAAAGACCTGCCTTGTTGAAGCATCTTTGTCTAGTTGTGGGTTAGCCATGTTTTCAGTTAATCACAAAATACTCAACTATAAACCATTGGTTTACAATCTGCATGCTAAGTGAATGGCAAACAAAACCCATTATAGATTAGCACAGATTTGAATCCACTTTTCACCTTCATTTGCCTAAAATACCTATACATTTCAGTCTAAGGAATAGAGTATATCCTAATTGCTGGATTCTATTTACAAATTAATTGTGCCATGTGAATATTTCTCATTTGATTTAACATACAGTGAAGAAAAATAGGGTACTGTGTGGCATTGATTTCATGACTATTCCTTTTTTTTTAGATGAGGAATCTTAACTCTGTATAATATGTTATGCTTTTAGGTCCTGTAGCTGTTAATAAGTCTTGGGTCTTTGTGTTTGATTTGCTTTGAACTCTTACCTGAGTGTTGGAAACGTATTGCAGTTTTGCAGGTTATGTTGACCTAGTTATACCTGCTTTGGTTGTTATATTTGTTAAGAATAAAGAGAGAGGCTATGAACAAAGATGCAGGAAATGTATGGCCAAATCACGGAGCTGTGAACATTCTCAATCTTCTCCAAACCTTCTTTTCATAAAAATCATTACCCTTATAACTAGAGATAGCATTACAGAGGAAATCAACTTGGGGTCCTAATCATCAGCCTCCTCATTCATTCATTCATTCCTTTAATCTGACTTCTAGAACTTTCTGCATATGTTTCCATGTGCTATTGTCCTGACTTAATTGTTGTTAACTCCAAAACAATTCTACCTACTGACAAATAGCTATGCAGGCCACTTGTGAGATTTGTATCCTTTGTACTACAGTATGTTAGACAGCATCTCCTAGTCAGATATTTTAATGCTAATGAGCCGTGGTGGCACAATGGTAGGAATGCAGTACTGCAGGCTATTTCTGCTGACTGCCGGCAGCCTGCAGTTTGGTAATTCGAATCTCACCAGGCTCAAGGTTGACTCAGCCTTCCATCCTTCTGAGGTTGGTAAAATGAGGACTCAGATTGTTGGGAGCAATATGCTGACTCTGTAAACCACTTAGGGTTGTAAAGCACTGTGAAACGGTATATAAGTCTAAGTGCTGTTGCTATTGGTAATAGGGGAAGTCCATATACAGTATTTCAATAGAATTGATATTTAGCCTTTTGAGGTATATATGGTCACTTTAGGAAATTCTTCAGTCTAGGAAAGGTAGAAGATACTTCTAACTAACACGAATGACTTAAAAATATGATGATTTCTTATTCCTTTCTTAGATTGTCAGTGGCATAGTTCATCAAACACAGACCCCTAAGCTATTTAAACGCTTGTTTCTGTTCTCTTATGCATCAGCTGCCCCAAATGATTTAGGTAAGCATGCACAATATATCTGCCGTGCTATTTTGATTCTAGGTAACTATTGTCTTGACAAACTTTCTTTAAAACAGGCTTGGTCATCTGTCCTGTCCTGTCCTGTCTAATACTGATGAGAAATAGATTGTATAATTGCTGTTCATGTATGATCAAGATGTGAGCTTCAACAGAGTCTTGTAAAAGACTCATCAATATTCTGTATGCAGGAATTTGATTAAAAAATGGCACTGCTACTTCTGTTAAAATGAAAATATATGCATACCCTATTAATTATGTTGAGTGTGAAACATCTCAGAATGGTAATTGCTCCTTCTAAGATCAAATCCTACATTAGAATTGCAAAAAAAAAAAAAATCCAGTGTGTTTATCCTACAAAAAAGCATCTTTCACAAAATCTTGTCAGCTTTTTGGTTAAGATGCAAAATCAGTTTGAAAACTTCAAAATCGTCCAGTCTAAAAAAAATTATTATATTTTAACAGAGAAAGAGAATCAAGTAGTATGGTTTGATTCTATTAAAGACTGGCGTCAAGAATTGGAGCGGACCAAAGGAAATCTAAAATACAAAGCAGTGAGTGCTAATGAAGATTATAAAGTCTCTAAAAAGTAAGAACTCATCACTTTTTAAAAAAATTAACATTGTTGACTGAACAATCCATAACTCAAATTGGTTTCCATTTTATGTCTCTTGTCTTCCCTGCTCCCCTGTTCTGCATTCTTTGCCAACCCTCAACATCTTCCTTCCGCTGCTGACAAAGCGTGTCCAGATATAGCTGCACCATATCTTCTTCTCAAGGCAGTTTGTCCTTCTTGCAATGCTTCAGAAGCTTCTGAGGCCTTCTAAATCCCCACAAGAAGGCTGTACCTACTGTTATCTAAATTCCGTGGGCTGTTCTCATGATGCTTCAGAAGGCCCTGGAAGCTTTCCAAAGTGTTGTAAGCATAGTGAATGGCTGGCACAGCCTTCTTTGCAGGGTTTCAGAAGGCCTCAGAAGCATCACAAGCAGCCTCAGAAAGAAGGCCTGGCGTAATTCAAGGAGTACCTGTGTTATAAATTAAAATATGAGCAAGTAGATATAGCAAGTGATACAGGTTCATGAAATTAACTGTAATGAGTACATGATAGATCCTAAACTCTTGTACAGAAATAAAATACATTTTCTTTAGTTCAAGATTCATGATAACTTTTGCTCCTATTTTTCACCATGTTCAAAGGTTGCTTCTGTACAGGATAATCCATTAGGATAATAATTACAGGATAATCCGTTAGGTACTCTACTTATGATAGCCACCGGCTCCCTAGCAAGAATGAGGAATATAAAGCTAGATTTCTATTTAATAGAAAGTTTAAACCCAAGATAATATAAAATGTGGGCTGCAGACTTCATTGCCACAAGACAATCAACTGTTTGAAATGACTTCAGCCCTTCTGTACAATAAAAATTCCTAACTGAGCTGTACTGAGGAGCCCCAACTGAGAGATAAGTCTGAATAATTTGCAGATTTTAATTTGTTAAATTAACATTTCTCAGGTTGCCCGCCTATTTTGTTGTTCCAATGGCTATTTCTGAAGAGAGCATTTTGCAGTATGAAGGAAGAGGAATTCCAGTGAGTATATTTGTTGACAAGTTTGAACAAGGTTTTAGTAAAGATATACACATGTATATTGTATTACATTGTATTACATATGCATATACTGTAAATATGCATACACACACATATACATAGATATCAGAGGTGGGATCCTACCTCTGATTGCCGGTGCGGTTAATTGCTGACTTCGCGGCAGAGCCGAAGAAGCTGCTCGAGCCTGCTCCCGTTCGCGGAGCGGGAGCATTCCCCGGGCGCTTTCCCCGGGCGCTTTCCCCGGATGGGGCCATGCGCGTAGGGCAAAAGAACGCCATGGGCGGCTTCCATGCGGGCGGGGATAGCGCCCGGGGAATGCTCCCGCTCCGCGAACGGGAGCAGGCTCGAGCAGCTTCTTCAGCTCTGCCGCGAAGTCAGCAATTAACCGCACCGGCAATCAGAGGTAGGATCCCACCTCTGATAGATATATGTGGCTTCCTTTATTACTACTAAATGATTGGGTAACATCAAATGAGTGCAGTTTAATAATATAGTCTTAGCACAGTCAGAGATAAGCAAAACAATATTACAGTTTGTCTCACATATTTATGTAGCTGGATGTATTGTTTGCTTCTGGGAAGTAGGATTAATGGATAAATACAGTTAATAGATCAGTTCAAACAGTGCTTTGATTTGGATGAGTGGAAATGAACTTTGTACTTCCTTTTTTTAAAGGCAAATTGGCTCTTTTCAGATCAGAACCAATAACCTGATTCAAATTGAGTTTCCAGTTCCAATTTAGCAAACTATAGCTCTGCTTTAGTATTCTACTGATAACATGTAGAGTCAGCTTTATGTAGGGAAATGGGAATATAATATATCCTAGTTCTACCCCATTTTGTTCTTCCTAGCATGAGTATTGCTTATCTGTAGGATTTATTTTGTATTACAATCACTATGGTTCATGCAGCAAAGCTACCAATGTGTGATGTGACAAGAAGTTTTACTCTTAGGCCTCTTTGTTGCAGAACCTAGCACTGATATGGACTGAGAGAGAGGGACCGATCCAGGTCACCCAGCTGGCTTCTGTCCCTAAGGAGGACTAGAAATTGGGTTTTCCTGCCCCTAGCCTAACAGCTTAACTGCTACATAGCACTAGCTTTCCTAACAACCCCATTCATTTATATTGATCATATTTATCTCCCATGAACCAGTGAAACCATCCCATGATATCTAACAGTATTATATAAAAGATACTATAAATAAAAACCTGCTAATAACCCCAAAAAACATTGAAATGTAATACTTATTTCATTTACAAATAATAAGAAATAAGGAGTAGAAAGTCCTCTCCAAAAGGCATAAAACCCAGGCAGCATCTTCAAATCACACTTGGATATATGTTTTAAATTCTTTTTAGAGCAGATTAAGGAGGAGATAATTAGAATTTCTAAAGTCTTACAGGCTGATATTGCTAAGAAAATCCTTGCTCCAGTTGTTAGCTAAATGGGCTTTCTTCTGGGTTGGCATGCTTAGAAACTCTAGTGCAGTGGTTCCCAACCTGGGGTCGGGACCCCTTTGGGGGTCGAATGACCATTTCCCAGGGGTCGCCCAGGCATCCTCAGCTCCCCCCCCCCCCACTGCCACAAGCCTGGCCATATCGGCTCAACTCACCCGAGCCCTCCAATTGGTCGGGAGAGGTGCCATTCGGTGAGAGGCGTTTGTGATGCCTGGCGGCCAAGCTTTAACAGCATCAGCTAAGGGGCGGGGCGTTGCAAGATTGCGCGCTGGAGAGTACATGGCGGTGCTTAAGACATCTGGCCGCCCCGTCTCCTGCTCACAGCAATTTCTTCCCGCTGGTGTTAAAGGGAAAGGGAGTCACGGGAGGGAACGGCCAGCCAACGACCACTTAAGTTTCACAACGCATGACGGTGGGAAGGAGGACAGCTGGGTCGGAATCGTCTGTCTGCCCTCTCGTCCTCGGCTGGCGCAGAGACCCAGCGAACAAAGAGGCAAACAGGGAGGGAGGGAAGAGAGAGACTGAGAGTTATTAGCGCAGGGCTAGCCTGATCAAACAGCCTTGGTGCTGAGGAGCTAAGCCGGAGGGAACTGGAGAAGGAGGTGGTGCCGAGCATGGTCCATCGCCGCCTCCCTGCTCTATATGATCAGGCTAGCCCTGTGCTAATATCTCTCAGTCTCTCTCTTCCCTCCCTCCCTGTTTGCCTCTTTGTTCGCTGGGTCTCCAAAATAATTTTATGGTTGGGGGTCACCACAACATGAGGAACTATATTAAGGGATCGCGGCATTAGAAAGGTTGGGAACCACTGCTCTAGTGCTTGTTACATGTATTAGAAGAAAATTGAAAGTGTTCGATGAGTGATATCTTTCATTTAGAAACCAGTTTTGTAATAGAAATAGTTCAAATTGCTAGAGAAAAGCATATATGCTATATAAACATTTATCTTCATAAAGGCTGATATTGTAGGAGGAGAGTCATGCTAGCCTATGATGGCAAAAATCAGGAAGAATCCGGAAGGACCTTTTCCAACCAACACAGTTTATTGAAAGGCATACATTTTTGTGAATTGCGCTCCTTTCATCTGATACATAGATACTAGATTTGGGTCAGATGAGGGGGAAAGAGCGGGGAAGATGGGTTGATTATGCAAATGCAGGGTACATATGAAACAGGTTACAAGTACCTTACCAAATAACAGTTGTAATATATTTTTAAAAACCCTTGTTTGTTGAAACCTTCTGAGATTGCCCAAAACGTTTTGATTTATGCTAGTTCATAATCTAGCAATTTCTTATTCAAAGGTGCTTTTAAAATCCCCTTCTTTCAAAACAAAAAGGTGACAGAAACGTAGCTGCTGTTATAGTTATATATTGATTCTTAATGCAAGTAGGAAATCCAGATGGGGTACAAGGCTAGATCTAATGGGGAAAGAGCATGGGATCATATTAAGATAATCCAAATTGTTGTTTGAAGGATTATCCAAACTGTTTCATCCACCTTCATGTTAAGTGCTCTAAAAGGCACTGAATTTCATGCATGGTTAGTGGAATACTCTTAACTTGTGCTGTATGATGCCTCTACTACTCCATAACAAAATAAATGTTTCTCATACATAACCAAACCACATGTTAATATCTACTGCAGATTTGGTGTTGGTCTTGCCATAATAGTGCTGCTCTCCTCAAGATGTCAACTTTTGCCAAAGAACAAGATGACAACGCTTCCCAGCTGCACAAACTATTCTTGGATGGGTAAATAATGATTCTGTTTCAACTTACTACATTTGCATTTTCAGCTGCAATAACTGTATGAATACTTAATTCCTAATGGCAAGCTGTCATTTTCTTTCCCATTGATAATATACTAGACATTTGTCCTTTCTATGGATCACTATTCTGGGTAGTCTGGCACTTGTCTGGAAGCAAATATGAACACAAGCAGTGTGGGGTGTTCTGAATGCTGCAGAAGACTGCTAGACAATTTGTGGAATAACTGGATCAATCTGGTCACAGAAATTTCTGTAGGATTTCCTCTTTCAGGAACTGCAAATTTTGAACAATCCTATAATATATATTTAATTCCCCATTACTTTAAATTACAAACTCTTGGGCAGTAGGGAAAGATACAGCACTTTCAACACTATCTTATGTGTAAGTATCAATATAATTTAGACCATGGTATTAGTGAACAGTTTGTTCACTCATCTGGCTAAGCAAAACAAGTCTAAATTACAATCAGGCTTGAAGTTGCTTTGGGGCTCAGGTGACAAAAGGCATAAAAATTCATGCATTAACACACCAGTCCTTTAGTTTTATTAATACATTTATCAAACTTACACAACACTCCAAAAAGTAATAACACAGTTCAATAAATGGCAGTTGCAAGAAAGATGTCGGAAATGTAACAACAGTTTATACAGCAAATATTTTCTATTAGAAATTCTCTGCTATTCATAATATGGTTAATACTTCAGGAAGGTTTAAGTTTCTTCACAATAAGATATACAGTATTTTTCGCTCCATAAGATGCACTTTTTGGTCTCCCAAAAGTGGGTGGAAATGTCTGTGCGACTTATGGAGCGAATATTTCCAAAGCATCCACCCACCCGCCGGCCCCCACTCTTTGCCCGTTTTTGGCCTCCGTGTGCCCCGTTTTCGGCCTTCGCGCGTCACGTTTTAAGCCTCCGCATGTCACATTTTCGGCCTCCACACCAAAAATGGGACGTGCGGAGGCCAAAAATGGGAGTGCATCTTATGGTCCTTATCTGTTGCAGTAAATGTGTATGCTAGCTAAAGAATCCCAGAAACAGAAATGTTGTTGCCCTACCCCAGGATTGTATAAAATTAGTAAAATTTGACAATCTCGCCACTTTTGTCCCAAAAGTTGCTAGTTCTGCCCTTTTGATGCCAAATAAAGAAGTCTCCATTTAATGCATTCTACTGCGTTCTGAATGTTGTTAATCTGTTCTATTTAGAATGTATAAAACAATTGATAAGCCTCCATATGAAGCCTTGAAAACTGAAGACCTTTCAAGCAGCCTTCCATCTTTGCAAGAAATCCAAGTTGCATATAGTAAATTTAAACAGCTGTTTTTAATAGGTATGTAGAAAACACAAGGAAAATCACATTTTACAACTCTAATGGGAAAAAAAGGCATGAAACCTAAAACTGCTATTTACTATTGATATTTAAAAGGCTTGTTTTTAAAGCTGCAGATGCATATTATATCTTAAACCAGGAATTAATGGATCATTTTTCAAAAGAGCCAGATTTTGTTGTCTTCTTTGTTTTTTACTGCTTTTGTAAATTACTTTGTAAGTACATTTTGCAGTAAGAACGGATAAAGTATTAATACTAAGCAGCCTTTCAGGTTTTTTTTAAATTGTTTTGAGGAATTTCTACTTCATCTTTGTATCAGAAGATTTTCTTAGTCTACTGATTGGTATAAACATTCAGTTATTGTATGCCTTTCTATAGCTGCCCATTCTTTTGAATTGTATTGTTGAAACATTATTTAAATGCAGAGTAAAACAATAAATCCTATACCCGTGATGGCGAACCTATGGCACGCGTGCCACAGGTGACATGCGGAGCCATATCGGAGGGCACGCAAGGCGTTGCCCTATGTCAGCTCCAGTGCACAGGAGTCTGTTGTGAGGCCTGTGCACATTTTTTAAATTTATTTATTTGTCAAAATGTGTACAAGATAACAGGTATGATATAAACAGGGGCGGGTTGCTCGCTTACCTTGCTGCCGGAGCCATGCGCGTGCATCTCCACGCTTCGGGGGGGCCACGCTCACTACACACGTGCCCACCCTCGTGCGATTTTGCTTCAGCGCATGCGTGGAAGCAAAATCGCGCTGAAATCTCACGAGGGGACGCGTGCGTGCGTGAGATTTTGGCGCGATTTTGCTTCCGCGCATGCGCAGAAGCAAAATCACAGGAAAAAATGGCAACATGCCGGTTGGACCAGCAGAGAGTGCTCCAGAGCGGTTGAGAAATCCGCTGCTCCCTACCGGAGCTGCGTACCGGGGAGCTCCGGTAGGAACCTACCTCTGGATATAAACATAAACAAAAGCAAAGTAGGTATAGGTGTAGGTATAGGTAACATTGCGGGGGGAGTGTGCATGCACGGGGGGAGTGCATGAATGTGGGCACGCGCGTACATGCTAGCGTGCGCGCACACCCTTTTGGCACACGAACCAAAAAAGGTTCACCATCACTGTCCTATACTCTCTAACTACTTGGGTTGTGCTGATGCAAAGATATATTTGAGAATATAACACAATCATTAATATGTCTCTGAATCTTTGCCATAAATACATTCTATATTTCATATGTAAATAGCTAAAATTATTATCTTGTGTTTTTTTCAGATAACAGTGCAGAATTCTGGGATACTGATGTAAAATGGTTTTCACTGTTAGAAAGTACAAATTGGCTAGAAATCATAAGGTAGGTTAACTTCCTAAGTTGTGTTATCTAGATATACTTAGTAAATCTTAAGCGAACTATCTAGCCTTTAAGATAATACAGAACAACATGATGTATCCTCACATTTTAATAACAACTTCAACAAATTTCATTTTGAGATACTGGCATTTATTCAAGATTCTTGAGCTAACAGCAGGCTGCTACTGCTTGCTGCCGGCAATTTGAAAGTTCGAATCTCACCAGGCTCAAAGTTGACTCAGCCTTCCATCCTTCCGAGGTTGGTAAAATGAGGACCCAAATTGTTGGGGGCAATATGCTGACACTGTAAATCGCTTAGAGAGGGCTGTAAAGCACTGTGAAGCGGTATATAAGTCTAAGTGCTATTGCTATCATGATCCCACTTGATTCCAAAACAGAAATATGCCTTTTCACTTCAATTTTCCAGGGATATATTAAAGTTCTAATTTGTCCATGTTCTTCCAGGCGATGTCTGAGAAAAACAATAGATATTATTGAATTGCTTGAAGTACAGAGCGCAAATGTTCTTCTTCAAGGTAAGTTCTCTCTTTCCAGTCAATTATAAGTAGATGAAATAAAATAAAATGTAGTTCCTTAATCTTTTATTCATGAATTGCTTGCCATGTAAATATGTTTAAAACAACTTAAATTTGACAGTTTTCTCACCTTGGATGTGTATAATCTCAAACTGAAAATTTATTCAAAGAAGCAGAATAGTTCAAAACATACTGCTGAGTCAATGTTCACTTAATTCCTAAAAAATATTCAGAACATCAGTTTTTCAAATTGTATTATGTAATTTCCTCATGCTACTGTATATACATGAAACACAATCTAACACTGCTTCAAATATAGCCCAGAATATCCTCCCCCCCAAAAAAATTATTCAGAGGTAAAGCAATATACACATTAGCCAAATGGAACTATTTTAGGATGTTTACAGAGGTACTACTTGAAGATAATTTGCTATGTTTGACTGAAATTTCTAAATTATAAAGCAGCCTCCTTGGGGTATTCGCCACCCAGTTGTTTGCAATTTGAACAGGCTATAAATCCATATAAATAAATGTTAATTCCTTCAATTTCTAAGGAATAACACATGGGATGTAATTTCCTTTTTTTAAAAGAAACAGGATTTTATTATGTTAACTGAAAGATACGCAAATCACTTTTACAAGTGGATGAATGGTCAACTTGTAGTGATGCATGAAGAATTAAGCTTGTAACATGAATTGTAACAAAATTGTTAATAAGCTAACTTTTTTTCTTAAAAATTGATTGAGTCATTACTTGTCTTGTAGATTATTAACTACATCCACCCACATCTTTTGTGTTTCATTGGATAATGTAACTATTTTTCCTGCAGGGAGGGAGGGAGGGACAGATATACATACATACATACATACATACATACATACATACATACACACATACACACACACACACACACACACACACACACACACACACACACACACACACATATATACACAATGATATGTGCTTTAAAATTAGCTCCAAATACAAACTAATTTGTATAATGTGTAAGCACTATAGAAAGGTAGAGTAAAATTCAAGCTGTTACTCCATCTGGATCAGTTCATCCAAATTGTTATCCGTGTTGTCTGTATTGCATCTCATTTGCCACCAGTTCATTACTGAATCCAAAGAACAAGTTAAAATAAGTAAAAATAAAATACAGATAGCTCTCAGTTAATGACAGCAATTGGAACCAGAATTACCATAGCTAAGTGGTTTGATCCTAAAGCAGGACAACGTATGAACATGCCACTTAATGGCAGTTCTGGCACTACCGGTTGCCATCATTAAGCAAATCACTGTGCATCATTAAGCAGGGACATCACATGGTCACCATTTGCAACCTCCCTGCCAGCTTCCCCACTGCCTTTGCTTGCCAGAAGCTGGCAAAGAAGGCCACAAACGATGACTATGAGAAGCTTTGATGGAGTTGCCAGCTGGGCACCAGAGGACTGGCCATACATACCACATGTTCAGTGCCATCACAAGTTTGAACAGTCACTGAATGAATGGTCATAACCAAGGACTACCTATAGCTACAAAAGAAAATGGCCTTTTCAGTATTCAGCTTCTTAAAATTCTAATGTCGGTGTAGATCAAACCTCTGGAGAGCTGTCATGGCAGCTACATGTTACAGTAGCATAAATGTCTAAGGAGATTCTCAGTCATCCTGGTCATGGTTGCCCCAAAGGTGCTTTTTCAAGAGGCATCTGGACTTTCTGGTTTTTTTTCTTTGAAGACGCTTCGCTTCCCATCCAAGAAGCTGAAGGAGAGCTGGAGAAGCTTCTTGGATGAGAAGCGAAACTTGAAGTTTCACTTCTTTCAAGTTGCCTCTTGAAAAAGCACCTTTGGGAGTAGCATAAATGCTTGACCAATATACAACTGCAATGGAGTTGAGCAGTAATGCCCAATATCACTTTCTTTGGAAATGATCTTCCAAATAGAAGTATTATGTCTATTAAACTACTTCTTATACCCAACACAAACTTTAGAAAAATCTTTTGCTAGTTATATTCATTCTGGTTATAAGCCATAGGCTGATTGGGTGTAATCCTTTCCAAAAATATGTCTGAACCCTGATAGAACAGTTCTATTTAACCTGTTTTATTAAAGAGTGTCCAATCACCATCTGCCCACACTTTGCTCTCTGGATCAGCTTACCAAAAAAAAGTAGGCAGTTAATTACAATTATTTGTTTTAATTGCTTTCAAGCGTAGAGGGGTTTTTTCCAGTGGAATTATGACTACTTGCAAGCAAGTTCTAACCATGTTCCACTATTATTCTTTTTGATTCTGAATAACTCATACTTTTTCTATTAAGCTATATATTATAAATGAGGGTTAGAGAATGTGCATTCATTTTACAGAGCATGTCAAGCACTAGCATGCAGGAATCCTAACGAGATTCCTTCCTTTATCCCTCAGTTTCAGAATTCATTTACAGTTACATTAAATACATAATTCTCTACATCAAGGTCTACATTTCTGCCAACATCATGTATACCTTTCAGTCAGTTGCTTGCCTTAAGAACAGCATCAGTGTTTGAATATTGAAAACCACTTTGAAAAGTTGATTGGCATGCCCTCAGAGAATACTTTTGTTGCTGTTATTCTAATCAAATTTTAAGATTTGTCCATAATACTCCCTCCTCCTATAAATGTGATTTTTTTTTGCATCTGTCCTATTTCTTTTAGGAAAATTTATATTCAAACATTGGGGGAAAATGCATCAGATCATCTTTTATTCTATTCCTAAAAGAGGATGGAGCCTATTCGTTTGATTAATCTTTCTCCCCCTAAATATAATAGAAATAGAATAGTTAGGAAAGAAATGGGTTTAGTCACTCTTGAGGTGTTCGGGTCTGTATACCTTTGTACATGACTATAAATTTCTGACTAAGATACACCAAAGAGTTGTCTTATATTTTAAAACATGACCCTTCTAGCATGTTTCTTGGATTCTGGTTTAACACCTGCATCTGTCCTCTGTCTTATCTCCTTGTTTTCCTTTCAGTGAAGACCCTGTCTTCTGCTGTCCCATTTTTCTCCACCTGTGAGTAGTACGGTTGGCTAGCCTGCAGAGGGCTAGTTTAGATGGGTTGGTGTTTAGCATGTCAGTCTTGTTACTCAGCAGGATCAGAACTGGTACAACAAACTTGCTAAGCTCATTCATAATGCAGTTGTGAAATTTGATTTGTTTAATCCTGGCTTACTCTTTGAACTCAGTTGCTTGGCTTCTGTGTAGGACATCATTAAATGACCCATGTCTAGTGTGATGGGTGAACCCAGGACTGACCTTGATACTTACTGTGTTTCCCCGAAAATAATACCCTGTCTTATATTTTTTTGAACCCTGAAATAAGTGCTTGGCCTTATTGCCATGCACTCAAAAGCCCGATTGGGCTTATTATCAGGGGGTGTCTTATTTTGGGGGAAACGGTACAAAGGCGTGCTTTTGGACAATACATTACCTTGCTTTTCCTGGAGTCTTATATTTTGTACCATATGCTTAACTAATCTGTTGTATAGGTTCTTCCACTGTGTTCATGCTGTCTCATTCTGATATAATGCCCAGTAATCCTTTTTGCTTTACACTGTGAAACACTGCTTCAATGCATGCTGCTTTGGAATATATTTCTTTGGTTTAGATGACAATAATCGACAGAGAAATGTTGAATGACATACAGTATTAGATAAATTGATAAATGCTGTGTTTCTGAGAAAGTAATACTATGTTATCCTAAATCATTTGCTGCTCTGTACCAATTTTGATCTTTATTTGATTTTAATAGAATAGTACAGATTCAGGATGTTCAGTAAACGCATTAAGAGTGCTAACATCCCACTCAATAGCCATTAATGTTTGCCTGAAAGGGACTGTAATAACACAAATGTCCTTCATTTAAAGTGGCCACAAACACTTTTCTCTCCTCTGAAATAGTTCTGTTTGTCTCTTTATATTTAGAAGAGAATGCTTCTGATCTCTGTTGTGTGATCTCCTGCCTGGTTCAAATTATGATGGATTCATACTGTAGAACAAAGCTGGGATTTCAGAGCCTTATTCAGAAAGAATGGATCATGGGAGGACATGCTTTCTTGGATCGCTGTAACCATCTGCGGCAAAGTGAAAAAGAAGAGGTATAACTCCAAGTTCTACAAAGATGTTCTGAGCAAAATATGTCTAGGGGGAGAAGCTGAGAATCATGAAACTGGAAATGGTGGAGCCTGTGCCTCAATTCATAGCTTGTCCAAAAATATGTCAGGGGCTCAAGTGAGCTCTTGTTCAGGAGCAAAAATATTTTAGTGAGGGAACAAGAAAAGCGGACAAGGCTTTGTCAGCTTTGATCACAGTAAGCTTTTCACCTTCAGAGCCCAAGAGCACAAGCAGGCAAAGCCCTACATGCAAGCAATTGATATAAATTACCGTATTTTTCGGAGTATAAGACGCACCTTAGTTTTTGGGGAGGAAAATAGGGGAAAACAATCTGCCTACCAGGTATTCATCTGGCTAGCATCCTTAGTCTGGTCAGCTTCAGCACATTATTTTATCCCCAGTTAGGACTTAAAAAAACCTTCTTAGGAGAGAGTAACAATGAAAGAACCTGCAAGCCAGTAAGAGCTGGGAAGATCGTTAGCACCTGGTTAGGGCTAGAAAAAAACTTATTCGGAGCAAGTAGAGCAATAAAAAAAATTCTGCAAAGACTTAGGGCTGGAAAAACATTCTTTGGAGAGAGTAACAATGAAAAAGCCTGCAAGGTAAGAGCTGGGAAGATCTGTTAGCACCTAGTTAGGGCTGGAAAAAAAAAAAAAGCTACATTCGAAGTATAAGACGCACCCAAATTTTCAGCCACTTTTAGGGAGGAAAAAGGAGCGTCTTATACTCCGAAAAATACGGTAATCTATTCATATAATACTCGTAACATTTAAAAAATAATAAAAACTTCAAAAGGTATGAATAAGCCCACAATTTTGGCTTTAAATATAATAAGTATGAAATCAAATGTCAGGCATGCTACTCAAGAGTTGTTTATAATAACAGAAGATAGGGAAATGGTTGTTTAATACCACTGGATTCAAGGCTGTCAAGGATTCATGACGGGTGAACAAACTGGTGCTTCTTTCTGAATTGCTGGAATCTCCCTTTCCCTCCAAGAAGCATTAACTATTCTGTGGCTCCAACTCCCGTTTCTTTCTCTGGTTGCTTTAACCAGCCAGATGCAACAAGTTCTTAATGCCAGAGCTAGAGATCACAGAGAACTCTGTCCACTTCCTCAAGATCCAGAGGCTCAGAAACCTCCCAGGTACATCACAATACATCACCTCATCAGATTTCTCCATCTTCAAATTTAGAGAATGTGAGTGATTAGTTGCAAATATTTGGCCAGGCAATCACTATGTGAAGAACCACTCTGATTGGTTCTTCTTGCCCTCCTCCCCTAAAAGGCTCTCGGACATCTAAATAGTGTAGCTGAGTGACTTTTTGTAGGTGGAATGTGAAATAATTCTGCTTTACCATAATTATTGCCATAGTTTCAAGCTTATACCCATATCTCATCACACCGACTTCTTCTCTGCTAGTATTGCTTCAGGCATCTCTTCTTACTTTATTTCCTAGAGCAATTCCTAGAACTAAGTAGGATTAATAGGCAGGAAGCAGCCACTTGGGAGCAAACTTCTGCAGTGCTTGGCTTTCACTGTTTCCCAGAATCTAACAAAGTACGCAATAGAACTAGCCTTTAGATCTTAAGAAAAATCTCCAGATATATCTGGATATCCTTTGTATCAAATTCTTAGGGCATCTAATCAACCCTACTTCTCCATGGAGGCTTGTACCTCTGTTGTCACAATGGAGTGATCCACCAATTACAAACCACTGATGAAACAGGCCCTCAGAACCACATCATGTCTCAGGCCAGATTTAATATGTGGTTGGTTGAGGGGTGGGGCCAGAGAGAACCTGGGACAAGCCCATGGTTTTCCTGGGGTTGAAACTAATGCAGTACGCAACATCTGGCTGAACAAATTCAGAAGATTGTCTAATGAGTTAAGGGTAAGGGCACCTGAAGTAGAAACTGGAACCAGATTTCTAATCTGCCCTTCCCTGAAATGGCTCCCTGCTATCTCCGTCCAGAATTAATTATCAGAAGTCAGTTTGAATTTATCAATAACAAGTTCGGCTAGATTGCCTTCTGTCAGTTTTGATTCAGGAATTTCTTTATCAGAACGTGTGGATGAACGCTGTGGATGAAATATATCTTAATTTTAGCAAAATATCCATGACATTTTGATTGACAAGCTAATTAAGCGTAGACTGAATGGCATGACAGTTAAGCCATATGCAAAGATGCTCATGTATAGTTTCCCATTAAAATAGAGTTATTGATAGGATCCCACAAGATTCAGGCCAGGGTGTTATACTTTGAAATGCTTTTATGATAATTTGGATGAAGAGGTAAGAAAATCTCATCAGATTGGCAAATGATTTAGAATTGGATGGGACAGCTAATATCCTAAAAGTTAGAAGTACTATTTAAAATTTAATTGTTTAAAAAAATACATTGGAAAACAATGGAATTAAATGTAACTTGAACAAATACAGAGTTCTCTTAGAAAACAATTCAGATGTAGAAGTAAAGAATCAGATTTCTTGGTAATAATCTTTGTGAAAAATATTAGAATAGTTCTTGATTGAAAGTTGAATATGGTCAATGTGATGCAAAAAACCCGCAGTTTTTATGCTATATCACTGGAAGTGTAGTTTCCAAATAATGGGGAATAATAGTTCTACTTTGTTTGTCAGTGGTCAGACACGATCGTGACTGGTGTGTCTGGTTTTCAGTCACACATAAAAAATGCATAGTAATTAACAGATATAACAGATATTAACAGATAAGACGTGGCTTTTCCTGCAGGCAGGGGGCAGAGCTTAACTCCAGCTGAACTCTCCCCCGGGTATGCTTGGTTGTTGCATGGTTGTTTTTATATTGCATTTTTAATTTTTATATTATGTTTTTAAATTTTGTTTATTGGTTTCTTGTATTTTCCTATGCTGTACGCCGCCCTGAGTCCTTCGGGAGTTGGGCGGCTTATAAGAAAGCCGAATAAATAAATAAATAAATAAATGGAAAGACAGTGAGAATGATCAGGAAAGTAGAAATTAAGAAAGTAAAGGACTTCTAAATGCTATAGTCTTCTAGAGTGATTACTGGGCGGGTTGTGAAGAATTGTCAGGCCCAGAGAATAAAGAATGACAAATGAAGTTACTTCTAAGAAGAAATAGTCCTTGACTTATAACCACAAATGACCCCAAAATTTCCATTGCTAAGCAAGGCAGTTACTAAGTGAGTTTTGCCCCATTTTGCAACCTTTTTTTGTCACAGTTGTTAAGCAAATCTCTGCAGTTGTTATGTGAATCATAGGGTTGTTAAGCAAATCTGGCTTCTCTCATTGACTTTCCTTGTTGGACACTGGCTGGGAATGTTGCAAATGGTGATCACATGACCCTGGGACAGTGCAATTGTCATAAATACACGCCAGTTGCCAAGCTCCCAAATTTTGATCATGTGACCCTGGGAATGCTGCAGTGGTTATAAGTATGAAAAAAGGTGGTAAGCAGGGGTGGGATTCAGCCAGTTCGGACCGGTTCGGGCGAACCAGATGCTAATTTTACATCTGGTTCGCCGAACCGGTAGTTGCAAGGACTGGCTGGCCCCACCCACCCCGCCCCTCCCAGGAGTCTCCACGTGGCCCGTTTTGGATGCCAGGTAAGTGCAGGGCCTGCACCGGAGGCTCTGGGAAGGTGAAAAACGGGCCTCCTGGAAGTCTGGAAACAGGCCGAGGGATTGGATTAGATTGGATGGCCTAATTGGCTGTTTGTAACATTTTCATTCTGAGATTCCAGCTATGCCTACAGGCCTTAAAATATTAAAACCCTTTCCCTAACTTATGCCTTTGACTAGAACTGCAGCTCCTTAATGACTTTAGTGGCAAGAAGTGATAATATAAAAAATATAGTTGCACGATTTGCCTTCATATGAATGCCATGTAGTAAATGCAACTTACTGAAACTTAAAAGCAACGGGGAGCAATTATAACTTTTATGGGCATTTTTTCTGTGAGATATTTAAAATGGCATAAAAGCAAATATTTATTTTAAAAAAGTAAAATGTCAGATTTATTATCTTGGCATGCAATTATAAATTATTTAAATACTGTTTTATAGAGCTAGCATGAAATGAAGAGGGGAGGGGTGAAAGAGATTTGGTGGAAATACATTTTTTTCCCCTCCCCATTTTTTTCGTAACGATTTTAGCAGTTCGTATGGAGGGATAAACCCTCACTTGATAGAAGCTTTATTAAGTCAAGTCTTGTTGAACGCAGCACTTCAACTATGGTGCTCCATTTACTATATCTTGTACTGTTGTAGTTTCCTCATTTTCTTTTTTAGGCGCCAGTTTTCTTGCTCTTCCTGGACTGTATTTGGCAACTAGTTCAGCAATATCAACCAGCGTTTGAATTTACAGAAACGTACCTTACTGTTCTGTCTGACAGCCTATACATCCCCATATTTAGCACCTTCTTCTTCAATTCTCAACACCAGAGAGACACCACTACGGTAAGAGGGAAATAATCTTGATTACCCAATGCAGCAAATGGAAACAGTATTTTCATATAAATTATATGAAATAAATTATTTTGAAAGTGGGTAAAAAAGGGCTAAATGAGGACTGCCTAGTCGAAGGATTGAATTAAAAATAAAAATGATTCAGTGATCTGGGATGAAACTGAAATGAAAGAATTATTAGAAGGACTATGTCCCAAGATTTGTATGGGAATAATAACATATTAACAAGTGTCATTGAGTGAATGTTACAACCAAGTAGAAGTAGTCCTCGAGTTACGACCACAATTGAGCCCAACATTTCTGTTCCTAAGTGAGACATTTGATCCCTTGACCCCGGGACACTGCAACGGTCATAAATATGAGTCAGTTGCCAAGTATCTGGATTTTGCTCATGTGACCCATGGGATGCTACAACAATTATAAGTGTAAAAAATGTTCTTAAGTCACTTTTTTCAGTGTCATCGTAACTTGGAATGGTCTCTAAATGAACTGTTATAAGTGGAAAACTACCTGCATGGGCTTAGGCTAGAATTAAATAAGATATCAATATGTGCAGTGATAAATATCCTTGCAATATAATTTGTGTATATTAACAATAATTAGCTCTATCTCTTGGTGGTCTTACAAGGCACACCCTTCCAAATACCAGAATTTTGCTACCAGATGAGTAGCAAACTCTTAACTGTTTAAAGCCATCTGCTTTAGGGCCTGGTTACTTGAGGGACTTCCTATTTCTCATAACATTTGCCTGGCTGATTTGAGAGTTGACATGCTCTGGGGTTCCTTTGATTAAACCATGTCATCTTTCAGGACCTCAGAAGCACTCTGTAGCAGTATCTGCCCTTTGCAGTGAGATTCCCCCTCCCTCCCTCCCAAGATCTGGGTGGCCCCCACTCTGCTGTTTTTCAGAAGAACCTTGAATACCTGGCTCTTCACTGAGGGCTTTGGTGAAGGAGAGGGAGACTCCTCATTTCATCGCACTTGCCATTTTTTCTTTTCGTTTTATTGCCGTTTCTTTCTTTGTTAAGCGTTGTCATCTTGAGTCACTGACAATCTGGCAGCTTACAAGTTTAATAAATTCTTATTATCTGAATGCCCATGGAAGTTCTTAAAGAAAGGCAGAAGTAGCATTTGTATCGAATCAGAATAAAATAAAAAAATATGCTGAGTAGATTCCATTTTACTTGTGCAATCTGTAGATAAGCTTTATAGTACCTTATTATAACTTTGTGATTTTATTAAGTCTGCCTCTAAAATTGTTTATGAGGCAATATAATGGGCTTTGGAAACTGCCCACTCACATTTTAAGAATGTGCAGAAGAATATTTTGCAAAGGGGGACCTCTGTAACTTGAGGCAATGAATTCTTACATTTTGACAAGATAACTCCTTATCCTCTGGGGGTTGTCTGACAGCATCCTTCATCTTCTCTAACCTTAGAAGTAAAGAAACTCAGACATTACTGTATTAGTATAAAGTATTAGTGATCCTTAACTACCACTATGGTGTATAATTGGCCCTTCAAGGTAATGATGTTACCTAATATGGAAATATATGCCCAGTTTAGCGAAGGGGGGAAAGTCGCGATACGTCATGTGACACTGCCGTGACAATGCGAGTTTGACACCCCTGGTTTAAAGGATTTCTTCTTGAGCCCTAGATGTGGCCCTAATGTGACCCTGTGATTAGAGGCTGGGCTTCCCAAATTGAAACTCCAGCTCAGGGTAGATATTTGAGCTAGAATTTGCATTGCCAGCATGTCATTTCCATATTATTTCTATCATCAGTGCAGGAAATGGGGGAAGTGAGGATCAGGGAGGTATGTGAGTGGTTGTTAATTTGTATGTGAACGAAGGCTAGAGCTTGGCAAACAATAATACCTGCTTCTACTCAAATTTAATTTGGCCATTTTGGGGTTACTACCATTACCATTTTGGGGTTACTACCGGTATTGTGACTTTTTTCCCCTTCGCTGAACCAGGCATGGGCATGGCCAGCGCGTGACGCATCTGGCCCACGGGCTACAAGTTTGACACTCCTGCTTTAAACAATATGCTATACTTTCTCATAGGGTCCAAAGTTTGAATGAAGACACCTTTACGGCCAATATAATAGCGACTACTATAACTATTCCTGTCCAAGAACAAATAGATGAAAAGCGAGTCAAAAATATTGCAAGAATGTTTTTAAAAATAGTAATGCTGCAAATGTAAATGATTTAACTGGAGAAATGTTTAAAAAAACATGCTATGATTTATGGAGTACTTCAGCAGTTTTGTTAACATGTATGTGAAGACTGCATTTATGGAATTGGAAGAATGCTGTTATTGTTTCAGTGTATAGAAATACCACTTAGTCTTATAAACTGCTTCACAGTGCTTTACAGTCCTCTCTAAGCAGTTTACAGAGTCAGCATATTGCCCCCAACAATCTGGGTCCTCATTTTACCGACATTGGAAGGATGGAAAGCTGAGTAAACCTTGAGCTGATCAGAATCGAACTCCTGGAGTGAGCAGTGAGCTAGCCTACAGTACTGCATTCTAACCACTGCGCCACCACAGCTCTATTTCTATAAATAGAAAGGTAGTGAGAGTGAACTGAGGGGCTGAACTTCTTAGGAAGGTGTTGAAAGTACTCTGATTCAAAGGAAACAAAAGCAAATTTGACCTTAGCAAAATTTAGGGCAGAAGATATAACAGACCAGATTTTTATTTTTCAGCAGGTCACCACAGAGTGTATAAATGTGAGACATTTCATTATACATCTGTTAATTTGGGGACAGTATATGTTAAAATGAATAAGCTTGAAATATGAAGTGTTTTACAGGAATCTGGAATTGAAGGTTGGTTGCTGCAAGCATTAAGTACAATATTTGATGGTAATACCGCACAAGGAGAGTTAACACTTGGCTGTTGTTGTCCCCTTAATTATTTCATGGTCTTACAGATAAATGTATAAGGAACGCTTATAGTGAACAATCTAGATTGTTTGTGGGAAAATGGGAAAATTTTAAAATCTACAAATGCCGGGTAATTCTTGAGTTATAACCACTCAGCAACCATTTGTTCAGCGACTATTTGAAGTTAGCATGGTGCTGAATGAAGGTCCTCAAAGTTCTACTACAGTGACATGATCAAAATTTGGGTGATTGGCAGCCAGCTCTCACTTATGATCCAGTTGCAGCATCCCAGGGTCATGGAATCTGACCCAGCATCACCCAGATTGCTTTCATGCCGAAGGCAGGACTACAACTCACATTATTCACTGTTATGTAGATCAGCACCTTAACTACTATACCAAACTGGCTGTTTGATGGCTAAGGTTTACTTTGTTTAATGGATTAGGTTAACTCTGATGGTCAAAGGGTTTGACAACTTTAAACTAAGAACTAGAACTAGAACTAGAATTCTTTATTGGCCAAGTGTGAATGGACACACAAGGAATTTGTCTTTGGTGCATATGCTCTCAGTGTACATAAAAGAAAATATACATTTGTCAAGAAGTATGGCAGATTGAAGGACTGCTGATTGGAGAAAATGCATTTCTAAATTAATTCCAGACTTGTGTTTTTTTCAAAAACAGTATGGAGGAAGTCTTGATACAGAAGGCAGCAAACTTAATTTTCTTTCGGTTTGGGATTGGTCTGTGCAGTTTGAACATGAGGC
Organism: Diadophis punctatus similis; assembly: GCA_023053685.1. Classification (NCBI taxonomy): domain Eukaryota; kingdom Metazoa; phylum Chordata; class Lepidosauria; order Squamata; family Dipsadidae; genus Diadophis; species Diadophis punctatus. The sequence continues at coordinate 11,219,420 of JALIGW010000002.1, read as the reverse complement.
TCAAGCTTTGCTTAACAACCCTCTTTATGCAGAAAAGCCAAAACTAGACAAAAGTCAGAAAAGAGCTTCACGATTCAAGGTAAGATATTTTAATATTTCCACTATAATAACTGCAGGAGTGATAGAGATTGGGCTACTAATTCAATATGATAACATTGTTCAATTAGGCTGGAATGTGTGCATTAAAATAAATAATGAATTTTGAGTAACATTTTCACGAGGACTCCTTACAAGAAGTAAAAAGAATGATTCAAACTTGTATGCATTTTGTTTTAACTTGGATGTCTTTATAGTTCACATTTACTACTTTTGTCTACTTTGCCCAGAAACTAAGCTGGAATTGAGTTCAGGTAATTCTGATTTTGTCTTCTAAATTTCTTTTACAGCATCAGCGGCAACTCTCTTTGCCCCTGACACAAGCAAAACCACCTCCAAGAAGGGGATTTTTTAAGGAAGAAACAGATCAATTAATTAAAAACCTCTTGGGCAAAAGAATCAGCAGGTTGATAACTTCTTCCGATGAACTTCAGAATAGTTCCAGAGAATTCTATGACAATTGGCACAGTAAACCTGTTGACCTTCACGGACTACTCCTGCCATGTCTAGAAGGACCAGAAATCAAAGTATGGGCACAAAGATATTTACGATGGATTCCTGAAGCTCAGCTCCCTGGTGGAGGTGGAGGTGCAGTTGCCACTGCCACAAAAGTCTTAAATGTAATGGAAGATGTACAGGGCTTGCAGAGGAAAATAGATGAAAGACATCGTCAGGCTGAGTCTCGTGATGATACTGAAGCTTCTCCCTTTGTAAGAAATCCTGCTCGTTTGTCATCATTATTTCCCTTTGCTTTGCTTCAGAGACAGTCCCATAAACCAGTTTTGCCTACCAGCATTTGGAAAGACTTGGAAGGTGAAGAAGATTTGGCCAGGAGAGAGGATGAGTATGTTGATCTAGGAGGTAGTGATTAATGTAATGCTTCTTTTCAATTATAGAATTGAACCATATTTCTGTTCAATTACCGGAATAAAATTGATTTCAGGGAGGCACATAATTTCCTTTGGGTTGTATTCTGGCTAAAGATAATTAGTGAAGTTTTTAATACAGAATGATCTCCACTTTGCTTGAGGACATGGATGTATTTTCCATAGACATTGGGGAGAGGGAGGGTTACAACAGCCTTATTCTTGATTAGGTTCTTCTGCCACAAGAAGGAAGATCACTTTTTTTATTATCAGTGTATAAGAACCTGCTGAGACAGCATGCAGGATAATACTACAGCAGCAGGATTAAACAAAAATGAATATATATTTTTTCTCTAGCAAGAATCTGTTCTAATTTCCCCCCCCCTCAATAAATGAGAGTTTTATCTCCCTACCCCCAAAATGTGATTGTTGAGCAGTCATGGGAAAAATTAAGGTGTTGAAAATATCAAGAAAGATCTATTGGTGCCCGCCTACTTCAGTTTTAATAAGTGGTGGCGTCAAATGTTCGTCAGCAATTGAAAAACAGCCTAGTCTGGGAAGGTCATCTTTTTATTTTATCTTTGATAAAACTGATCTTTATAACGAGAATCTTATTTTTTAAAGTAGTTTGAACTTGTTAGTTGTTTTAAATTTGAGCTTGAGAAATAAAGAGTAAAGACGATCACACATCCTACTTGTTCTGATCATCCATCCTCTTTAGGGTTCTATCATTTTCATAAAACAAATGGTATTGAGTTCATCTTACTACGTAGATGGTCTCTGCTTGTTGTGCGTTTTCTGATCAGTGGTGGCTTCAGGTAATTTATTGCCCAGTACAAGAAGCAAAGGAATTTATAAGGTATGAATAAACTAGAATTGTGTTTGTCAAGTTTTTTTGTAGAGTTCTTATGTTGATCTTTCTCACCAGTACTAGTAGTTTGCACTGAACCTCTAGTCCAGTGTTTCCCAACCTTGGCAACTTGAAGATGTCTGGACTTCAACTCCCAGAATTCCCCAGCCAGCATTCGCTGGCTGGGGAATTCTGGGAGTTGCAGTCCAGGCATCTTCAAGTTGCCAAGGTTGGGAAACACTGCTCTAGTCCTTCTGTTAGGAAGGCATTTAAAGAAATGAAACTGGACTTGTCATCCAGTATTTGTGCTTTCTTAAAGCATGGCATTAAAGGTAATAACGAGTCTGCACATTGGAATCTCAGATTACAGAATGTTGCTACAATAATGCTGCAGTTACAAAAGCCATACAGAAATACTTATTAAACCTGGTCTGCTTATTTTAAAGATATGGACTTGTCAAATGAACTTCAACATCTAAGTGTCATAAAAAACAAACATAATCCAAAGTTAGAAGTAATGCACAGGATAGAACTGATTCATAAACAGGACTATTTTTGGAGGGTGAGGGATAAATTGATAAAGATAGAACAACTTTCACCAACACTTCCATTTCTTGATTATGCTAGTTAAGAGTCTGGGAAAAAAGTTGCCTAATCCAATCAGCTGTAGAATGAGGGGTAGAGGGGAAAACATAATGTCTGATTTCTGAATTAGTTCTTCCTAAGTGCATTTTTTTTGCTCTGGATTATGTTCACTGTAACAAACAGAGTCTGCTTGTTCTTTTAGTTTCGTTGGAAGAAAAGATAATGAGTGTTTTATTGGAATATGTGTATACATTGGTGAGGATAAAAGCCAAAGTGCTAAAGTCCATGTTGCCTTACGCATCTTGTTATTATGAACTCCTTGAGTTTTCAGAATTTTGAAACACAATAAGTATGTGAGTCTTCCAAAAGCTAACATTTCATATTTTTCCTTGTAATGTCTGCAGCATTTGCTGCGGCTCCTATAGATACTCAGATTTATAGCTGGTTGAATTGTAATTTGAATGCCTTTTAAAAAACACTAACATTAAGCTTAAATATTTTTGACAGTACGATTGTAATATATTGATCGTGGAAATGTATTTATATTTAAGCTGTCAAATGTTTATAGAAAAATATATAGAAGAATTTTTATAATAGTTTATGGAATTGCTCCATTCTAGTCTTGATCGGAACACAGCACTGTATGAATGGAAATTATTTAAATGTATTTTTTCAGGTATTGCGTTATTACCTCTCAGTTTTTACACTGAATACAAGCTTAGCTTTAACAGTACTTAAGGAAAAATCTTCCTGTAATTCACTGTAGTCTGTTTGGATACCTGTATTTGTTAATAAAATGTACTTTTACTAATAATTTAAAAACAGTGTTTGAATCATAGTTGTGTTCTTTGTTCTCACATGGTGTCTGTTTCGAGTTACTTTTGTATGAATGTATTATGAATAATGGGCCAAGAGGGAGCATAGATACGTAGCTGCTTTCTACAGAGAATTCCGAATTCACTTTACTTTTTGCTTTGAGGTAAATGAAGCCCCAGATTGTTGGGGGCAAATATGCAGACAATTGTAAACCACTTGGAGAATGCTATAAAGCAGTGATGGCGAACCTATGGTACGGGTGCCACAGGTGGCACGCGGAGCCATATCTGCCGGCACGTGAGCCGTTGCCCTAGCTCAGCTCCAGCGCGCATGTGCGTGCACGCCAGCTGATTTTTGGCTCACGCGGAGGCTCTGGGACGACGATTTTGGCCTCTGGAGGGCCTCCGGGTGGCAGGGAGGAGCATTTTCGCCCTCCCCAAGTTCCAAGAAAGCCCCTGGTGCCTGGGGAGGGCAAAAAATGGGCTTACTGGGCCCACTGGAAGTCAGAAAATGGGGGAGTGGGGGGGGTCATGCACTCATGCACAGGGGGGTGGGGCAAGTGGGGGGCTTTGAATTATGGGTGTGGGCACGCACGAGCGTGCGATAGCGCGCGCGTGCACTATTTTGGCACCCGAGGAAAAAAAGGTTCGCCATCACTGCTATAAAGCATTATAGAGTGATATATAAGTCTAAGTGCTATTGGTATTGTGTCTGAGGCATCCACCTCTACTGAGGGAAAGATTTTGCATTTCGGCACAGATGGATTCCTTCACTCCCCTTTCAAACCATCCATCTTCCCTGTCCAAAATGTGAACATTATGGTCCACATTTTCCAAATATTTGGAAAACACCACATGCCTTGAGACAGACACATTGAGACAGAGGTTTGTCCATCCTAAAGATCAGACACTAAAACGTAAGAATACTGTGGTGTATGCAGTCCAGTGCTATGAAGAGTGTTCTCTACATTGGAGAAACCAAGCAGCCTTTACACAAGAAGATGGCCCAGTACAGTAGAAAACTCCCTGGAGGACAAATATGGGGCCGGGGGGGGGGGGGTTGAACCAACAAGAAAAGTCCAGTTGCCATGACTCCACTTTCGAACAACTAGTATACTTTCAGTTTTTGTTACTGTATTACATTAAAACTTCTTAAAAATGTGTGGGACACTTACAACTTCTGCAGAAAGTTGTTCTTTAAAGAAAGCAGATAGAATTTTAAGTACAGTTACTTCTGCCTTAGGCAAGAAGCCAGCTGGATGACTTGGAGCCAGTCCCTCCCTCAGCCCTAGAATGCGGGCAATGGTAAGCCACTTAGAAAACCTTGCCAAGAAAACAGCAGGAAACTTGTCAAGGCAGCCACCAGGAATGACCACGAACTCAAAGGAGCAGGAGGAAAAAGATCTTACTCTGCTTGAATACAAGGTCTGTTGGCTTAGAATTTGCTGGGCTTTTCAGACATACCTCCTCCTTAGCTTAGTGTCAACATATTTTCGCTATGTCACTGCAGGTTTATCAGATGTCACACTGAGAATGAGGTAATTAGAAGTTCTCCTGGTTGGAGAAAGTTGTCACATAAATGTATGTGATAAATATAAGAACATGTTTTCTCTTGCTGGATGTGAGAGTTGAAGCATGATCTTTAAATGCGCTATGTTGTTGATGCAATAGGAGAAAACAGACAACATGCAAATTAAGGGCACAGGCTTCCTTGAGTCAAACTCCATTTTTGGGAATGACAAGGATACATCCATGCAACAAAAGGGAAATATTGTCTTTGGGGATTTTTTTTTACCTCCCAGTCTAAACAGGAGTTAAGTCCAATCCTGCTTAACATTATTAAGTGCCACCCAAATAGGAACAAGCTAGTTATTTCAGTCTCTTATATCCATCTATACTTATGTTTAGTTCACTGGCTCACTTTAAAACATAACTTTTGTTCAATGTTGAGCTGTTTAAGAGTATGCAGTATGTAGATAAGTAAATGCCTAAAATGTATGTGCATTCTATTTGTTCAGGAACTGCTGATAATTATATTGACATGAAGTAACACTAGAAATTGGTTCTACTCAGATTAGTTTTTCAAAGTGAACGTTTTGGGTGATGGAAAGCTGTTTAAATGATAATCCATGAATCTGTCCAGATTGATTTACATGTTGGAATCTTTGAACTTGTCAACAACTCCTGTTGTTGGAGTTACAAAAGATATATTTTGAAGGCATAGAGACTAAGGTGGAAGTGCGTAGTTACCTAGAATTCTTCTAAAGATGGTTTTGTCTCTGTTTTGTTTTTGGACTATGACAGAACTGTAAATAAATAAGGTGGCACCTTATTGTCCACTTGCAATCCAATCAAGTAGTTCTTATTTTCTGCTTTAGATTAGGATGGGGGTAAAGGTAGTACAGGTGGCACTGATATTTCTGCCCAATGCTTCGTTGGCATTTGGCTCACCTGTCTTGCGGGAACAACCGGGGGCCATTTGAGATTATTGACTGGAAAGGCTCCTATGATTATATTCTACCTGCCAACTCCAGGTGGTACGACCGCTGAAAAATAATTCATTTTTCTTGATACCAAGGATTGATTAACATTATTTCCAGAATCCTTATAAACCCCTGGGCTACTCTACTCAGGCCTGACTTTCTCGTGAATCAGACATCATAAATTCTTTTAGGCAGCAGCAAATCAAGAGGAACAATGTATTGCATCTGGTGAGCTGAAGTAGCTAGTTTTATAGGCAAAGAATGAACTCCTGCATGCGTGTGCACGCTGCTAAGATATGGGTGCTGGAAGGTATCAGATGAAGAGCAAGCATTTTGGTTTGTGAGAAGATAGCAGGCATCAAAAAACCATCTGCTGCTGGAGGGACTCCCTCACCCAATCGCAGCACACTTAAAATTTCCTGGTGAGGAAAGCATATGCCTTCTAGCAATGCAGTCTCCCAGAAACCTTTCACGAAGACCTGGAGTTACAAAGGAAATGTATTTTACAATTTATATTTTATCTCTCTCCTGATCAGATGGTTGTATAAGTATAGACAGGCAAGATGATACATAACCATGGCAGTGTTGACACTGTTCAGGAAAGGCGCAGAATCTTACCTGGGAACACCCTAATTTTGCATATGTGTAAGAATTTTGTCATGCATACAAAAGAAGTGATACTTTTACAAAGAATCTGAAAGAAAATATATAGGACAAGAGAAAATGTAAAATGTCTGCTCTCTTAGCAAATTGCCAATTATGGTGAGAAACAAGGATAAGGGGAGAAATGATAAAATATTTCATTTTTATTTCAACTCTTGAGAGTCCTAAAAGTCTCAGGGCTCTTTGTAAATTTTCTAGCTTTTATCACAATTACTTTAGATTTTTTTCCCTGCCAGAGAAAATCAGTGGAGAATATTGGTTATATTGTCAGTATATTGTCCTGATGTATTAGAAATATCCCTTGTTGAGAAAGAAACTAGATTCTCCTTTAGACCAATGTCTGCTAAGGAAACAATCTACTTTTAGAAAGGTTTCATTACCAGAAATTGCACTGGTATATATAATTGCTAGTTGAAACTGATCATTTCTGGCTGAAACAGAGATTAAAACTTGCACAAGCATATATTCCAGATTTGGAATCATTCCTGATTAACTAAATAAAACATATCTTCTTGCCTCTGACAGAGGACAGGAATAAACTGATAATATATTCATTTTTTCTCCTCTAAAAGTGCTGACACTAAGCATTTTAGCTTTTATATATTGAGGTGTCAAATAAGGCAATAAGAATGTATCTTGATGATAAAATCCTTCAGCAAGCTAATAAATTGTAAGGATGTTTGCTCCATAGCAATAAATCTCATTAAGTAACCCTACCATTTCTTGGGTTATGCTTTGCTTCTGACATCTTGAAGCTAGACTATATATCACAATGTGTTAAATACCAGAAGAACCATCTTGCGTTTTTGCTGCAACAAACTTCTAGAAACATTATTAGCAAACGCAGTTCACAGAACAATAGCGCTGAAGCTTATATTGTACAAACATATTGAAAGGTTTGGAGAGTCACTTTATGAGAGAAACCATCAGTGGCTAATAAAGACCACTTGTTTGATGGACCTGCAGTAACATTATTCCACATTCTTGACACTGACCTTACAATCATTTATGTACTGTAGGTGTGCAGATGTAGACAGCAGAGTTATGCATGCTTCAGAAATCATTTGGAAGAAATGCTAGCGCAGCCCTTCTCAACTATTCACTTAAGCAGCCCCTCTTTCAACCTGTTCACGTAAGGTTCAATGTTTTCACAGTGCTCGTAAACAGTACTTTATAACATATAATGCAATCATAATTATTGTGGTTTGTCACTTAGCCAGATGTTTAGACATTTTTGTCTAAATGTTTGGTATTTTTATCCACTTATAGAATTCTTCTCAATGACATGGGATAGGCAGATGTTGTTTGGTGGTGTTAAAGAGTGTCACAGGATGCTGTTCTAGGTAAAACTGCTTTTTGCAATTGATTGATGATGATTTTGTCAATGCCAATGGTATATTATCACTTATTTCCCAAGTGCATGAACATCTGCATGAAATGCAGGATATAAACCAACTAAATCAATCTAATTAATAACCTAAATAAATAATAAATACCTACATAAAAGTATACCCATATGCAAATCTTCTGCATACCCAAACACAATCCTCAGATGTTTCAGATGAGTTTATCAATAAGTACATGCTGATCTTTATTTTTAAGCACCTTTTGTAGCACCTAAATTCAATTTTTCCTGTTTTTCAACTACTAGAAAACCTGTACATTAATCCTAATTTTGGAGTAATTTTGGAGTAATTACTATCCTATTACTATAGTAATTCAATTGAACATCTTTTCAAAAGTGTTGTAAGTACCATATTTTTCATAGCTGCTGGGACAAAGATCACAGATTGAACTAAATGCAGCACAAGATGAACCCAATCTAATGTCTGCAATGAACTCAAGCTCCATCTTTAGACTGTAATTAACTGGAACTGCTTTATCCTCTTTCCAGAAAACATTATGGTAAACTCAGAAGCATGCATGCTATTTTTGTAACAAGGGCTCTGAAATTTTTCTTTGCATCTTTTGGACAGTATCATAATCTTCACTTAAGTCAGTCTTCTCTGTGAGGTAACCTGCCGCCTATTTCTATCATTGGAACCCACAAAATGGTGGTGCTTGTGTTCAAATCAACTTTAGTTCCATGAGTGTCTTGTGTATTCTTGAGGATATAAGCATATACATGTACACACATATGCATGATGAAAGGTTATAATTTTGTTTATACACTGAATGACTTATTAGTGGCTAGATGACATTATTTTACATAATGTAGGTAAAGGTATATCCTGTGCAGTCATGTCTGACTCTAGGGGATGTCATCTCATTTTCGTAGCTGAGGGAGCCAGTGTTGTTCAAAAATGCTTCCATGGTCATGTGGCCAGCAGGATTATACATATTTTCTATTCACATTTTCATTAACTGCTACATGGGCAGGAACTGGGGCAGGAATGGGAACTCACGCCATCATGAGGCGTTGCGGTCTCATATTGGGCCGTCAGCTTTCCAGCTGACAAACTCAAGTGTCTTTAACTGCTGAACCATTGTGCCCCTCTATTTTTTATACATAGAAGTATTCAAAACAAACCACAAACTCTTTATATGGAAAGAGCTTGCAAAGATAAAAAAAATGATAATCAATTTAATTTTATGAAAGTGTTCAGGAACAGGGAAAAATCAGTTGTGACACCAATTGCTAGTTGTAAAGTTCTTCTAGAACAGAAGTACAGAATTTAAGAAATAAAGAAGTCAAACAACTGACGATTGTTCTATTTGTTTGTCCCTTGGCTTCAGTCTCAGAGAATAATCTTCCCTTCCCTTTTACTTGATAGGTAACACACTCCTCCCTGCTCCTTTCCTCCCCACAACAACCCTGTGAGGTGGGTTGGCCTGAGAGTAAGTGACTGGCCCAAGGTCATGCAGCCAGCTTTCATGGCTAAGGCACGACTACCCTGATTTCTGATTACTACCCTGGTGCCTTAACCACTAAAGTCTAGACCAAACTGTACTGCCAATTCTGTTTTGTAATGTGGTTTCATGTGGATGCTCCGTAAAATTGCAAAATCTGCACCAAAGGCAGAACCGAGGTGGCGCAGCGGTTAGAGGCAGTACTGCAGGCCACTTTAGCTGACTGTGATCCGCAGGTCAGCAGTTCAAATCTCACCGGCTCAAGGTTGACTCAGCCTTCCATCCTTCCGAGGTAGGTAAAATGAGGACCCAGATTGTTGGGGGCAATATAAATATACATTGCTTACTGGTGTAAACCGCTTAGAGAGTGCTTGCACTGTGAGGCGGTATATAAATTTCACAAATAAATAAATAAATAAATAAAGCCAAAAGAAGCCAAACCAGGGACTGCCTCAGGATCTTTTCTTTGAAGTTAGTTTCAGGTAAAAATAACAGGGTCAGGAGGATCTCAATTGGATGACAAAGACCTCTTTTCCTTTTGCTGATACCTAAACAGGACTACAGGTAGTCCTCAACTTATGACCACAAATGAGCCCAAACGTATGATGCTAAGTGAGAAATTTGTGAAGCGAGTTCTGCCCCATTTTACCACTTTTCTTGCCACAGTTGTTAAGTGAAGCACTTCAGTTGTTAAATTAGTAACATGGTTGTTAAGTGAATCTGGTTTCCCCATTGACTTTGCTTGTCAGAAGGTTGCCCAAGGGGATCGTAGGACTCCAGGACACTGCAACCGTTATAAATAAGAGTCCGTTGCCAAGCATCTAAATGTAAATCACGTGGCCATGGGGATGCTGGAACCGTCAAAAGTGTGAAAAATGATCCAAAGTCACTGTTTTCAGTGCCGTTGTAACGTGGAACTGTCACTATACGAGGAGTACATCTATTAAAAAGGAACCCCAAGAATTATCGCCGGCCAGTATTTTGCATTTCGCCCACACTGACTCACGGGCATCCATTTCCCTTGCTCGGCTTCTTTTGCTCACTCGGCCCGGGCTGCTTTCCTGCGCTTCGGAGGATATTCTCTCCCTGAAGAAAACGAGAACCCCGATCATCAAGACCCCCAGCAGCCCCACGTTTTCCACAGCCCCTCAGCAGCTCCGCTCCCGCCGAGGAAGGGCGGAGCGACCCGGCCACGTCGGCCATGCAGGGCGGGCGGGCTCTGAGAAGCCGGCCTGCCTCCTTTCCCTTCTCCCTCCGCCTCTTATGCCACATCCTCCGCCTCCGCCGCCGTCGCTGCTGGCGTCAGCCGAGGAAGTACGCGCCGCCATATTGGAGGAGACGCCGACGAAGTCGCCCCCGCCGCCGCCGCTTTGAGTGCCGCAACAGGCGGAACCGGCCCGCCCATCCCGTCTGTGGCCTGCCGGCGACGGCGGGCCTGTGCCCTGCCTGCGGGAACGGAAGGAGAAGGCCGCGGCCTCCCGGGGTTCCTGCCGCTTTCCTCCCGCCGAGCGGGGCCCTCCGGGGTCGCAGGCTCCGTTCTCTTGCCGCCGCCGCCGCCGCCGCGCGATGACTTCGCTGACCCAGCGCAGCTCGGGCCTGGTGCAACGCCGCACGGAGGCTTCGCGCAGCGCGGCCGACAAAGACCGAGGGGCCGGCGGCGGCAGCGGCGGGGGAGGAGGCGGCAGTGGGCCGGAGGAGGAAGGCCGGCGAGACGAGCAAGGGGAAGAGGAGAAGGGGGACTCCAAGGAAACGCGGCTAACGCTCATGGAGGAGGTGTTGCTGCTGGGCCTCAAGGACCGGGAGGTGAGGGACGGCGAGCGGATTATGAGGGAACAAGGGGCGGGGGGGGGGGTTGAAGAGGCCGTGGGGTGGACATTCCCGGCATAGCGCCGGCCCGACGTGTTTGGACTAAAGCCTAGCTTCCGCAGCCAGCCTAGTTGGGAAGAGTGGGTTTTGGAGTCTCCTGGAGACTTGAATGGGGGGGAGAGGGGGGGGTCTTGAAAGAGCCATTGAAGAGGCAAGAGGTTGATATTGCAGGAGGAAGAGGAATCCTCACCCAGAGTTATTGGGGTAGTGAAGAGAAACCATTATAGGAGGATTACTGGGTTAGTCTACCCTAGCAAGTCATCTGGAATCTGGTAGCACCTTTCCAGGTTTTTTTTTACTTTTGGGGGACTGCAGCTGCCTTCCTCTGATGCTGTACAGTCTACACAGCCTCTAAGGAAGTCAACTCACAAAAGCGTCTCTTTTAATTTAAAAAAAAGGTGCTACTTCTTGTTTTTTCAGAGTAAAAGCTTAGGATTTAGAAGCCCATGGGTTCAGGTTGTTTCAGTTTGCACAACACAGTTCATTGAACTGACCAAGTTGTTTCCTCTTTTACACTTCATTGGGCCGTAGATTGGTGGAGTTCATGCTGTGCCACAAACTGGCCACATTTTAGCCACTGAGTTGTAGGAGCCCAGATGACTTGAGTGCCAATTCCCTTCCAAAGCCCTCCCCCTTTATTGCTTGTTAGAGCGAAATCATTCAAGAGATGACTCACAGGTCTAAAGAAATGAAGAATAATAATTATAATGAATGTGTGTAGAATGGAGGAGTTGATTGAAGACGAGCTAGCAGGAAAATGCACATTCTTGTTCAAGCTTTTTTCAAGCAGCTATAATTGGCTGGAATTGAGAAAGCCAGCAATTTAGAAATGCATTTGCAATGGGAATAAATATGTGTTTACCATTACATTGAGGAAGGGGATCCCAGCTCTAAACTTTGAAAATATACTATATAATATAATATAACAGGAAAATTCAACAAAGCCTATAATTAGAAAGTAATTTAGCCTCAAATTTCCTCAGAAAAGTGTTTGCTTGTGTATGTGAGAGGGAGGGAGGGAGGGGGAGACGATTATTTTATGTTTCTTATTTGAGTTGTCTTACACTATGCAAAATTAACATACAAATTTTTGCTCTGACATGCTAGTGCAAGCCATAACACTGAGACCATAAATTCACTATTTGTATATTTCTTTCCTACTCCCTCTCTTTTACTTGTATATGTCCCTTAGAATTGTGGGCTAGAAGTTGACACTTTATTTGTTACACTAATGTAATTAGTGTGCCTAAGAAAAAGAACAGAACATTTGGAAATTACATGAACAAACTTACCCATTAAACATGGCTATTTTATGTAGAAAATGCCACAAACCTCATATAAACACATGTTTTTCCTAGAAAGGAAAGATTTATTAAGTATGTTTACAAATTATTAAAATTATCTTTGAGAAAACAAATCTGGAACCTGTTGCATTAAGCCTAACTTGATGATAATGTCTTGTGGTATCTTTATAATACATTTTTAATGGTACAAGCTTCATGGATAAGAATCAACTTGTGATGAGGCAGGGTGTAGGCTGCAGTCTTATGCTGTGATATCACTTGTTGTTAGGAAATTCAATTCCACTTAAATAAAGGCAAACAGTATGTCTTGCCATGTCACCTTGACTTGAAGATGGTAAAGATTTCCAAATCTAAGTTGGAAAACTTAATTGTCTCCTCTGAGTTACTTGTTTAACAATGGATTCATGTTCTGTAGCTACCAAATGATAGTCCTGCTGGAAAGAGGCATTCGTGTTTCTTAGATAAGGTACAAATTGAAGTAAATACAAAAAGCATTACCTTCAAAGAGCTGTTACTCTTGGTTAAAAGATGATTGACTCAATAATTGTTGCTTCTTACAGATACTGTATTCTCAAAAGATAGGTAACTATAAAGCAGGGGTCTGCAACCTTAAACACTCAAAGAGCCATTTGGAACCGTTTCCCACAGAAAAGAAAACACTGGGAGCCATAAAACCTGATTGGGCGTGGCCAATTCGATGTCACCCACTCCCACCCAGTCACATGATACTCCCCCAGCCACTCCTACCCAGGTTTTGTGGCTCCTAGTATTTTCTTTTCTCTAGGAAACAGGTATCTCTCTCTCTCATCTCTCTCTCTCCCTCTCAGCTCTGTCTCTGTCTCTCTCTCTCATCTTTCTCCCTCTGTCTGTCTGTCTTTCTCTTGTGTGTGTGTGTGTTCCCCCTCGAACCATTTCCAAAAACAGGTGAGGTGTGGTCTTTTTTTTCTGATTATGTTGTTTTTTGGGTGCTTTTTACCCTATGATTTAAATCAAGAATCATTTCAGGTTCCCAGATAAATAAAGCTCTTTCGTCCCCCTGCTGTGGCTTCCTGCCGGCTGAACCCACCACTGGCTGGCCCCGCCTCTCGTCCTCCCCTCCCAGTCACTCCTTGCCTGAGAAGGTAAGGGCGGTGGAGGCGGATGGAGACTCACTCCATATTCCAGAGCGGAAGCAAAGTGGCCCTGTACTTGCCTCTTCTTCCGGCTTTTGTTGGTGCTGCGCACACCTCGGTCGCTCAGGGAGACGTGCGACTTTCCACCCCGAGACACTGGCCCGGCCCGGCTGCAGCCAATGCTCCACGTCGTAATGGGCTCCAGAAGGAGAAGGTGACATCTCCCCCATTGTGAAATGTGCTAAATTTAAGTCTGCTGCACAAGGCACTGCAAGAGCAGCGAGCAGGCCATGGAGGCGGCGAGAGCTGCAGTGTGAGCTGCAGCTGGCCCGGGCTAGTGTCTTGAGGCGGAGAGAAAGTTGTGCATCTCCCCAAGCGACTGAGGTGTGCACAGCACCAACAAGGGCTGGGAGAAGAGGCAAGTACAGGGCCACTTTGCTCCCACTCTGGAATATGGAGCGAGTCCATCCGCCGCTGTTGCCCTTACCTTCTCAGGCGAGGAGTGACTGGGAGGAGAGGGCAAGGGCCGGGGCCAGCCATTGGTGGGATCACCTGACAGGGAGCCACAGCAGAGGGTCCAAAGAGCCGCATATGGCTCTGGAGCCGCAGGTTGCTGCACCAGCTATAAACCATTGATACTCATCAGAATTTATAACGAATTAATGTGCGATAAAGCTGTACTCTTTTTACAATTCATATGAGTATATAATTTTATTTCTGATCTGTTGATTTGCAGGACTAGCTGCAGTACCATTAATAACAAAGATTCACAAAGGCAGTCTTGTCTGCAGAGTTTTTATCCAGGTGTGATAGAAGGATTCCTGGCGTTAGCCTTCCATACCTATGATAAGTTTAGCAGTAATTCTGAATATGGAGTCAGAATGTGATGCTATTTGGTTAAAACTTCTGATATAGTATATAGTGTTGATGTACTGATATACATCTTGTGGAATAGAGAACAATTTTTGTTCTTTTGTCAACCTTTGTGCAGGCAGGGTAGTGTTTAACATTCTGCATCATATATATAAAGTTGTTGGTACACTTTTACCTCAAAATGAATTGCTTGGCAGACATTTAATATTGAATTACATTTAATATTTAAATGTAAAGGCTCCTTCTCTGTCACTTTTCTCACAGTAAATAGTATTTATAAAGCACAGTTAAATATTCTGGAGTTGAGAATTTTAAAAGCATTTTAAAAATGAATGAAAAATGAAAGCATTTTCAATAGGTATATTTTTAAATACAGCTAGTCTCACTAAGCTCTCTTGGAATATAGATTCCATTATTGTTTGAAGTCGCTATAGAGATTCTAACTTCCATAATTTAGAGTAATCCTGAAATGTCTAATAGTAATGCAGGTAGTCGTTGACTCAGGACTGTAATTGATCCCAAAATTATAGTTGTATAGTGTCCCAGTTGTTAAGAAGTCACCATGTGACTATATCCACTTTTATGACTTTACAGGAGTTGTTAACCCAAATGCTGCAATTAAGCCAGTAACATGTCTGCAGATCCATTGTCCGCAATGTGCATTTTTTTCTGGAAACTGGAAGTAAATGCCAGTTGTGAGACTGTAGGACACTTGCAAACAGCCATAAATATGGGTTGGTTGCTGAGCACCCAAAATGCAATCATATACCTGGGGGGGGCTGTGGAATTTAGAATCCAGGTCTTTAAGTGACCCTGAGGAGTCCATTGTAAATTTGAACATTTACTGAACAGCTGATCATAAGTTAAGGACTGCTGTAATGAAAAATAAGTATCATTTAGTTTGTAGACTTATTTTTTTCGAACCTGAAGATCATGCTGCAACTGAAGAATTTTCAATTTCAGGCTATGGCAAGTCAGCTATACACCCTCAGAATCATTGTCTGTTAACAGGTGTGTGAAGTAACAAAATATTTTAAAGTCAGTGCTTGCATATAATCCAGAAAATAATAGAATAATCTTAATTTGCATCTAAGGCAAACCAATCAGTATTACACTGGTAGTTCAATCACAGATGCTTGAAAAGTAAAAACCAAATAGCTCTGAGATGACTTGAAACATTTTGCTAACACAACAGTCAAAAAAGATGTTATGTAAGATGGAAATGCTACAGTGGAAGTAGAATAGCATCTGGACTAAGCGGAACATTTAGCCTCTGTACAAAACCAATAGAATTTGCCAAAAATAAAAAAAATCAGGCAAATGATTTTTCAGAAACTCTGCTGTGACTTTACACATATATTTCACCAGATGGACAATACTGAAATCAGATTGACTATTTACTCTGCAAGCAAAGATAAGGAAGCTCTATTTAGTCAGCAGAAAGACACTCGCTCAGATTATGAAATCCCTTTTACAAAATTACAGCTAAAAAAAAACCCTAAGAAGATACAATTTCAGCAAATTATTGATTGAAGGTAAAGAATAGATTTAATGGATTAGATATGACACATTAAGTACTTAAACAACTCTAGACTGCAAATTAAAGCATAATTAAAAATGAAGCAAACAAAAATATCCCAAAGGTGAGGGAGGAAGAATGGAAATTGCTGCCTGGTGGGGTGTTGAAAACTGCTGCAAAAGACAGAATAAAATTTGTGTAACAACTGAGTTTCAAAGAAAAGCAACACGAGAAGATGTTACATTTAAATATGTAATGTACAGTAATAAAATAGCAATCAAAGGGGAAGAACAAGAACTTTTTAAAAAGACTACAGAAATGAAAGAAATCTACTGGAAATGGTATAAAAGAATAGATGATATTAATACATGGGAGAATTAAATAAATGTAAATTTTTATACACTGACTAAAACCAGACATTGATTGTAATTAGAAAATATTACTAGCATCAAAACAAGAATTGATGAAATACCAGGATATTTGTTTAAAATCCTATAGTATGATGCAGCTGGTACTTGACGTTTTCAAGCATATTACGGAAAACAGTTGGAAAAGATAGATATATATATTCCAGTTACAAAAAAGGACAGCATTGAATGCTAATCCTTTATTGTTTATATGAAGGGTTTTGATTCTGTCAATCACAACAAATTGTGGACCAGGCTTTTATTATATTTCATATAAAAATGAATTATTTGTTCTTCCTGTACGTATTTTTTCTTCCTGTACGTATGTAAGTATGAAATATTTTCAATTTTCTCCATCATTACTAAAAAGCTATCAATATACCTGTTAATGTTATTTCTCTGCACTAAATATTTTGTCTAGATCTGTCATAGCCTTTCTCCCACATAGAAGAATCTCCCAAATTGAAGATCCCTTGTGAATCTGTAGCTTAGGAAGATAAAAGCCTAGAATGAATTCAACTTTTTCTCTGCCTATTTGCATTATGTTGACACTTCCTGTTGATATTATCTTAGTTTGTTAACATTAAGCAGCACAGCGACTTGTACTTGCTGATGTAATTTTGGTTCTAATTATTTATTCTAGCCCAGTATTGTATGATATGCTTCCTGACTATCACGTAAATTATCAGTATGAAGATGCAATAGTCAGTATACCCATTTCTTATCACCTAAGTGGGGTTCAGAACCCAGAGGGCTTCTGGGAGAGGAAGTTTGAGATGTCCAACCCTAGAGTTTCAGGCATTCTGCTCCCTTCCTTGTTTATAGACCCTGATAAATTCCTAGGATATGGACAGTGGAAAAGTAGTATGAAGCTTTGCTTGGGAGAAATATGAAACAAAAATTAGTGAACAGCTATAGCAGGGCTGTCAAATGCCCGGCCTGCGGGCCAGATGTGTCATCCGCTGGCCACACCCATGCCCAGTTTAGCGAAGGGGGGGGAAGTCCCAATACGTCACATGATGACAACATGAGTTTTACATCCCTGAGCTATAGGGATGTAAGCTCTCCTTGCCAATGTATTGGCTAAAGGCTCAGTGATAGTGTAGGACAGTTTCCAAGCAAGGGAGTCAAGTCAACTAAGACAAATGGTAAGAAAAAAAATGAAGTTAAAAAATGAAAAATAATTCAATCTCCAGCCCTATAAAATATATATCCAAGGATTCTTAAAAGAATTAAAATGTAAAATTGGAAATATGCAACTTGTTTTTTAAGATCTGAATTTGTTCCTGAGAAGTGGAAAACAGCTGATATGATTTTGGTTTAAAAATCAAGGAAGGTAATGATAAATTATAGTTCAGTTAGCTTAACGTCTTTTTAGATAGTATGGAAGAAAATATTATTAAAGAGAAAATAGTCAAAACATACAAAAGGACAAGTCTTACTGAAAGAAGATCAACAACATTTTTGCAAAAGTAAGTCCTGCTTCACTGATTCTGAACTTTTTTGAGGGAGTCAATGAGTATATAGACTAGGATGAACCCATAAACAGTACATAGTTGAACTTTGAAAAACCTTTGATGAAATGTTGGGATGTATGTCCAAAAGATGGGTGAGAGAAAGTCTGTCAAATAAATAAAAGGGCGCCAAGCCATAGAGAGTTTTATTGGTGATTGTTAGCAATTTAAATTAAAGTGGGCTGCCAGTTAGCAGCTCTGCAATGACTGAAGAACAGGTGCAATTCTGTTAAATCTGTCCCTTTGTGTTAATAGCTGGGTTACTATATTTTGGGCAAATTGTAGCTTGCAATTCATTTTCAGGGGCAATAATCTAAAGATGTCCTTTTAAGTCTACTGACTTAAATGAAAAATAAAATAAAAATAAAAATAAAAATAATACATGGATGCATCCATGAAATTATCCTGGTAACAGTACATTCATGGTTTTCCATTGCTTTTTACTGGATATTTCTTCAGTTTCCCAGTTTAGCCTAAAGCCCTGGAATTCTATGTTGTTTTCTAGCCAAATCCTAATCAAGCCTGACCTTGCACATCAGTCAGGTTCTTCAGTAATTTCATAGGTGGTGTCATCTGAAGTAGAGTACTTTGAAACTTTTAGACTGATTATTCATAAATACGTTTATGGTACTGTAATGTTTTTGTAACAATATATAATTGCCGAATTATCATATTTTCCATGCAGTTCAACATTTTTGGGCCGTAATACAGTATCACATATAAGTTTATGTGCTCTGTATATTTACATCAGAGAAGATTTTTTTTTTTTTTTGCAAAGTTGTAAGACGGAGTTTCAGTAGAAAGGGAAATCTTCAAGCTCACTCATCCATTTAGTTTTCATGAAAACAATGCAAAAATTAATTATGGCTGCCTTCTAGTATGTCTTTTGACACTCAAATTAAGTGTGCAGCTTTGCTATTCCCTGGTGGTCTCTCATAGAGGTACTAACAACCTCCTTAGCTCTCAAACTCAGACAAAATCATTCAGGTGGGATATAGATATAAAATTCTGCAATAACATCTGTTGCATTTTACTATTTTGGCTTGTTTCTTTTTTACATATGCAAGAAAATGTTTCTCATGTTGTAACTTTATATCAGGGGTATCAAACTATTTCATTGAGGACCACATCAGGGTGGTGTTAGATCTCAAGGGGCTGGGGGCGTGGCCAGGGTGGGCGTGGCCAGCTCGATGTCACTCGTGTTGGGGGCGCCTGTGGTGGTCTGGGTGGGGCTGAGGGGATCCATTTTCGGCTGCCACGGCCTCCTACAGCACTCTGCCAACGAAAACAAAGCTTGTGAGGGGCGCGTGCAGTCCTCCTGAGCTGCGTTTTCGGCTGCCACAGCCTCCTACAGCACGCTGCCAGCCGCCACCAGGTTGTAGATCAGTGCCGGGTCGGCCTGGGATAGGCCAAGGCACCACTGGCTGGTCCTTCGCTCTTTCCAGGGTGGTCCCGCGGGCCAGATCTAAGTTTGACACTCCTGCTTTATATTATAACATTTGTGGAGAAAATCGAAAGAGTAAATATATTTTATTTTAGAGATGAATGATTTATGTAGGAGTTTTTCCACCCCTCCCCAATAGGCTATGATTTTATTTATTTGTTTGTTTGTTTATTTATTTATTTATTTATTTATTTATTTATTTATTTATTTATTTTTGAGACTTATATACCACCTCATAGTGCAAGCACTCTCTAAGCGGTGTACACCATTAAACAGTGTATATTTATATTGCCCTCAAACAATCTGGGTCCTCGTTTTACCTACCTCGGAAGGATGGAAGGCTGAGTCAACCTTTAGCCGGTGAGATTTGAACAGCTGAACTGCTGATCACAGGCAGCTAAAATAAAATAAAAGCATCTTTCTTGGTTTGTTTTTAGCATCAGGTTAAAACTTGCCTTTAGATATCTTAGGTATCTTGAGAGAGAGAATTCAATTTATTAGTATTATTTCAGTAGTAATGTGCTATTTGTTTCTAATACAAATTCTGCTCTTTTGGGCATTAAAGCCCTGTTTTAAGTTCAAAATATAAACAATCACTGTTATATTTAAGGTAGTTTTATATTATCAGCGGTTACTGACATGTCAGTATGTGAAAAGTTGAAATCCTTGTTCCCAAATTCAGGACTTATTATTCGTATGTTAGTGTTATATCAAAATGAAACTTCTAATGTCTTGTCAGTTCACAGCAGGAAGTAGGACTAAAATTAGAAGATGAAACTTTGTAGCATATTAATAAGTACAGGTAGCTCTCCAGTTACAACAGCATTTGGGGCTGGAATTTCTGAAGCTAAGTGATGTCATAAATTATTGTAAACTTTGATGGTTGTAAAGTCTATGTCAGTGTTTCCCAACCTTGGCCACTTGAAGATGTCTGCACTTTAACTCCCAGAATTCCCCAGCCAGCATTCGCTGGCTGGGGAATTCTGGGAGTTGAAGTCCAGACATCTTCAAGTGGCCAAGGTTGGGAACCACTGGTCTATGTGCTTATCAAGAGCAATCCTTGCATCCCTGGCTACCATTGTAATCCTCGAATTATGCAGGTGGCTAAATGGGAAGAAGTGGGAATCCCAGGCAAGGAGTGAAGAGGTAAATATGGGTGCTGCAGGAGGGTCTTTCAGGTAGACACTATGGAGCTCAAGGGATGCTGTGAGCAGGTGCTAGGAGGTACAGGTGGACGGTAGGGCTTCAGATGAGTGCTAGGCAGCATGAGCTGGTGAGGCGTCACTGAAAGCAGACACAAACTAAGGAGGGCAGATGACCACTAGCAAATGCAGATTAGAAGTTGTTACAGAGTACATAACATATTGTAGTGGGTCTCCTCAGGAGAAGAAGTGGCAAAAGCAACTTACAACCTTCCCTGCTGGCTTCCCTATTGGTTACTTGTGGAAAAACTGGCAGGGAAAGTCGCAAATGGTGATCGAGAGATACTAAAACCTGTCAAAAATGGGGACCAGTTGCCAGGCACCCAAATCATGAGCACATGGCCATGGGGTAATGCAACAGATGGAGATTTGAGGACTGATCATAAGTACCACTTGTTCAGTGCTGTTGTAACTTTGGAAGATTGCTGAACAAATGGTTGTAACCCGAGGACTTCCTGTAGTGTGTTTGTTTTCAGAAGCATGGCAAAAAAAACCCCAACTTGATTATGCAATAAATTTGTCATGTATTTCCTGTGTGTTGTAGAATTCTAAGTTTGCTTACAATTAGTCTAAGAACTTATAAAAATACTTGTGACATTTTTGAGCCAGGTCCTTTTTTTTCTCTGATGGCTTTATTTTTTCTGAGAAAAAAAATATCGTCATCAATCCAGATGGCTACTGTTCTGCAGTGTAAACATGCTTAATAAATATTAAAGACTTAGGTTTCTTTCATTTCTGTATGAATGATATGAATTAATAGGTACATTTGTTTTATGAACCAGTTTGTCCCTTATGTGTTAATTCTTTGTCCAATTATCTGAGAGGAAGCTACCTGATGGGACTTATTTCCATATTACATGTACAGGGGAGCACTGTAAATCACCGACCATAGGGAGAGACAAATTAAGTAGAATTCCTAGGTCTCTTTATTATTTATCTTCAGAATATATATCTCCCTCTCAGTTTTACCTACTTTATGTTCAGATACTAGATTTTAAAATGTAGTATGAAACATTTAACAGCAAATCATCTACAGTTACTGATTTCTAGCTTTATATTTTTTAGATATTTAGGTTTTTTATACCTTTTTGTATTGTATTACAATTTTATTGTGCTTTGTAAGCAAATTAGGTGATTTATAACTTCATTCAAATTGTAATTGGGCCTTTCCTCAACTTTATGTTGTTTGCCACCTTTGCCCCTTTTTTGATAACTCTTTGCTTTCTCAGTCACTCCCTGGTCATCGTCCATCTAGACCAGGGCTGTCAAACTCTCGGCCCATGGGCGGGATGCATCACGCGCTGGCCACGCCCATGCCCAATTTAGCGAATGGGGAAAAAGTCAAGATACGTCATGTGATGCCGTAACGACACGAGTTTGACACCCCTGATCCAGACTATTGTAATGCGCTCTTCATGGGGCTTCCCTTGAAAAGTATCCAGAAGCTTCAGCTGGTATAGAATGCCGCCACACAAGCAATCCTGGGCCCCACAAGAACAATGTATATAACACCTCTACTGCACGAGCTACATTTGCTTCGGGCCCCAATTCAAGGTGTTGGCTATGACTTTTAAAGCCCTATCATCTTTGCCCCGTTACATTGACCTGTCCCATTCAGTGAGGAAGGAAAGGTATGTTGCAGCCCTCCTCCCATTAAAGAATTTGTCTGGCGGGGTCTAGAAATGAGCCTTTTCTGCCTATGCCCGCACCCTTTGAAGCATTACCCCCCCCATCATGGATCCTCCCCCGGACCCCTCTCCAGATGCGAGTTCAGAGGAGAAGGGTGAGTTTGAGTCTGCAGAGGAAAGTTTGGAGCTGAGTATTGGTCAGAATCGGGGCTCAGACAATGCTAGCCTGATGGAGCAGCCTCAACTGGGTCAATTGGAGAAGCAACAACTGAGTGAGGTGAGCTCCAGCAAGTTGGCCAGGAGTCTCCAGACAAGGACCGGGAGCAGCTGCTGCCCGTTAGCAATGAGGAGTCCACACCACCTCCTCCTGATCCAAGGACGTGTAGAGGAGACAGGCACAATGCCGGTCAGCTAGACCAGGGGTCACCAACCTTTTGGACCTCAGGGACCACTAAATTCATAATTTTAAATCTTGTGGACCACTAATACGAATTAGTGACGGGATGTGGACCTTCAGGCACTTAGCTTGGCCGCCTGTTAGCGGAGAGAAGCGCCCGGGGTCAACCCTAGGTTTGCTGTCCATTGCAGCTAGAAATCTCAAATATGGCCAAAAATGAATGTCTTGTAGCCAGCCCGGGCGTTAGAGCAGCCCCCTGCAAACTCTTTTGAGGAGCCCAGCCAAAGTTTCACACGCCGCTCACTGAAGCACCTGGATTCCCAGGGAGGGAGGGAGGAAAGGGCTGGAGCTACTAAACAGGCAGCCAAGTTACCGTAAGTGCCTGAAGGACCCCATCCCGTCAGCAAGCAGGAGTAATTGCTTCGGCCATAGTTTGAGGATGCCTGATTTAGTGCAATATAAAAAAATGCAAAGATTTTTCTGCGGACCACTAAAATTTTCTCGTGGACCACCAGTGGTCCATGGACCACCAGTTGGTGACCACTGAGCTAGACTACTCGCAAGGAGACTACCTCACCTCATGAAGAGCTTGCCTACTTAACCCTGCCCTGAGGACTTGAGTGTTGCTGGGGCAACGTGCCCAGTTCTGTGCCTTATATGTTCATGCTGTGTATCCTGGCCTGTTTGATTCCTGGCCTGCTTTCCTTGGACTCAGTTATTCAGTGACTTTTGCTGTACTGAGCTCGGAATCTGGACCTGCGCAACAGGGGTGCTTTCTGAGGATCTCTTTGGGGGGAGTTGAATAAACACCTGTAGAACTCTTGCCATACATGGACAGGGCAGCAGGCCCCCGGAAGAGAGGGAGGCCCCCACTTTCTTGACCTTGGAAATGTCTGAATACCTTGCTCTGTTGACTTGCTTGGTGCCCACAGTGGAGCACGCAGTCGTGAGGCTGGTTAGGCCTTGAAGGCTCTCCCCCGCCTTTTTAATGTTTAATTCTATTCTTGTTTTAATTGCCTACTAATATAAAATTTATATATATAACTTTTATGTTTTTATCTCTTATACACTACCCAGAGTCATTCTATGAGGTGCATGGGTGATTTCTAAATGTGATATGCAGTATAATTCAGTTAATAGAAGAGGCGTACATATGTTTATTATTGAAGCATTCTTTTGAAAATATATGAGCAAGTAATAGAGTCCATAGTTTTCCAGAGTTATTCTATAGTGCTCAAAGAAAGACTATACTGTATTTAATATTTTCCATTCCATTTTTTTTTAATGCCTCAGAACCAAAATAGCTTTGAATGTTCTTAATTAAAACTAATGATAATTTTATTTGGTGAGTAAAGATTGGTGTCCTAATTTTATTTTTTAAATTCCTTTTGTCTGGGTTTGCCCTTATGTAGAAGAAAGGGCTTCCTCCATTTGTGGAAGAGCCTGCGATTTTTTATATTCACTACAAGTTGGAGTAACTTTTCAGAAGCAGAGAAATTGGTACAGGTGAATCTATGACAATTATCTTGTCTCTTCTTTTAGCAGTTACAGGCTAAATATGATTAGACATATGTTTTACACAAATATAAATATTTATAAAGCTTTCTTAATAGTTATATAGTGAATAATTATGAATGGAGATATCAAAACTGCATTTTCAGTTCCAAATTAGAGAAAATAAAAAGCCTTTTCAGCAGTATTCCTCTAATACAGTGTTTCTCAACCTTGGCAGTTTGAAGATGTGTGGACTTCAACTCCCAGAATTCCCTAGCCAGCGTTGCTGGCTGTGGAATTCTGGGAGTTGAAGTCCACACATCTTCAAACTGCCAAGGTTGAGAAACACTGCTCTAATATAAAGATAATATAGAACAAGCTAGAGAAAAAGGAAAAGAATGGAAACGTTTGTTATATAAGGGAGTAAGAAAATTATCTAGAAATTGTTCATGAGATTAGCCTTTTTACTGTTTAATAATCTGTTTAGTTAATTTATGGGAACAGATACCTGCGTGGAAACCTCAATATACATGTCATTGTAGCAAGAGTGGACTTTGTATGTATCACAGACCCAACTTAACATTCCTGTAAAATTCTCAACTCTCCAAATTAAAAAAAAAATGGAAGAAAATACTTCTTCATTAGTATTTATTTATTTTCGTTGCAACTATTTTGTTGTATCAGAAAACAACAGCATTTTTTATCTTGGGCTTGTATATGTATACTTATTCTTGTAATGCATTTACAAAAAAAAACATTTATACATTTTTCCCCCTTTAGGGTTATACATCATTTTGGAATGATTGCATTTCATCTGGGCTCCGTGGTTGCATGTTAATTGAATTGGCACTGAGGGGTCGTCTTCAGCTTGAGGCATTTGGAATGAGACGTAAAAGTTTGCTAACTAGAAAGGTAAGTGCAGTAAAGTAAACCTCTGTACTTTTCTTAAATCTTTGTCCCTTACATTTTTACATATGGTAATATTTATAAATCTACATATTTACATCAGCGTTTCTAAAGACACTGCAAGAAGGCTAATGGCTAATCGGCAAGTTTGGTACTTTAATTTGCATAGCTCAAAAATTTGGCCAAACTTATAAAAGTACTTCCGCATATGAAATTTGTTAAATCCAAGGCCTAGTTAGGGAATGAATCACTCAGTGTTGCTCTTTCAGTTTGATTTTATTGGCATTATATAAAGGCAGTTTTCTCCCCTTCTTCCTGGAGAGATTTTGTGAATAACACCCGCTTCATTCTCTACCACAAATCTGGTTGCATGGGCAAACTGTTCTGTCAATATAACATTTGAGTCGCCTATGTGAAAAGCAAGTTTGAAAAATTTCCACACTGTTCCACTGTTCCGAATTAAGCTTTGCACAGCAAAGACATATTACTTATGTACAGCTGTGCTTAGTTGTGATTAATTTTAAATGTATTTCCTTTCTCCTTTGCAGAACACAGAGAATTTATAGATTTGCCAAAAATGCAGGAATGTTCCTTGAAATTCAACAGCTATACAGTAATAACTTAGATGTCCTTTTTTTATTTTGATACTACATCCAAGGAAGAATTTATGTTTAGACAATACGAGCAAATAAGTTGGTTCGGAGATAGTAGAGTAGAAACCTGTGGCCTTCAAATACTTTTAAATTACACCTGATTATAGATGTCTAATTATTGGCTGTACTAGTTGGGCCTGTTGGTCTTTACAGTCATTAAGTCTTTATGGGCTTCAACCTAGTGTTTGTTATATGAACTTTTAATTGCAGTTAGAGATTATTTAAAATTAACCATTTCCTGAAAGTTGCAAAGTACTTACTAATCTGGTAGCTCTTAATATTATATTAAACTAGGAATGGGTAATGTGATGGAAGTGGGGTAGAAACCAGGCTCTCCTTTTTCAAAAATAAGTCCTTGGTTGAAAAAGGTTTGGCAAGAATGTAATCTTAAGATTTTCTTTATTTTTTTACTTTTACACTTTGGGGGAGCTTTTGAAGAACTATTCTAGGTGTATTAATTGTACCCATGAAATAATTCATAACTTATTCTATTTTTTTTCCAGTAGCCAAAAAGTTGGTTATAAGTTGGGCAGCTATATAAATGTTTTAAATAAAACGAATGAATATTTGTGTCTGATACCAACATTTAGAGGAAATTTTTGAACTGCCGGTTGCTCACCGTTAGAAACAATTTGTTTTAATCATGATTTCAATTAACCATTGCCTTAGGGATCAAGTTTACATATAACCAAGTATAAAGAGGGTGTTTACACATTATAATCAAACAATGAACAGCTATGTTACAGGATCTTTCCATTATCTGTATGTTACCTTTAAAATGGACACCCAACTTTGAAGTTGAGCTGATAAGAATTATTGTAATGTTCAGAATGTTCAAATTCAAGTTACTGTCCCCATTCCTTCTTTCTTTTTAAACAGCCAGTTCTGTTTGAAGTGCCTGCAGTCAGTGTGGATTGCATCTTGTTCTGATAGCTCAAAGTTCCATCTTAAACAGTTATTTCACTCTTCACCACCACAACCTGTTGTTCTGGGATCTTCAGTGGATCTGCCTCCTTACTTGGTTATCATTGACATCTGTAATCATTTACCGTGTTTCTCCGAAAATAAGACCCTGTCTTATATTTTTTTTGAACCCTGAAATAAGCGCTTGGCCTTATTGCCATGCACTCAAAATCCCGATTGGGCTTATTATCAGGGGATGTCTTATTTTGGGGGAAACAGGGTATCTGCTCATGTAGACTTGGCTTTGGTTGTAATGTTCCTTCTGGTTTTAACCTACATCTTTTATATTGAGTCTCACATCTTTTATTTCCACTTTCCTTGTGAGCATTTACAATATTCTTTTCATATTTGGGTTCATTTAGTATGGCCTGAATCTGTTCTGGTAAGCCCAGGTGGAAAAGTGACTATGCAGTGGACAATAATTGTTTTAATTATAAATTGTTGAGGGACCTCAATAGTCAGCAATATTTTTAATTAAACTAAATGCCATGCATTTTCATAGAGCTGTAGTCTCTAAAAGTGTGTGAAATATACCAACCTTGAATCAGGTCTCTCAGATGCTGCAATTCTGTTTTGTTCCAACCTCAGAACAAAATTCGATAATTTCAAGTGTTTCATCTTGAGGATTGCAAATAAACTTCTGTGTTGAAGCTTTTAAAAAAAATACTAATCTAAAAATATAACGTTTTTTTTTCTAATCAAACTTCAGTGTCTGCTCTAATCCTGATGTATGCTTAATGTATTCTAAAATAATCCCCTCACTTAATTTGGAGCAAGTTGTTTAGTGCCTGCTAAATAGCAACCCAGATTGTGAGCTCACTTACCTTGGTGGCTCTGGAATAAAGGCCAAAATACTTGTTTTGAATTCTCTGTTTTTTTCCTATAGCTGGAATACTTAAAATATTTTGAATTTTATTTTAGCTGGAATGCAGTCTTAAAAATCTTCAGGTATTATTGCTTTGGTTTTGTGTTTGAAGCAAAATGTTTTGTTTGGTGTGAACTTTCTCATATATCCATCTATTCAGTTTAATAATCCCTCAATAGCTCCAGCTGATGTTGCAGTTTGCTTTTTAAATTTCTCTGCTTGTATCCATTTTTTTGTATCAAAAAAACCCGACAACACCCCACCCTCTGTTTGTAGTGAGGATACACCTTCTTGTGCTGAGGGGAAAGATAAGTTCTTCCTTCCCCAGTATTTGCCATCCTGAGAAATACTCTGCCTACATCACTTTCTGCTTTGTAGAAGTTTAGCTGGACTTTTAGAAGGACTTTTAAGTGTGATTATAGAATGTGAAATTAGCAACTGATCAGATACAACAGGGGTGTCAAACACGCGTCGTCATGGCAGCGCTACGTGATGTATCACAACTTTTTTCCCCTTCACTAAACCAGGCGTAGGCGTGGCCAGCACGTGATGCATCCGAATCACTGGCCGCGAGTTTGACAACCCTGAGATACAAGATATTTTCTTTATTTAGGAAGAAAGATTGGCCCTAGCAAGAATATTTATGAACTCTATTGGGATCTCTTCGATCCTATTCACCCTGTTGGAATTGTACATCATCCATATTTGGTGTAATCGTATAAGAATGAGAATTATAAGAATGAAAATGACCTTAGATGACAGGAGGAAAAACTGTAGAATAGATAGGACAACCATTATGCAAAAGGTATTGCATTCTACAGAACGGGGGGAAGCCTTTTAGAAGAGACTGCCTCCCCTCCATTTTTTGGAAATTAAAAGTAAAGGAGGGGAGAAGGGCTTTCGGACTAGCAAGATTCTGTTGCTGTAATCTAATAAAGGTAGTGTTGGTAATCATGGTTGGTGCTTCTTTTATGGACTACCTCGAAGGATTGACACTTGGTCTAATACCGTGTTTCTCCAAAAAGAAGGCCGGGTCTTATTTTTTTTTTGACCCTGAAAAAACCGCTAGGCCTTATTTTTGGAGGGTTCTAATTATTGACTCACCTCGCAGTGGTGGCACCGACAGTCCCACCCAGCAGGAGCCCGCTGCTGCCCCACTTCTGCGGCCGCTTGCTGCCACTCGCACGCATCGCCCTGGCCTCCGTTTCGCCTTCAGATGCCTTCCGGAAAGCCCTTTGCAGCTGATAATAGAGCTCTGGATCGATCCGGAGCTCTGTTATTGGCTGCAGATGCCTTCCGGCAGGCATCTGAAGGCAGAACGGAGGCCAGGGTGATGCATGCGAGTGGCAGCAAGCGGCCACAGAAGAAGGCGAGGCAGGTGTTGGAGGGTGTGAGGCCTGGTAAGTAAGCTCCACCCCCTCATCCCCACCCTAGCTTATTTTTTACCTGTGTGCCTCGCCCCGCCTCCTGCACCCCGGGGTGGGCGGGGTCGTAATTAGGGCTAATTTTGTGGGTGGGGCTTAATTTGATCGCATGCGCTCAAAAACATGACAGGGCTTCTTTTCAAGATGGGTCGTCTTTTTGGGGAAACACGGTATCAAAAGGAGAGTGGGTTTGGCATTGAACAGATTAAGGAAGAGCCATTGCAAGGCTCAAGGTTGACTCAGCCTTCCATCCTTCCGAGGTCGGTAAAATGAGGACCCAGATTGTTGGGGGCAATATGCTGAACTCTGTAAACCGCTTAGAGAGGGCTGTAAAGCACTATGAAGCGGTATATAAGAAAAGTGCTATTGCTATTGCTATTATCCATAGTTCCTTCTCATTCTCTTTCCAATTACTTAAATATTCCTTTTAAGATCCATACAATTGCTTTTTTGCATTTTTTGCTAATGTTCTCTGCTATTTTTAACTCTGTGGTGACTAGATAGCAGTGGCTTTAATTGTTTGTTTCCTGACACCTTTTTTATTTGATCAATATAGGGATATATCTGGAACAATCATACTGAGTTTAATTATGCTAGCCATTCTTTTCAATTGCATTGACATGGATTTCTGTTTCTCTGTGATTGTTAAAACCACACGCTAGTAACCTGGAATAATTATTCTTCATTTAAATTCTTCATGTGATCTACAGAATTGTGTCATGAATTTTATAGCTCACAGAAGATATTGCGTTTTGATTATGAAAAGTGAAAAGACACTTGTCACAGTCTGCTGTGTTTAACCCTTTAATTGTAAAAAGTCATATGGTGTTTAGCCATGTTCTCTGTACTTGATGTTAAGAAATTGAAATTTGAGGTGCTCATTTTATCTATTGTATTTCCAATCAGGTGATCTGCAAGTCAGATGCTCCTACTGGAGATGTTCTACTTGACGAAGCTTTGAAGCACATTAAAGAAACTCAGCCTCCAGAAACAGTGCAGAACTGGATAGAACTGCTTAGTGGTAAGAAATCTCTGTGAAAAATTAACCTCTCTGAATCCTTTCAAATGTCTTTGGGCTGCCATTAATTACATAGTAATGTTTAAGCCACAAGTTTTCAAGTTGTGATCTTGGTATATGGTCATCTGGCCATACAATGTTAACTAAATGTTAAAGCATTAGTGTTAATCTTCTGAGATTTGTGAGGTAATCATTTAAAATTCCCCACAACGCAATAATCCAGTAAAAAGTATGTATTGCTTTGGTGGGATAGGAAGTTCTATTATGAATGTAGTGCTGTGTTCCTAATATTGTGGCAGTTTGGATTAGCTTTGTTCACCTGACTCAGTTAATCACTTTTTGGCTTTCAAACTAGTTGAATCTGGAGATGCTCTTATTATCTTTCTTTTCTTGTTTTCCACAATTTTGATTGTTTACCTTAAGGTATTATCATTTTTCATGCCTAGAAACTAGCTATTGGGATGATTATTTTTAAATCTGATTTTTTTTTTAGTTTTGTGAACAGAGAGATAATTCAGAAAGGAATTATAAGAACCCTGTTCAGATTGGAGAATATCATCATTGAATTTGATATACAGCTCACATACAATATTTATTATTATCCTAATTTTCCAAAAAGCAAGGTGAAGAAAAACAATTAAATAGTTAATTTGAAGAAAGTTCCCATCTTCAAACTATTTTCATGGAGTGAAAGAACCAGCTCCTACCTTTAATAGTTCCCATAACCTTGTTATGGAAATCAGGGCTCCCTGCTTCCATCTTTAGTTTAAAAAATAAAAAAAAAGTTTTAACTTTGTCTAACCTGGTTCAGAGAAAACATAACAAAAATTAAATATTTAAAATATTTAAAAATATTTAAAAATTTATTGCTGAGGAAAAAGAACAAGTAGAAATAAAAATGTATAGAGGTTGTCCCCAGTTTAAGTTCTGTTCCCAAAGTTGTCCTTTAAGTCAAATTTATATGTAAGGTGGAATAATATTATTATATAATGCTGTATAAGTAGAATTGTGTAATGAACCTGAACCATTGTGTATTTAATTCGAATTTTGCTATGATAGGCCATGTTCTTAACTATGGGTCATCCTTAAACCAAAGCATACTTAACCCAGGACATGCTATATTCCAGTTATATTGGTATGTGCTCGATTAATTCCTAGTAAACGAGAGACACCAGGTTAGCAATCCAAATTAGAGATCCACCAGTCATTATACAGGCCAGAGTTCTCTATCTTCTAAATTACTTCCAAAGACAACCCTCTCTTTTAATTTAATACCTGTTCAGGCTGTTGCATTCACACAGGATTCCTGGTAGTGTGTATTTCTAATAAAAAGAAAGGATTTCCACTATTGAGTTATAATTTTTAAATTATAATTTTCTTTGCCTCTTGAAAATGAAAACTTTATTATGCTTGGTGCTAATATGTTTTTTCTTTATGAAGTAAATAATATGTTGCTATTTCTGAAAAATAAAAAAAATTATATGAGTTACAAATACGTAGTTTAGTCATACACTATAATAGAATATTTTAATCTTCTACTGCTTCATAGTTCAAGGCAACAGGGCTTCCAATTTTGTTTTTCTTTCAGTCTGCTTATTAACTTTCTCCACCTTAAGTATCTTTCACAAGCAGCATAATGTTTATTCATAGTTCCAGTGAAATCAGGGGAGTTAATCCCTTGTAAATAGTAGACTTAAATCTTAATAACATTTGTCTGCATTGTTTCCTTTTATCCTAGCTGTGCGCTAACAGGAAGGAAAAAACAGTGTTGAACATGAGACAAATGTAGAGCTTTTCTTGCTAGTATAGTAAACAATGTTTTCATAGTTTCCAGAAAAATGTTTTGCATAGGGATTCAGAAAGCAAAATAAGCCTTAGAAGACTGCTTCTGACTGGGGTGCCTTTCTTTTCAGTCCTCCAAGCTGCAAATATTGGCTAATATTGATTACTCTGTTAATATTCATCAGGCATATTAAATGCTTGAAAGCATGTTAAAATGCTATTTATATGCATATAGATGTAATTTTGGTTAAGTAAATGAAAGCAGAAAAATAACATATCACATCTGACGGCTGTGGCTAGGGGCACCATTGCACAGGTTCGCCTGGTGCACCAATTGCGACCATATTTGGAGAAGGAGGCTTTACTCACGGTCACTCATGCCCTTGTCACCTCTCATTTGGACTACTGTAACACGGTCTACATGGGGCTATCCTCGAAAAGTATCGGGAGACTGCAACTGGTGCAAAATGCAGCTGCGCGAGCTGTGGTGGGTGTTTCCAGATACACCCACGTAACACCCATTCTCCGCCAGCTGCATTGGTTGCCCATTGGTCTCTGGGTCCAATTCAAGGTGTTGATTATCATCTTTAAAGCCCTACATGGCTTAGGACCAGGTTATCTCCAGGACCGCATCCTACCTCATACATCCCTACGACCAGTTAGGTCCCACAGAGTCTGTCTCCTCCAGGTCCCTTCAACCAAACAATGTCAGTTGGCGGGACCAAGGGGGAGAGCCTTCTCTGTGGGGGCTCCGGCTCTCTGGAACCAACTACCCCCAGAGATCCGAACTATTCCCACCTTGCTGGCCTTCCAGAAAGCCATTAAGACATGGCTTTTCCTGCAGGCGGGGTGAAATAGATCTTAATGCCCCCATGGATGACTGGTTTTGAAATTTTTGAAATTGTTTTATTGTATTGTATTGTATTGTATTGTATTGTATTGTATTGTATTTTTATTCATTGTTCTTTCTGTTGTACGCCGCCCTGAGTCCTACGGGATTGGGCGGCTTATAAGAACAATAAATTAAATTAAATTTGTGCAGTGGTTGTTGGCCAAGAAAATCAATTTGGAAAAGAAGCAGGAAGTTGCCTTAGATCCATGATGGCGAACCTATGGCATGCGAGCCACAAGTGGCACGCGGAGCCATATCTGAGGGCACATGAGGTGTTGCCCTATGTCAGCTCCAGCGCGCATGTGCGTGCTGGCCAGCTGATTTTCGGCCTCCCGGAGGGCGGGGGGATGCCATTTTTCGCCCTCCCCAGGCTTCACGAAAGCCCCCGGAGCCTGTGGATGGCGAAAAACGGGCCCAATGGGCCTGCCGAAAGTTTGGAAATGACCTTCCAGTAGGCCCGTTGGGCCATTTTTCGCTTTCCCCAGGGTTCAGGAGGCTTTCCTGAAGCCTGTGGATGGCGAAAAATGGGCCTATCGGAAGTCCGTAGGCTTCAGTGTGGTCTGCACGCATGTGCGGGGGGGAGGGCAGTGCGGGGGGGTTGTGCACACATGTGCGAGGGGAGGGCATTGCATTATGGGTGTGGACACATGCGCGCACCCTTTTGGCACCCGAGCAAAAAAAGGTTCACCATCACTGCTTTAGATTGTAAGGCTGCAGCTGTGACTGTTGGCATCATATATAGTTTCTAACACAGATGGTTTCTACTACTCTGCTAGCTTTCCAACCTGTCTACCTCTATTTGTGTTGAAATTACAACTCCCAGAATTCCCAAGTCAGCATGGTTTGCAGCACAAATGGAGAGGGGAGACAGATTGGGGAAAGCTATTTTATACATTGTTATATTTTTTCCCCATAAGCACATTGTTTAAAAACTGCACTTCCAAAGTTTCACAAGTTGTGTAATATTTCCACGAGTATGCCCAAAATAGATCTGTAACTTATAGGTAGCCTTTGCTTAACAATATAATTGGAACTGGCAACTCTATTGCTAAGCCATGAAGTGTGACATTAGATTACTGTGCCAACTTACATCAGCAATTGTGGCATTTCTGGTTGTAGTGTTAACCGAAATCTGTGCAAAATCATGTCATTAAGTGCCACTTGCAACTTCCTGCTAGCTTCCCCATTGACTGTCAAGGATCTATTGTAAGTCTTTTCATATGGTGCCATTGTAACTTTGAATGGCACTGAACTTTGAATGTCCTTAACTGTATTTGTATTTCTTTGTATGTCATAAACTCCCAGCCATAGCATGTAAAGTACATTCTTTGGATAGAATGCAATACTACTTCCTCCAAGGTGATCGATTTGCATCTCTGTGTATCACCTTTGAATGAGTTCTAGCCTGGCCTCCTTCTTGGATCTTTTAGTTTGGGGGAAATAATTCGTTTTAAATTATTGGTATTCAGTATGTTCAGTCATTTGAGGAGGAGGCCCTGCTTCTAATCTAAAGCACTACATCTCATTTATAGTTTTGAAAAGAAATACGCATTAAAATCTCCTCCTCATTCTAAGATACAACAGAGCTTCAGATTACTTTGATTGCATTGTGAACTCATTCATAAGGAAAGTAGCAAAATATAAGTCCGCAAAGAGCTCTGATATATGAAGACCTGGTAAAATAATTGTCAACTTAGAAGTAACTTAACTTCTTCAGAATTCCTTGTAGTTTGAGGGTTTGGTCACAAGGTGTCACCAATATACCAAGAAAAATAATCTAATTAAATGGTCACATAAAAGAATGGTTTTTTTCCCCCTTTCATACTTGTTTGATAAGACTTTAAGAGTGAAATCTTTCAGCATATGTTGAGGGTCCTGTAAATATTTTATTAATAAGATAGGCAGTAGACTTTGCCTACAGTAGACTTTTAAGCAGATAGAGGCAATACCTGAGGACAGTAATGAAGTAGACAGGGTATCAATATATAGTTTTAACTAATGGTCTAGTTATTCAAGAACCAACCTTTTAAAAAGAATCCAGTACATGCAGTTATCTGCAAAATACTTGAAGAGAGAAGGGCATCGCTTTCTCTTTTTCTCTTACTCAATTTTAAATGCCGATTGTCTTTATAGGTAGTCCTTGACTTAAAGCAGTTCATTTAGTGACCATTCAGCATTACAATGGTACTGAAAAAAGTGACGTATGAGCTTTTTGGATACTTAACAATTGTTGCAGCATCTCCATGGTTACATGATCAAAATTCAGATGCTTGGCAACTGACTCACATTTATGACGGTTGCAGCGTTCCTGGGTCATGTGATCCCCTTTTGTGACCTTCTGACAAAGTCAAACGGGGAAGCCAGATTCACTTAACAGCCATGTTACTACTAACTTAACAACTGTGGTGATTCACTCAACAACTGTGGCAAGAAGGGTTGTAAAATGGGACAAAATTCACTTAACAAATGTTTCCCTTAGCAACAAAAACGTTGGGCTAAGTTGAGGACTACCTGTACTTTCTTTAGGGTAAGGGTTAACTCTTCAACATTTGTTACAAGGCTTGCTCAGTTATTTGGTTTATCTTCTTGTAGAAAGTTTCATGTTTTTATACCCCACCCCCCCAAAAAAGTGCATGTGACCTCATCCACTAGAATATTTTTGAGGGACACTTGGAAAGAGTTTCAGGAGGGAGATTGTGCTTCTAGAGGTTGTTTGTGTGATTCAGAGGTGCTGAGTACATCATTATGAAGCGGATCATTAAATCTTATCAGAGGGAGAAAAAAAAACCATTGTTATATTTTTGGGGTGATGATGTTACCAAAATATCTGCTAAATGTTTACGAGCCTTTTTTTCTGGATTTTTTTTCTCCTTTCCAGGTGAGACATGGAATCCATTAAAATTGCATTACCAGTTAAGAAACGTCCGCGAACGGTTAGCCAAAAACCTAGTTGAAAAGGGGGTTTTGACTACGGAGAAACAGAACTTTCTCCTCTTTGACATGACCACGCACCCCCTCACCAACAACAACATTAAGCAGCGCCTCATCAAGAAAGTTCAAGAAGCCGTGCTTGACCGATGGGTGAACGACCCCCACCGCATGGACAAGCGCTTGCTGGCTCTCATTTACTTAGCCCACGCGTCGGACGTCCTGGAGAACGCTTTTGCCCCCCTTCTGGATGAGCAGTATGACCTTGCCACAAAGAGGGTGCGGCAACTCCTGGATTTAGACCCTGAAGTCGAATGTATGAAGGCCAACACAAACGAGGTTCTGTGGGCTGTTGTAGCGGCCTTTACGAAATAAGTACAATCAGACTGCTCAAACACTTTCCTCCCCCCCCCCATTTCATGTAAATCGGTTAATCTTCTCTTGATGATTCATATTTTCTGTCATTTATACCTCCCCTTTTGTGATGAAAATCGGTTCCTATTCATAAGAATGGTAGGTAATGTGTTCTGGGTATCCATACACCACAACCCCTGCTGCTTCCCCCCCCCCCCCCAATGTGTGTCTACTACAGGATTCTGCTGGTGCAAGAAAGCTACTTCCTGTTCTTAAACTGGTGGGCTGTCATATTGTCATTCTGTTTTATATCCAATTTAAGTTACTTTAGATTTCTATTGTGTACTTCCTTTTCTTCCTCCGGAATGCTGTTGTACAAAGAGGAACCACTTCCCAGGAGAGAAGCAAGAACCTAGTTTCCATCGGATTTAGCTCTATAATGTGCCTCGGCAGCAGAGCACTATGGATTAAAATCATAGAAAGATTTTGACATCCCAGAGTTTAGCTACATTGAAATCTGGAGAAAGTGGTTTTTGCAGGCACTGTTAAAACCATGAACACTTGTGTGGGAAACTCATATAGAACCAGCTTAGCTGAATGAATCTGAGATAAGCATCAAAGCAATACTTGGTGAAATATATTTTCTTTCTTTATTGAAGTTTGGATGTGTTCAAATCATTCTAAAACCTGGAATATCCCAAGGTGGGCTCAGTAACGTTTGCATATTGCTGCCCATGAAAAACTATTATTAACTTTATGCTTTGGGTCCCCGCCCCGCAAAACAACACACTTGAAATCTCAGATTAGTACAGAAAGGCCCAGTTGTTTCGCAAAAAGCTTTTATGATGGGATGCATTCCAATGTAGCCTGTACATAGTAAGAATTGTATATTAACACACGAGCACATTAAATGATTTTAGTAAAATTCCAAATGTCAATGGATGGGATACCTGGCATTCCATTTATTTGCTTTTTTTTCCAACTTCTGCCTTCCCGTCTCCCCCCTGCCCTGTTTTGGGAAGCTGGGCCTCCTATAAGTGAGTGAGTGAACGTGTGTGATTCTTTTCTGACCTGCCTGGGCTTTGTGCCATCCAGGTACAATCTGCCTGTGCATTGCCTTGATAGTATTTGTAGTATGATAAAACTACGTTATTATAATTTTTTTTAAAAAAAAATCTTATTTTCAGAAGAGGCTTGTGACCAGTAAAATTCTTTGTGCAGTTTTCAGTTTTAGTTTATTCATAACCTAATACTGTACTATGTCTCATGTCATTAATCTACTTAACACTTCCAAAACAAAAAACAAAAAATCAGCTGTCAATCTTAGCAAGTATTGCATGTAAATTGTTAGCAGGTGATACTGCAGTTAAACCAATTAAGAGTTCTGTAGTAGGACACTCTACTATGTTTTAATTTTTATATACAATTATGCTGATTAGCACATTATTGTAAAATATATAAACTGGCTTTTTAAAGTTTATTACCACTTTACTGTTGCTTGTCCTTGCTTCACAATGTAAATATTATGCGTTGAACAAATTAAAAACTGGCTCCCCCCCCTTTTTTTTTTGGTTCAAATAACAGAACACAATAGTGGGACTGGTATCTAGATATTTTTCTTTTAACACTGAAAACAGAGAATACTAAATGACGCATATAACTGTAGTTGAAAGTAAAGGGAATTCCCAATCTGTATACTAGCTTTTTACCTACGGTTAATAAACCTATGATCTTGAAAGTGCCTGAAACAGAGCAAGCATATAATTTTGTATTTTGTGTTCTTAATTCTGATTATACAGTAAACTGTCCTACGTAGTGTTGGAAACTACTGTAATCCTTTAGGGCAGGGGTCCCCAAACTTGGCAACTTTAAGACTTGTGGACTTCAACTCCCAGAATTCTCCAGCCTGGAGAATTCTGGGAGTTGAAGTCCACAAGTCTTAAAGTTGCCAAGTTGGAAGACCTCTGCTTTAGGGTCTGGGGATTTCTTGCAAACGAAGAATGGATGCATCAGATTTTCATCTTGCAAGGATGAAACTTGTCTCTGATTAGCAATAGCAATAGCAATAGCACTTAGACTTATATACCGCTTCATAGTGCTTTACAGCCCTCTCTAAGCGGTTTACAGAGTTCAGCCTCTTGCCCCCAACAATCTGGGTCCTCATTTTACCCACCTCAGAAGGATGGAAGGCTGAGTCAACCTTGAGCCTAGTGAGATTTGAACAGCTGAACTGCTGAACTAGCAGTCAGCCTGCAGTCACAGCATTTAACCACTGCACCACTTCAGCTCTTGAGTCTTGAAAATGATTAGATCATTTTCTTCTAACTATACAGCTTGATGATAAACAGAAACCTTTTTTTGATGTGAAATTTTCTATTACAGTACTTAGCAATAAGAAGTAATCTAAGTTTTCTGCAGTGATTCTTTAATTGAGCCAGAAGATGGTGCCCCTTCCTTCCACAAATACTATGGTACAAGAAGCTGACATTGATGGACTGTGCTACAGGATTGAATTCCTAGCATCTAAAAAAAGAGGAATTAGAATCCAATGCTGTGGAATGTTTTCATTTGTTCTACAGTTTTGAGACATAATTACATATATATCACAGTTTTGAGGGGTTTTTTTGCATATCCATAGTCATGTAAACTGAATGAATAATATGTGCATTTGATAATTACTCAGCTTTGAAAAATGTTTTCTAGCTGATGAAAACGAAGTTACAAAAGTGGCTCAGAACTTCTTCAGCATCACTTTTCGGGAAAGTTGGTCCAAGAAGGACAAGAGTAACTTAACTAAGCCCAATGCAGATAATAGCCCTCATGGATAGCAATGGTTGGTGGTGTCACAACTATGGATAAGATTGCATAAAAATTGGAATTTCAATCCCCATCATCAATTCCAGTGAATCATATACGTTATTAAATTGGTGTTGGAGCTGGATTAAAAAAAGTTTTTGCTAAAGTCACCTAGAATAAACCATCATTTGCAACAATTCCAATCGGAAGGATTCGAGAATGGTTAGTTCAGATTAATGGAATACTTTTGATTTCCTGAGGCCAAGAGGAATTACAGGCGCTCCTAGAAAAGCATTTTTTGGTGAGCAAAAGACAGTGAGCGTGTAATTCTGAGTATCTAAACTTGTCCACTGTCTCCAATTATACAAACTGAAAACTGGTGAAAGTATAAATGATTTCAATAAGTTTTCGGGAAATACACCACCCTTTGCTTTCCTATAGAAAAACGTTTTATTCTCCAAAACAGCTCTAATGGTTGGCTTTGTGCAGCTCTAATTGTAGTGCTAAAGCAAAGGTTATGTCTACGACCACCACAGAGTAAGTGCAAGGATGATTTCTCACCTGCATTTACAGCATTAATTATTAGGATTCATGTAGTCCCCTTGTTGAATACTTGAAGTTATTTCACAAGGTTTTGTTTTGTTTTTATTAAAAGCTCTACGTAGTTAATTGGTGATACTTTAATCATGTCAAAATATTTTTAAACATTGGAAATAAGCTAGCAGATAGTCCATTTGCGATAAGCTGAGAGGTTGTTAATTGGTGGCTAGTTGCTAGACTTTTGAGAGCTGACTGCAAGTTGAAATTCCTGCTCAGACATGTATTTAGCAGGTGAGTGGGCTGTGTGAATGACATTGTGAGTCTCACTAATAATGATCTAATCTTAGAGGTTTCATGACAGTTGCTGAGAGAAAGCCGATCTCTGCCCTAAGCCCTATATCAGTGATGGCGAACCTTTTTTTCCTCGGGTGCCAAAAGTGCATGCGCGCATGCTATTGCGCATGCGTGAGTG
Source organism: Diadophis punctatus similis (assembly GCA_023053685.1). NCBI lineage: Eukaryota > Metazoa > Chordata > Lepidosauria > Squamata > Dipsadidae > Diadophis > Diadophis punctatus. Next base: position 11,179,859 of record JALIGW010000002.1, on the reverse strand, counting down.
CCCACACCCATAATTAAATCCCTGGGGAGGGCAAAAACGGCCTCCCCTGCCCCCCTGGAGGCCAGAAATGGCCCATTTCCCAACTTCTGGTGGGCCCGGTAGGCCCATTTTTCGTCCTCCCCAGGCTCCAGAGGCTTCTCTGGAGCCTGGGGAGGGCAAAAACGCCCTCCCCAGTTTCCCTGGAGGCCCTCCGGAAGCCGAAAACGCCCTCCCAGAGCCTCCGTGCAAGCCAAAAATCAGCTGGCCAGTGCACACATGCGCGCTGGACCTTAGCTAGGCAACAGCTCGTGTGCCAGCAGATATGGCGGCACACGTGCCATAGGTTCGCCATCACTGCCCTATATATTTAATGGTGAATATTCAGGATTTCACACACACCCCTAAGACTGTTCACTCAATGAATAGATTAAGAGTTGGATACCCACCATAATGTAGGTCATTGAATAATACTATATATCATATTTCCCAGGAGATTAGAACTAAACTGAATGTAGATGCAGCAATGTCCTATTTTCCACAAGTGAGTTGAAAGTGTGTTGCTTTTTGTTAGTTTCCTTGTGATGGCTTTTGCAATAAGGGAAAAACAAACCTTGTGTAAAACAGAAGTTTGATGGATCTTCAAAGCATGTTGCTTTCCAATTGCTCAAGTGAAGCATTTTTCCTGGACCTAGTTCTTCAATTGTCTTTGGTAATAATTCAGATAAATCATAGAGGAGTTTGGAATTCCTCGTGCACAAACCATTTGCTTTTCTACTGATCTACATTGTAGCACAAGTATGAAGTAATAAAAGTCTGGATATTTACCCATCAGCAAAGAAAGATGCATATTTACGTTAAACATGTTTTGTAATTTATAAACGTGAATTAAAATAATTACTTAAAATTTAAACTAGCCTCCCTCGACCAGGTTTCTTCTAGCTTTAAAGGTTAGGATGCAAAAAGCTAATTTATATGCAGTTGATCATAGTGAAAAAGACTATTAACATTACACTAAATTTGGACAAGACAATCCTTTAACTAGAAGGGATGCCTTCAAATAGAGAGCCATCCTCCATAAACTGAGTAATCGTTATGTGTTTCCCCTGTTCAGGGAGGATTGAGGTAGCAGGGAAGGAGCAAGTACTGAAGAAGAAGAAACAGAGTAAGCCTGGGGCAGAAATAGAACACGGACTCTCAAAACTAGCTTACATGAAGAGGATGACGGAAATGGATCAGTCCAGAGCAGAGGTGGGTTCCTGCCGGTTCGGACCGGTTCTCTAGAACCAGTAGCGGGAATTTTCCCATGCTCGCTGAACCGGCAGCGATGGCCGGCTAGGCATGCCCCCAAACCGGTCCTCCGGCTTGAAATCCGTCCACCGGAGCCAAATTTGCGTGAAAATAACCCTCTGCGCATGTGCAAAGCCTCCTGTGCATGCGCAGATGAGTTTAACCCGGGAGTGACGGGGGTGCAAAACGTGCACTTCCGGCGCGACCCTGAACCGGTAGCGAAGGTAAGTAGAACCCACCCCTGGCCCAGAGACCCAAGTTAGAAGGAGCTACTGATGGGGAGAGCAGCTCCAATGTATTAACACAAGGCTTGTTCATAGAAATTGAGAGAAAAAGAGTGGTTGCCACTCAAGATTAGACCTCCACTCTTAACCTGGATCCTTGGAGGTCCTGTGATAGGGGCAACCCAACATTTGCAGCCTGCAATGTGTTTGAGATCCTTGTTTGAGCAAAACTAATGTGGCGTCCTGCTCATTCTAAGCCTTCATCTTTGCTATCTTGTTGGGTTCTTGGCCCAACATGGAACCAAGAAGAAGAGTGCCTGCACCTTATTGAAGGCAGAAGTAAAAATGGAAAGAAAGGGGTTTCTTCCATGGGAATGGAAGGAAATATCTCCTTTCTAACACCCCCCCCAAAAGTGAAGTTAACCCCTTTCCTCTCATTCCACCTTCGATCTGGCCCGCGGGGCCACTAGAAACAGCAAAGGACCGCCCGGCGGTGCCTCTGCCAGTGAAAATGGAGCTCAGGAGGGCCACGCACGGCAGGGGTAAAATGCTACCATTTCGGCCCAGTTCGGGCGTACCGGTAGCAGCGGCCGCTGGTGGTTTGGAGAACCGGTAGTGGCGGCAGTGCGAAGCTCCACCCACCTGCCCGGATGCCGCCATTTTCTTTTTTAACCCTCTGTGCATGTGCAAAGCCTTCTGCGCAAGGGCAGAGGGTAAAAAAGTGTGTGTGACGGGGGCGTGCGAGCAAAGGGAGCGTGCGGGCAAATCACGCGTTTCCGAACTGGTAGGGAAGGTAAGTAGATTTCACCGCTGCGCAACGGCCCTCTGCCAGCAAAAATGGATTGAGAAGGGCCACCATGATTGAGAAGCGCCAAAGTTTTTTTAAACAGGGAGTTTGAATATTTCCCCCAAATTTAGTGGCAGGCTCATGTGAGGCCCATTTGAACAATCTCCCAATGTTTTCTGGTTGCTGCTGTTATTACATGGGTGGCTTCCTTCAGCAGCAACTGCAGGGGGAACGTCAAAACAAGCAACAATAGAGCCGAGGTGGCGTAGCGGTTAGAGGCAGTACTGCAGGCCACTTTAGCTGACTGTGATCCGCAGGTCAGCGGTTCAAATCTCACCGGCTCAAGGTTGACTCAGCCTTCCATCCTTCCGAGGTAGGTAAAATGAGGACCCAGATTGTTGGGGGCAATGTAAATATACATTGCTTACTGGTGTAAACCGCTTAGAGAGTGCTTGCACTGTGAGGCGGTATATAAATCTCACTAATAAATAAATAAACATGGCAGTCAAAAGTTTTATCCTTTTTCTATGTGGCCCAACATTATATTTGCATATAAAGGAGCAGAGTTTCAATCGTGATTCCCATATTGCCTGTTTTGCTTCCTCTGCAGATGACACTGGCTATATGTGTTCTCTGCTCAATTTAAAATTGAATAAGACATTTTACATTTTATTGGAAATCCATGTTTCCCAGAAGAAAAAAGAAAGCGCCAAACCCCCATTGAAACGAAAGCAAGCTTTTCAAAACTAAAACATTGGCAACAGTTGGTATGAAAAGACTTTGAAAAGGCTCCTTTCCAAATAAACACGGGTGAAACAAAATACTTAGGATTTATAGCACTTTGATATTCATAGGATATTGTAAGTGGGTCATAATTTGCCCCTGGTTAAGTGAAATAGCATAGCAAACAGTGAGAAGGCCCTGGAGATTTTCTCTGTGAAAGTAGCATGAAAATAAATTTCCTGATTACAGGTAGTCCTCGACTTACGACCACAATTGGGATCAAAATGTCTGTTGCTAAGCAGGGTGGTGGTTAATTGCCCAATTTTGTGACCCTTTTTTGCCATGCTTGTTAAGCAAATCGACTGCAGTTGTTAAGTGAGCCACTGTAAGTGAATTGTTAAGGAAACCGAGCTCCTCCAATTCACTTTGCTTGTTGGAAACTGGCTGAGAAGGTTGGAAATGGCTATCACACAACCCCAAGGTGCTGCAGCTGCCATAAATACACGCCAGTTGCCAAGCGCCCGACTTTTGATCATGTGAGCATGGAGAAGCTGCGACGTCAGTGTGATGATCTGTCATAAGTCATTTTTTACAGTACTGTTGTCACTTCAAGGATCTATAAACAAATGGTTGTAAGTCAAGGACTACCTGAATCATAAATCTTTTTTTTTCTTATCTCTTTTTTCATTTTTTTTATTGAAAAGTTTTAAAAGTACAAAGTACAAACATTTCCCCCCCCCCATTTTTCTCCCCCTCCTCTCCCCCCCTCCCCCCCTCCCCCTCCCCCCCCCACCGTCCCGGACTTCCCAGAAAAAGTACAAGGTATAAATCCAAGAATACTAACATAAAACTTACAAAATACTATAAAAGGAAAAATAAGTTATTAGTTCAAAAATACCCTTTCATCCTTAACTCTTTAACAATCCAAAATTGAATCATAAATCTTATCCTGAATCTTCTTCCTGAACTATAAAATAGATGAAAAAAAATGTGTTTGGAGTTTTGGATGCTTCATCTTCCAGCCTCCTATTGAATGGATAAGTTTTAACACTGGATGCAAAGCTACTTTTCTGGGCTGTTTCTTAATGAAACTCCTGAATTCCAAGACAGTGCATACCCAGGGAAACATATTTGATTTAATTCCAGAAAAGAAAAGAAAGAAGAATGTTTCATGGTTCCGCAACTTGGGATCCTTAAGAAGTTTCTCCAAACGGGTCCTGCTTAGTTCCAGTTCTTGGGCCACTAAGAAACATATCCTGGTTTAAGATTATTATTATCTCCTTTTATCTTCCAGATGAGAAACATCCATCTCTTTCCAGTGTTTGTTACATAATTTAGATTTACAGTATGTTTCCATCCCACCCACTATCCTGTCCACTTCCTGGAACGAAGGTCTTGCTTTTAGCCATCTTTAACATTTAGAACCATGATGGTGAACCTATGGCACGTGTGCCAAAGGTGACACACATGCCATCGCAGCTGCTCTTTGGGTTTCCAGCATGTGCATGCATGCCGGCCAACTGGTCTTTGGGTTTACGGTGCTCCGGCACGCACGAAGACAGCTGGCCAGCGTGCATGCACACACCGGAAACCCAAAGATCAGCTGGCCGGCACATGCATGCGCATCGGCCAGCTGGTCTTGGGGTTTCTGGTGCACGCATGCGCAGAGGCGCATTCCAGTTTGGGTACTCAGTGCCGAAAAGGTTCACCATCACTGAGCCGAGGTGGCGCAGTGGTTAAAAGCAGCACTGCGACCTTCAGCTGATTGCTAGTTCAGCAGTTCAGCTGTTCAAATCTCACCAGGCTCAAGGTTGACTCAGCCTTCCATCCTTCCGAGGTGGGTCAAATGAGGACCCAGATTGTTGGGGGCAATATGCTGAACTCTGTAAACCGCTTAGAGAGGGCTGGAAAGCACTATGAAGCGGTATATAAGTCTAAGTACTATTGCTATTGAGAACCAACAACTGTACATCCATCCGCCACAGCCTGTTAACAGGAGACTATAATGAAATTTTAGATTCTCTGGTGGGTTTTTTTGACACAATGCTTCTGCTAATATAGCTAAGAACGTCTTCGTGTTTTAGAAGCTGTATTCTACATCTGACCTCATGTTCAGCTTGGGTTCAGTTATCCATATTCCTTTTGGACATACAGTGCTGGGTTAGGCTCCCCCCATCCTTCATCTCAGCCTACAATCTAAATGGAATTGATGCAATCATTATTTAAAGCTTGAGTGTTTGTAAGGATTGGTCATTTCTTATTCCTTTCTGGCTAGCTAGTCTGATCAGCAAGAGAAGCCGCCTTCTAAGTTCCATCCTATTTGGAAACCTAGAAGAAGCACAGCCTTTTCAGTTGTGACCCTACTTCTCAGAAAGATCTTCCTGTGGCAGATTAGAATAGCCCCATCCTTATTGTCTCTTCAAAGGGGCTCCAAACTCTAGAAAGTATACCGGTTCGCATTGCAACAGAAGTGCGCGTTTTACATCACGTCGGGGAAATGACCCTCTGCGCATGCGCTGAAGCCTTTGTGCCTGCGTAAAGGGTTCTTTGCCAGCCGCTTTCCAGAAGCGGCGACCAGAGGACTGGTTCGGGGGCGTGGACAGCTGGCCATCGCTGCCAGTTCAGCAAGTGGGGGCAAATTTCTGCCACTGGTTCCGGTGAACCGGTCCGAACCGGCAGCAACCCACCACTGAAATGTACCCTATAATGAAGCCAGCAGTGATGGTTGCATGTATGAGTGTGACTGCTGTTTGCTCCATTTGTTTCAATATTTTCGGGCAGGCTGGCTTTAAGCTTCTGAAGTGGTTGTTTTTAGAATTGGGTGCATGGTTGTGGCAGTGTGATTGAAAAAAAAATCTTTTGCACAAAATGTTAAATTTTGCAGCACAAAATGTACGATGCCTATTCTGCAGACTTGATGTCTTGATGTGATTTAGCCTATTGCCCTAAGCTAGTGTGGTTGAACTATGATGTTTAAAATCTTGCTTTTTACTCTTCACATGACCCAGATATCAAAATTAGAGATGGATGTTAATCAGAAGAGTGTCTCTTAGGAATTGTACATCTGCCCTCACCTTGTTAATTACAACCTAAAGATTATCAAAATGGCGACTCCTATAAATTAGCAGTTCAGCAACTATTGTGACCAAGCTTTGTACTTAAATAAAGACTTTTATTCTTTTCTCAGATCTTTTAAAGTTGTTTCAATACACTGTATTGCCTCATCTAGAATAGAATAGAATAGAATAGAATAGAATAGAATAGAATAGAATAGAATAGAATAGAATAGAATAGAATAGAATAGAATAGAATAGAATAGAATTCTTTATTGGCCAAGTGTGATTGGACACACAAGGAATTTGTCTTTGGTGCATATGCTCTTAGTGTACATAAAAGAAAAGATACATTTGTCAAGAATCATGTGGTACAACACTTAGTGATAGTCATAGGGTACAATAAGCAATTAAATCATACTAGGAAACAATATCAATATAATCGTAAGGATACAGCAACAAAGATACAGTCATGCAGTGATAAGTGGGAGGAGATGGGTGATAGGAACAATGAGAAGACTAATAGTAGTGCAGACTTAGTGAATAGTTTGACAGTGTTGAGGGAATTATTTGTTTAGCAGAGTTCGGAGAAAAACTGTTCTTGTGTCTAGTTGTTCTGGTGTGCAGTGCTCTATAGCGTCGTTTTAAGGGTAGCAGTTAAAACAGTTTGTTTCCAGGATGTGAGGGGTCTGTAAATATTTTCAGAGTCCTCTTTTTGACTCGTGCAGTATAAGTATAAGAAGGAAGGATAGCAGCATTTTTCTATTTTATTTGAAATACCCAGTAGCTGCTAGGATGACATTTGTAGACTATTCATTTCTGTGATCAGTTAAGCTGGGGTTGTAATTATTGTTTGCTATATTGAAATGTTGCTTTCATTTAGAGCAAGACTCCAAGTGCATTTTTTCTTCTTTCTCTATTTATAAATATTGAAGCAAATAAATACCTTTGTTACCACTTGCTCTAGGATAAGACCGAGGAAAGTTAAAACTGGGAGGTTCCCCCCCTTCTAATTGTGCATTTGACTTGACTCATTCCCCTATGTTCAAGGGGTCAGGGGAGTGCAGACTTAGTGAATAGTTTGACAGTGTTGAGGGAATTATTTGTTTAGCAGAGTGATGGCGTTCGGGGAAAAAACTGTTCTTGTGTCTAGTTGTCTTGGTGTGCAGTGCTCTATAGCGACATTTTGAGGGTAGGAGTTGAAACAATTTATGTCCAGGATGCGAGGGGTCTGTAAATATTTTCACAGCCCTCTTTTTGACTCGTGCAGTATACAGGTCCTCAATGGAAGGCAGGTTGGTAGTAATTGTTTTTTCTGCAGTTCTAATTATCCTCTGAAGTCTGTGTCTGTCTTGTTGGGTTGCAGAACCAAACCAGACAGTTATAGAGGTGCAGATGACAGACTTAATAATTCCTCTGTAGAACTGTATCAGCAGCTCCTTGGGCCGTTTGAGCTTCCTGAGTTGGCGCAGAAAGAACATACTTTGTTGTGCTTTTTTGATGACGTTTTTGATGTTAGGTGTCCATTTTAGGTCTTGAGATATGACAGAACCTAGAAATTTGAAGGTCTCTACTGTTGATACTGTGTTGTCTAGTATTGTAAGAGGTGGTAGTGCGGGAGGGTTTCTCCTAAAGTCTACCACCATTTTCTATGGTTTTGAGTGTGTTCAGTTCCAGATTGTTCCGGTTGCACCACAAGGTTAGTTGTTCAACCTCCCCTCTGTATGCAGATTCATTATTGTCTTGAATGAGACCAATCACTGTTGTATCATCTGCAAACAGATGGATCGTTTGAGATGCAGTCATTGGTATATAGAGAGAAGAGAAGTGGTGAGAGCACACATCCTTGTGGGGGGGGCTGTGCTAATTGTACCGGTATCTGATGCAGGGGTGGGTTCTAACTTACCTTGCTGCCAGTTCGCTTCCTTCTGTGCCGCCTCTATAAACTGCTTAGAGAAGGCTGTAAAGCACTATGAAGTGGTATATAAGTCTAAGTCAGCGGTTCCCAACCTGGGGGTCGGGACCCCTTTGGGGGTTGAACGACCATTTCCCAGGGGTCGCCCCGGCATCCTCAGCTCCCCCCCTCCACTGCCAAAAGCCTGGCCATATCGCGCCCCACAACCCAGGCCCCCACCGCGCTCCACCCCGCTGCTGCCATTTGGGTTATTTTACCGTCTGCGCATGCACAGCACGCTTTGCGCATGCACAGAGGGTAAAAGAACCCAAATGGCAGCAGCGGGGTAGGTCACGGTGGGGGCGCGGGGGCGGAGCGTGGGTCGCGGCATTAGGAAGGTTGGGAACCACTGGTCTAAGTGCTATTGCTATTGCTATATTTTGAGGGTCAAATATGTTTTTTCCCCCACCCACAAGACTTCACTGATTGATGTGATTTGTCAGCCCTTTGAATTTTTAATGCTTTCTATACTAGACCTTGCCTTCCCTCAAGCAGAAGTAACAGCTTTCCTTTTCTTTAATCTTCACATTTTCAAACCACAATTCCACTCCACACCAAGAATTGTTTGCCAATATGTATTTACACTTTATGCTTGTATTTTAAAAGGTGGGGCAGAGTTCTGCATTCATACAGATTTCTTAGGAAGGGCAAAGCAATCTTCTGTAACCTTGGAGTTGAAGTGCTGGTATTGGTTAACAATATATTATCAAAAAGTTTGGGGGACTGCGACCCAACAAATTTGCATGGTGTTGGATGACTAGAGGAGATGGATGTATGAGAATGTCTATGAAACCAAGAGAAAAAGAAGGCCCGTATTAGAAGCCTTGTTATAAGACACACCATCCCAAAGGTATAACTAAATGTAATATTCAATGCCTTTGATTAATACTTCAATGCCTTTGATTAATACATCGCTCCAGAGTGTTTAATAAAACATAATAGAATTCACACATCCCGCTAAATCAAAACCAAACCATATCATGACTTAATGCAATATGCGAGCCTAATAATTTGGTTATGGTTTAGTGAGGTGGGTGAATGTGTGGGGTCCTTGAAGCCCCCATTTTCATGACTCATAAAGCTGCTATTCTATCTTACAATTGGTCAAAATCAACATAAATCATTTATGGTACTTTCTGGCCCAAAAGTGTTCTATTCTGAAATGGGAACCCCCAAAATAAATGTAATACACTTTGAAGTAATATCATCATCATCATCATCCTCTTTTAATTCCTCATAATCTCTTATGGGGTGGAGTGTGGACAACTGAATGGAGCTGAGTGTTTACTGGCCGGATGCCCTTCCTGTCACAATGCAGAGTTTTATTAAGCAGATATATTCACAGTGTCCCCAGAGAGAGAAATATCGGCCTCTACCTAGGATCAAACTCACAGCCTCCTGATTGTGAGGCGAGAGCTCCACCTCTAGGCTACCGTACCACCCACACTTTGAAGTAATATGTTTAGTTTAGTTTAGTTTAGTTTAATTAAATTTATATACCGCCCTTCTCCAGGGGACTCAGGGCGGTGAACAGCCAAGTAAAAACACAATATAAACATTAAAATATATATACATTTAAAAGAAAATATTCGATGTGGCCCTGATTTAATACAATTAAAATTTGGTAAAATCTTAAAATTTTAAAAACCCCAAAAACTTTTTCACGCCAGCCCGGCTTGATAAAAATAATACGTCTTGAGGGCACGGCGGAAGGTGGACAGGTCGTGAATGGTTCTTAAGTCTGGAGGGAGCTGATTCCAGAGGGTGGGTGCTCCCACAGAGAAGGCCCTCCCCCTGGGCGTCACCAGCCTACAATGCTTGGCTGATGGCACCCCGAGGAGGCCCTCTCTGTGGGAGCGCACTGGTCGATGGGAGGCAGTTTGTGGCAGCAGACGGTCTCGGAGATACCTAGGTCCAATGCCATGGAGCGCTTTAAAGGTAGTAACAAGCACTTTGAAGCGCACCCGGTAGACCACCGGAAGCCAGTGCAGCTCGCGCAGGAGGGGTGTTATATGGGAGCACCAATTAGCCCCCGAAACCACCCGCGCGGCTGCATTCTGGATTAGTTGGAGCCTCCGGGTGCTCTTCATGGGGAGCCCCATGTAGAGAGCATTACAATAGTCCAGACGCGACGTGACTAGGGCATGGGTGACTGTGCACAGGGAATCCCGATCCAGAAAGGGCCGCAACTGGCGAATCAGGCGGACCTGATAAAAGGCCGCCCTGGTCACAGCTGTCAGATGGTCCTCTAAGGACAGCTGTGGATCCAGGAGGACACCCAGATTGCGAGCCCTTTCGGCGGGGGCTAGAGACTCGCCCCCGATAGTCAGAGATGGAATCATCTGACTATATCGAGACACTGGGAACCACAGCCACTCCATCTTGGAAGGGTTGAGCCTGAGTCGGTTTCTCCCCATCCATGTCTCCTACGAAGGAGAAAAAAACCCAATACTGAGTCCTACCCCTGCCTGTCCCCCAACATTAAGCACAAAAGCATGGCTGCTTCTTACTTTATGGCTTCATGTGGTGCAAGACCCCAGCCAATTATTCAACAAAGAATGGGGTTTAGTGTAGGTGAACGAGCATAACGTCATGGCTGACATTAGTCAATTGTGCTAATGCTCTTCAGTCCTTCTGTGACTCTAATCATAGCATGGGGATGGCATTGTTTATTGATTGCAAACAGCTAAATGTTGACTTCTCAAAAACTTTGATATCTGTGAATAAGCACCTGGATGCTTACTAAAGTCCCTGGTCGGAGCCCATAAATTGAATGCATTATTCATGCAACGTGCTGACGACCTCTGCCTGCCTATATATTAGAGATCTTGTCCATTAACTGGAGAAGGAATAGACTTAAAAGCTCACTATGTGCTTTGCATGGTATTTCTTATAAAGAATGCATGCAGTGTTGAATGTGGTTGCAGCAGCGGGACACTATCAGTATTGAACTAAATTAAACTGGTATCAAACGACATGCGACACCTTCATTTCCATATGTTCCCGTTGCTTTGAATGCCAGATAGAGTTCTCCTGGTAGAGGGTTCTCCATGTAGGTCGTTATCAAAATTCGTTTCCTCGTATCCTGGAGAAGGAACTTAGATCGGTTACATTTACGACAATGCTCATTTTTATATATATTTGACAATTGAAAACGATAACGTATCTGAGAATATTGGAACTACTTTTTGGGGGGCAGTTAATTAAATAACCACAGACCTATAATTTGGGAATCTGTGATAGAGATATATGACACTTAGCCCCCAAATTTGATGAGGACAGATCTTTTACTTTATACGTTCAGTTAAAGGATTTTATTTAGAAGCGTGTACTATTGATTTCTATGGATTGGATCAGTGTGCTTTAGTGCCTCTTTCTTAATAAAAACCAATGGGCTGATTCTCCTTTTCCCAATGGAGGAATAATTAAAATAGATTTTAATGCTATCTGCAGATCAATAAGGGGCTCTCTACTTTTAAGGATTATGTAAAACAGACAATTATTCCCTTTGGAGTCCTTGGTGATCTCTGAGCTTAGTTGTTTGCTTGCTTAGATGGGTAATGAAATATCTGCAAGCAAACAACCCCACTCAGAGAGCACCAAGGACTCCATAGTTCAATCTGAGCTACAGATATTCTCTTTTATTAGAACTACAGTATTCCCTTTGTCTGTTTCCTATAGGCCCGTGATGGCGAATGTATGGCACGCGTGCCACAGGTGGCATGCAGAGCCCTCTCTGTGGGCACGCGAGCCATCACCCCAGCTCAGCTCCACCGCGCATGTGCGCATGCCTCCCATCGTCCAGTTGGTTTATGGCTCTCTGCCGTGCATGTGCGGGGGTTGGGGTGAATGCGGGAGACGTGCACACATGTGTGGGGGTCACGTGTGCACATGCGGGAGCGGGGCATTTGTGGGTGGGGGTTGCACATGCATGTGGGGGCGTGGGAGCATTGGGGGGTAGTGTGTGCATGTGCAGGGGGCAAGGCATACGGGGGGTGTCATGCACACATTGCATTATGGTGCGCGTGCTTGCTTTCGGCACACGACGACAGAAAGGTTAGCAATCACTGCCATAGGCTAACCTTGGGAAAGGAAGCACATTTTAACAGAGAACTGGTGGGTTTAGCCATATGTCAAAACCTGGTACCAAGGCAGTTGATGAATGGAGTAGCAGAGGCTGCTTGGTGAAACAAAAGGGATTTTGTAGTGGTCAGTTCTCAAGCTGATGTTGGATACAGGGATGGTTTTTTTTAAATGACTGCTGGTTTGTAGAGAGACATTAAAGAAACAAAACAAGAAAGATTTTTCCGTACAGGTAATCCTTGATTGACAACGTGCATAAGTGCACCAGCGTGCCTACCGTCCCTGTTCTAATGTTCCCTCTTATCAGTACCCATCTTATGTATATAAACAATGTTATATCTATGTATATTACCAACACGTACTTGACAAAAATAAAAAAAAATAAAAAATTAAGGCCAGACGTTACTAAGCAAGACAGTTAGGTGACTTGCATCCAATTTTACATTTTTTTTTTGCCATGGTGGTTAAGCAAATCACTGCAGTTGCTAAGTGAATCACACTGTCATTAAGTGAAGCCAGCTTTCCCCATTGACTTTGCTTGGTGGAGGCCAGCAGGGAAGGTCACAGGTGGCAATCATGTGACTCCAGGATCCTGCAGCTGTCATAAATACCTGCAAGGTTCCAAGTCCCCAAATTTTGATCACATTGACTGGGGATGCTGTCAGTTTTAAGTGCAAGTCATAAGTCATTTTTTTTTCAGTGCTGTTGTTACTTCGAATAGTAATGTATGTTGGGTAAATGTTAATGCAGATAGGAAATTCAGTTTAGTTGCTGGAATTCTTATACCTGCACCATTCTTAAAAATCTTGCCAAAGACGGATATGTAAGGGTTAGCTTGGAAAAGGAATTGTTTTTGGTTTTAGGTAGAGACCAAGAGCCCAACAATTCTCCTGCTTGACTATGCAGTCCCATGGCTAGGGGGTGGTAGAAATTGCTCCACTTCTTAGCTAGGTAGGACAATAACTTTTGACACCCCAAATACTGAACTCAATATTTAGAAACTTGCCTACAGCAGAAGTTTCAAGGATGTGGCAAAGCCAGATAAGTTGCTTTATTGCAGAAAAAGAAGTCAGAGGCATGAAAGCCAGCTGGGTGACTTTGGGCCAGTCGGTTTTTTAACCCAACAGGGTTGTTGTGGGGAAAATAGGATGAAGGAGGAGGAGGAGAAAGGAGAAAGGAGAAAGAAGGAGAAGAGGAGGAGAAGGAGGAAGAAGGAAAAAGAAGGAGAAGAGGAGGAGGAGGAGAAAGGAGAAAGGAGAAGAGGAGAAGGAGGGGGAGAGGGAGGGGGAGGAAGAAGGAGAAAGAAGGAGAAGAGGAGGAGGAGCAAGAAGAAGGAGAAGGAGAAAGAAAGAGAAGAGGAGGAGGAGGAGGAGGAGGAGGAGAAAGAAGGAGAAGAAGGAGAGGGGGAGCGGGGAGGGCAACACCAACTAAAGAACTGGTAGCTATTAATTCACATTGTTGTGAAGAGAAAATAATAATACCCAGGAGATCCTATTAAAAAAAAAATCAAACCACATATTCCCATCTCTACCTATCTATTTTAGAATTTAAATTCTTTGGAATTTAAGCTTTAGAATTAATTGTTTTCTTTCATTTTAGACTTTGGATCCTTCTTTTCTCTGCTTGAGAATTGGAGATACTGGCTCAATCTTTACATCAAAGTCAGAGGACTGGGCTCCTGGCAGGAAGATATCCATCTCTCCTGACTTCTGCTGCCCCTCCCAGCCCTAGCAACTTATTACACTGCTAGGAGGGATAGTAAGCATGAAACTGAGCTACCAGCACCTGTTAACCACCCCTGAAAACAGCTGACAGGTGTGAGGAGGCTTATATGTTGAAACAGGAGAAATCTTATTTCACATGGTCTTCCAGCTCCTATCTTGGTCTTTTATGGGCTACTTGTGAGATGGGTTTATGTTTCTTCTGAAAGACTACTAAATTTGCCTTCAGCCTGCTTCTGAACAAGGATCTATTGCTCTTTTAGACAAGGGTTGAGCATATGCTGAAGAAGGTCCTAACACCTGTCAAGGGTGACATGGTTGCTTGATGTAATGGAACAGCCAACTTCTAATTCACCTTGCAACTGCTGACTCATGTTTCTCAATTGTTTTTGTTGTTAGTTGCGAAGTCGTGTCCGACCCATCGCGACCCCATGGACAACGTTCCTCCAGGCCTTCCTGTCCTCTACCACATGGAGTCCATTTAATCTCATGCCGACTGCTTCAGTGACTCCATCCAGCCACCTCATTCTCTGTCGTCCCCTTCTACTTTTGCCCTCAATCGTTCCCAGCATTAGGCTCTTCTTCAGTGAGTCCTTCCTTCTCATTAGGTGGCCAAAGTATTTGAGTTTCATCTTCAGGATCTGGCTTTCTAAAGAGCAGTCAGGGTTGATCTCCTCTAGGATTGACTGGTTTGATCGCCTTGTAGTCCAAGGGACTCGCAGGGGTCTTCTCCAGCACCATAGTTCAAAGGCCTCAATTCTTTGGTGCTCAGCCTTCCTTATGGTCCAACTTTCACAGCAACTGGGAAAACCACAGCCTTGACTATATGCACTTTTGTTGGCAGGGTGATGTCTCTGCTTTTTAGTATGCTGTCTAGATTTGCCATAGCTTTCCTCCCCAGGAGCAAGGGTCTTTTAATTTCTTGGCTGTAAATTGTTTTTAATGTTATTTTAAAGCAGGGGTTTAAGACTTTTCTGAAAGTGCACTAAAACCTAGGTCAAAAGCAGATCAAACAAAGGCTGACGGGTTGTGTCAGGAAGTGTTGTGCCATAAAGAGAGAACAAGAAAACCAACTTATTCACTGTGCAGTTCCCTGCCACCATGGGTTAGCTGTTGTTCATGTTGATCCAGGCTCTGAGCCTGGGATCAGCCTGGAGACTTGGCAGATGGATGAGAGAGAGATTGCTTTTAAGGAACCAGACCCTCCTGCTGCAGAGGTGCCCGGGGCCAGAAGGCAAAGGGCATGCTCATGCCAGCTAAAACAGCTAATTGCTGGGCTGCAATGGCATGTGGGAAAGATCTTGGAAGATGGGACAAAGAGATGCTGCCTAGACTTGGCAACATAGCTGGCTGGAGAATTCTGGAAGTTGAAGTCCACAAGTCTTAAAGTTGCCAAGTTTGAGGACCCCCGGCCTAGAGAATGGGTAGATAAGAAACAGCATATTCCTCAGCTTTATAATGGGTAGGACAAGAGGCTCAGTAGAGAGACTCTCCTTAATTTATTAGCAGTAAAGGAGAGGGAGGGGACCCCCAAAGGTGCTTTTTCAAAAAGCAACTGGACTTTGTTTTTCCTTAAAACATGTTTAGCTTCTCAGCCAAGAAGCATCTTCCGTTCTGAGAAGCGAAACATCTTCAAGGAAAAGCAAAGTCCAGCTGCCTTTTGAAAAAGCATCTTTGGGAAAACCCAGGGGCGGGTTCCTAATTTTTTTAATACCACTCTGTGGGCGTGGCTTATTTTGTGGGTGTGGCTTGCCGGCCATGTGACCGGGTGGGCATGGCTTGCCAGCCATGTGACCGGGTGGGCATGGCTTGCCGGTCATATATTAGTTATTTCAGAGAGATGTTACTACTATTTTTGCTATTTTATACCTTAAATGAAAAGCTTTGCATACAAAGTGTGTGTTACACCATGGCAACACAGCAACCTTTATATGCAGAACATGCTATAGTTAAAAGACAAGCAAGTCTCATACAGCATTTTTGGTTTCAGTCATGGATTCCTTAGACGAAAATATTGAGGACTGTTAAAAGAACAGTATCTTTTAACAGTCCTCAATGTTTTCGTCTAAAGAATAACAGTATAAAAGGTTAAGCTTTTGGAAAACAACCACTTTGGGAAGCTTTAGGCAAAAGCGAAGGAAAAGTGTCAAATGCGAGCTTCTTATTATTTTCAAGCGAAGGGACGGAGAAAGACTTAATTGTCAGGTTTCTGGGCATGCGCAGAAGAATTTTTTTAAAAAAAGTTAAAAAATTTTTTTTAAAAAATGGCGGCGCCCAGGCACCAGCAACCGACCGCACCTGTACTGTGACGTCACCAGCGGGCCGCTACCAGTGGTATAGAGTGGACCGCACTGGTAGGAACCCACCACTGGGGACAACCATGACCTAGATGACTGAGATTCTCCATAGAGGAGTGGGAGGAAAATTGTGCTCTCAGACTTGCAAGATGCTGTTAACATAGCCTTACAATGAGTTGGATTAGTTTATCTGCTCATGTTTCCTGTCTGGTCCACCTGGTAAGATTGACATGGGCTGAACCCTCTTGAGTCAGCTGACTCTGCCAACAGCAGAACGGTTTTTCAATGAAGCATGTCACATTGTATTCCCAAATACAATTGTTTTGGGATAAAAGAGTAAACACTAGATCGAAATAAATAAGGACAATGTTAAGCTGCTTCTGGGTTGGGAATGAGATGTCTGAAGGATGACAAAAAAGGAGAAGTTCCCAGATACACTTGTGCCATGGTTTGGCCAAAGGAAAAGCCTAGACAGTGTAGGAAGTTAGTACCCACCCCCTCCTAGAAAAAATGAAATATCCTAGGAAATATTGAAAAAAGGAAAGAATATGTTTCCCTGAATGAGGAAAAAAGAAACGTGTTTTAAATGCAAAGCAGCTTCCTGCAGCTCCCTGCCCCCACCCTTGCCACATTCCTCCCACCTAGTCTGGAGCAATCTTCTACATAACAAAGATCTATCTCCTTCAGTCATAGCTATATTAGGATTTGCCCAAGGCCCTTTCATTCAGCCAAGCCTGGGACAGACAAAAACCTATAGAGTTGCCACTGCATGGCCTCCTGGGAGCCTGACCACCAATCAGTGCATTATATACACAGGAACAGGAAACTAAGAGGTGGGACCCAACAGAGGTTATAAAACCAAGGGACTCAGCATCTTCCCTTCCCTTTTTTTCTCTTCACCAACACCTGGAAGCATGTAATCTACCTTTTCTGTACAGGGGCTCCTGCCATGTGCTCCTGTCCATCATTAAACCTTCTTTCCAAGCAACTTCCATGAATCCAGTGTCTTTTTCCCCACTTGGAACTGAACCCAGAAGGATATTCCTTACAACAACAGGAATGTGGAAGTAGTGTAGTGGTCTCCATATGTTCAGTTAGTAGTAGTCAGTAATATTATTTACTGTTCCTAGTATTCCTTGGGATTGACTGAATTGGGAACTCCCATTCAGCAATTAATCCGGGGACCAAAAGTTCTTGTGCACCTAAGAAATGCAAATCAATCATACCTGCTGAATGAAGGAATTCCTAATTTCCTACATTTTTGTTTCATAGCATGAACTCAGTTACGCTGCTATTTTTCATTCCAGAAAGTTAAATATAAATTAATCCAAAATTTACTGCCTGAAATGAAGCCATAAGGGATAAATTTAGTATGCAATTCTGAATTGGAAGCAAATTAATAATTAATCAGCTGTTTTGAAGCCAACGAAGAACCATGTATCTTTTCAGTCAAAGCCTTTCAGATCTTGAATATAGCAGCATCGGAGAGTTGACTGTGTTTCTACCAGATAATAAACCAGTCTTCCGTAATTCATGTTTATGTAGACTAAGTGAATCCTAATGGTGATCCAGCTTATATCTTCTGGTGTCAAGGGAATAGTAAATCTTACTAAGATCTGAAATATGTCTATTGTTAAATGCCATTTTTTTAAAGAGATGGCTTCTCTGAAAGTTGCTGGACTATAGATTTCATCAGCCAAGGCCACATACTGGAACAAAGCTAAGAATTAAAAATCCAGCCAGCTTTACAGAGTCCAAGAATTCCTCATTGCTGTGTTAGAGCAACGGTTTTTAAATTGCTTGTCAGAAGCTCATCTGAGATTCTTCCACAAGATGAAGAATAAGGTAAAGGTTCCCCTCACACATATGTGCTAGTCGTTCCCGACTCTAGGGGGAGTCGGAGTCCGTTTCAAAGCCGAAGAGCCAGCGCTGTCCGAAGACGTCTCCGTGGTCATGTGGCTGGCATGACTAAACGCTGAAGGCGCACGGAACGTTGTTACCTTCCCACCAAAGGTGGTCCCTATTTTTCTACTTGCATTTTTTACGTGCTTTCGAACTGCTAGGTTGGCAGAAGCTGGGACAAGTAACGGGAGCTCACTCCGTTATGCAGGGCTAGTGATTTGAACCGCTGAACTGCTGACCTTTCTGATCGACAAGCTCAGCGTCTTAGCCACTGAGCCACCGTGTCCCACCGTGTCCCACCGCATTACCTTTTTATGAAGAATAAAGGACAGCAATCCCCCCCCCCCAATTCCATGGCAGTAAACATGGTAATAGATGGCAGTAAAGTATAGAAAGCTTTATTTGATGCCAGCTAGTGATTATCTGGATTTTTGCAGCCCTTGTCTGGTAGACCTGCCAATGTTTCACAAGAATTCCATACAGCAGAAGTATCGTTCATGTATTTTGATGGGTTCCCATCTACTCCAAAAGTCCCAGCCAGCTGGAATTGTAAGGTCTCAGTAAGAAAAAAATATATACTAGGAATATGACAAATTGTTTACCCAGGCTATAAGAGTCAGCAGATACTGTTCTATTTCACCATGGATCAGACAAAATCAAAGTATTCTTCAGAGATAAAAATCCTGTTACAGGTCCTTTAACCGCTTTGCTTCTTTCAAACCTTATCGCTATTCAACTTGCCAATGAACTGGAGGGAGGGAAGGGTGGAATGGAGTGCTGAGAACTTGTGCACGGAGCTTGAGAGCCTGGAAACCCATCAAGGTCACCACTGCAGGTGCTTGAGAAGGAGGACTTTTCCCATAACAAAAGGACGTCTCATAATTGGATAATGTGATCACCCAAGGGGGCGGGGAGAAAGGGAAGCTATTGTTTAACTAGGCAAGCATTTGCATGGGAAAACAAGAGCTGCTTTTGATTCTTCAGTAGCAAAATGGTGTATCCAATAAAGTTTTAGTTTTGGAAATCCCGAGAGTGTTTGCTTGTTTTGGGCGCATTAGCCAGACAGTTAGCAAAGATATTCAAATGCCATAATGTGTGTATACCTATAAAAATCAGAATCATGCAAGCCATAGTATTCATGTAACACTCCAGGGAAGTGAAAGTTGGACTCTTCAAGCAGGATAAGAAGAACTCTGATGCTTTTGAACTTTGATGTTGGAGAAGACTCCTGAGAATACCATGGACAGCCAAGAAAACCAACAAATGGGTCGTTGAACAAATCAATCCAAAGTTCTCCTTCAAAGCGCAAATAACCAGACTCAAATTATCCTACTTCAGACACATTATGGGAAGACCCAGCTCTCCAGAGAACACTCTGACTGCCCATAGTTGCAGAAATCAGTATTATACACATATACAGATTAAAAGAACTGGAAGGAACCTTGTAGGTCATCTAGTCCAACCCCCCCACCCAAGCAGACCCTACACCATTTCTGACAAATGGCAGTCCAGTCTCTTCTTGAAAGCTTCCAGTGATGAAGCTCCCACAACTTCTGAAGGCAAGCTGTTCTATTGGTTGATTGTCAGTCAGATGTTTAGACTGGATTTGCCATTTTGTGGACCTTTTAAGTCCTTCCAAAGAACCTGGGATAGGCAGATGTTATATAATGTTAAAGGTTCAGTGGTGAAATCCAATTTTTTTTACTACCGGTTCTGTGGATGTGGCTTGGTGGGCATGGCTTGATGGGCATGGCAGGGGAAGGATATTGCAAAAATCTCCATTCCCACCCCACTCTGGGGCCTGCCAGATGTGGTATTTGCCGGTTCTCCGAACTACTCAAAATTTCCGCTACCAGTTCTCCAGAACCTGTCAGAACCTGCTGGATTTCACCCCTGGAACTTATCATCACAGGATGTAAACCAGTCCAAGTAAAGCTATTTTTTGCAATTGGCTGATGGTATTTTGTCAATGCTGATGGCATTAAAGTGGCGCTCCAGATGTTTTAGAATTTCATCTAGGGCTCCTATTGCTATTGGTACTATCTTTGCTTTCTTTTGCCACAACCGTTTGACTTTTATTTGCATCTCTTTATATTTTGTGATTTTCTTCAGTTCTTTCTCTTCTGTTCTGCTGTTTCCAGGTATTGCAAAGTCTATTTGCCAAATTTTTTGTCTTTCTTATCAACAATGTTTAAGTTTGGTGTGTGGTGTGGCAGGTGCTTGTCTGTTTGAATTCTAAAGTCACAGAACAGTTTAGCCTCTTCATTTTCTATTAACTTTTCCTGTATTGTGGTCCCACCAGCTCTTGCCTGGGAGCAAGTGGAATTTTTGCATCATTATTGCTGCTTTGTCATTCTGCTTTTGGTAATCAGTCTGTGTGATCTTCTTGCAAGATTAGGTGGCCAACTGTTTCTTCAACTTCTTTGCAGAGACATTCTTTGCATTTGCTGTCTTTTGCTATCTTTTCCATTCTGGCTTTGTATGCATTTATTCTTAAAGCTTAATCTTGTGCATTAAGCCCCTCTGGATCTTTGTTCAACTTTCCTGCCCTTAGCCATGGGCAGATCTTGTTGCTATCTGCTTTGCCTGCTAATGTTTTTTATGTACTGACCCTGTAATATTTTGCCTTGACGTGTTTCTTTGCCTTTCTTCATTTGGTCTTTTTTTTAATAGGCCAGTTTGGTCTCTTTGATATTCAGTAAGCCTTCATGGTGTACTAGATTCAGTGCATTTCTTCTTCACTGTTAACAATGTTCTACCTGTTAACGACTACTTCAGCTTCAACGCAATAATACACGAGCTCACAATAGATACAAACTTAATGTAAACCGCTCCAAACTTGATTGCAAAAAAATTTGACTTCAACAACAGAGTGATCAATGCCTGGAACACATTACCTGACTCAGTAGTTTCTTCCCCAAACCCCAAAAACTTCAACCTCAGATTATCTACCATCGACCTCACCCCATTCCTAATAGGTCGGTAAGGGGCGTGCATAAGCGCACAATTGTGCCTACCGTTCCTGTCCTAATGTACCCATATATTCATACCTCTTTTACTCTTATTCATGCTTGTAGTATTACATATATCAGTGATGGCGAATCTATGGCACGCGTGCCACAGGTGGCACGCGGAGCCATATCTGCCGGCACGCGAGCCATTGCCTAGCTCAGCTCCAGCGCGCATGTGTGCACCGGCCAGCTGATTTTTGGCTCGCAGAGATGCTCTGGGAGGGTGTTTTCAGCTTCTGGGGGCATGGGAGAGGGCGTTTTTGCTTTCCCCAGGCTCCAGGGAAGCCTCTGGAGCCTGGGGAGGACGAAAAATGGGCCTACCGGGCCCACCAGAAGTTGGGAAATGGGCCATTTCCGGCCTCCAGAGGGCCTCCGGGGGGGGGGGGGGTCAGGGGAGGCCGTTTTCTCCCTCTCCAGGCATTGAATTATGGGTGTGGGCACTCACGCATGTGCGAAAGCGCGCGCATGCACTTTTGGCACCTGAGGAAAAAAAGGTTCACCATCACTGACATATATATTCAATCATGTTTTACTGTTTATACTTTGCTTATAATCATATATGCTTGACAAATAAACAAATACAAATAAAAAAAATGTCCTTCAGACATCCTTCTTTTGTCTTCTTCAATTGTGTGGTATAATTGCAACTTTCCAAGTCTGTGGATGTCACAGGTCTGCCAGTGTCACTGTTCGGATAAAGGCCATGATTCATTGTCATTATTTTTCTGGTTTTCCTATCCGGGACCTAAGTCCAGTCTACTATTTCAGCTATATATCTAATGACTAGAATTGCTCAGTATTAATTGCCCCTCTGCTACTGAATTTGGACTTCTTCACTCTTATGATGTATTCACTACTAACCACCTTCTTGTGCACCTGAAGGAGGCTCAGGTATTTATAGTGATCATCTTCATCCAGTCTCTTCATGTCCTTTCCATAGGGCATCTTGATCCTTCAGTTTTCACTGTTTTTCCCCTGTTTGATGGTGAGGGTGGCATATTTGTTTAGTAAAACCTCCACTGCAATATCTTGGCTGCATAAATCTACAATGTTCAGCCGGTACTCTATTTCAGGTGGTGTTTTTCCATATACGTAGCTTCAGATTGTCCATGTAAAGGAAGTGGTTTAACCTGGCAGATGTTCTTGATGTTTGATAGCCATGGCCTGCATTGCTGAGTATTGCGGACAGAAGAATTGGTGGAATGACAAACAGTAGCGGTGATAACAGAGGTGGTATTCTGCTGGTTTGTACCTGTTCGGGCGAACCAGTAGTAGCAACCTGCGAGTGGGCTTGCCCGCCTGCCCACCCACCCGGGCACTATGCCATCCTATTTAGGCTCATTTTGTAGCCGTGAGCATGTGTGTGTACCAGAAGTGGGTTCCTCCCGGTTTGGACTGGTTTGCCCGAACCGGTAGTGACCTGCTGGTGATGTCAGGATGACATCATGGAACCGGTTCGGTCAGTGCCGGTCCGTGGGCGCCGCCATCTTTTTTTTGAATTTTTTTGAATTTTTTTTTTAAATTGAATTTTTTAAAAAAAAAAATTAAAAAATTATTTATTAATTTTTTTCTTCTGAGCATGTGCAAAAGCTGAGTTTCCGGCACTGTGCATGCGGTCACCATCTTGTTTTCAGGGTTTTAAAAAAACATTCGGCACTGCGCATGTGCGCACATGCGCAAAGCATGTGGCGCGTCCACATGGCGCGCCCACACGGCGCAGAAGAAAGCAAATCAGCAGCAAGGTAAGTTAGAACCCACCCCTGGCATGCACACATTTTTGAACTGGTAGGAAAGATAAGTGAATACCACCTCTGAGTGATAATAAGTCTCCTTGAAAGATTCCTCTCTTAACCTTTCCCATTCTATCACCATTGACCAGCAACTTATTTTATTTATTTATTTGAAACATTTATATAGCTGCCCATCTTCTAAGCCAGTGATGGCGAACCTTTTTTCCCTCGGGTGCCGAAATAGTGCGCGTGCATGCTATCGCGCGTGCGTGTGTGCCCACACCCATAATTTAAAGCCCCCCCCACTCGCCCCACCCCCCTGCGCATGCATGCATGACCCCCCCCACTCCCCCATTTCCCGACTTCCAGTGGGCCCGGTAGGCCCGTTTTTTGCCCCCCCCCAGGCTCCAGAGGCTTTCTTGGAGCTTGGAGAGGGCGAAAACACTCCCCCTCGCCACCCCGGAGGCCCTCCGGAGGCCAAAATTGCCCTCCCAGAGCCTCCGTGTGAGTCAAAAATCAGCTGATGGGCACACACATGCGCGCTGGAGCTGAGCTAGGGCAATGGCTTGTGTGCCGGCAGATATGGCTCCACGTGCCACCTGTGGCACCCGTGCCATAGGTTCGCCATCACTGTTCTAAGCAAATCTGGGCAGCTCCCAATCAATAATTAAAACAACATATAAAAACATATTAAAACTGTAAAACCAAACAGATTAAAACATTAAAACAATAAAGCGCCAACCCAACCTTCTAATGTGCAATTACGGTATCCAATCTTATCCCAGCGCTTAGGGGAAGAGCTAGGTCTTCAAAGCTTTACAGAAGTAAGGTGACCAACCGTCCTCCTTTAGGGAGGACAGTCCTTCTTTTGTAAGTTCTGTCCTCCCCCGAAAAGTGTCCTCCTATATGTCCTCCTTTTCGATATTTGAAGACTAATCTGTTGCACATTATGTGAGGTATTTGTATTTGACATGACGATTTGTCAAGGCTCGGTACAGTGCGGTATAAGACGCGATTATGAGACGCATGCGCTCTGCACGGGAGACCTTGAGAGAGGGCACCGCGTGCAAGTGGCTTTGTTTACTTCTTATGTTATATTGATACTCTAGCTGCAGTACTTGCCGTAAAATTCAATATGAAGGATATTTCTTGTTCAGATATTTCCAATATATAGCAATAGCACTTAGACTTATATACTGCTTCATAGTGCTTTACAGCCCTCTCTAAGCGGTTTACAGAGTTCAGCATATTTCCCCCAACAATCTGGGTCCTCATTTTACCGACCTCGGAAGGATGGAAGGCCGAGTCAACCTTGAGCCTGGTGAGATTTGAACAGCTGAACTGCTGAACTAGCAATCAGCTGAAGGTTGCTGTGCTGCTTTTAACCACTGCACCACCTCGGCTATTGTTAGAAGATGATACATTGACAAAAAAATATTAATTCAATGGAAAAGTACTCATTTAAAAAATAATTAACAGGCATGTAAGCATAATTACAATATAAAATGTTACAAATATTTTTATTATGCATATATCATATTATAGTGTAATATTGTTGCAATGAATAAATGTTTCTTTTATTTACGATATTTTTTTTTCAATTTATTTGTCCTCCTTTTCATTGTAAAAATGTTGGTCACCTTAACAGAAGGCCAAGAGAGTAGAGTCCTGCACAAAGTTTCTAATGTTTCTAGGGTCTCCTTATTATTTCTTAAGCCCTTGATTATCCAATCATGGGGCAGGAGGTCAAATGCCTCCTTGAAATCAATCCAAACTATATTCAGGTTGGCCTTCCTTCTCTTACGGTCTTCCACAATTGACTTGTCAATTAAGAACTGATCTTTTGTCCCTCTGATGTTTGGGTGATTTCCTTTCTGCTCAGATGAAAAGAAAGAACTTGTTTTCAACCAGATGCTGCATCAGCTCCCCTACTAATTAGCAATTTAAAAAATTGTTGGTAAGCAGGTAATTGGTAATTGTAGTTGCCTGGTACTGCCCTTTTGTTGGCTTTCTCATTATCATGCAGGTTTTTCCAGATGTTAACCAATCTTCAATTTCACCTCCTTGTAGTACATTGTTAAACTGCTTGGCAATGAGTAGACCAGCCACATGTTTCAACCACAAACCAGGCAGTTCATCTTCACCTGGTGTTGACTAATTCCTGGTCTTCCTTGCCCTTTTCCTGGAACTGTTCTTGCAGCTGGAACATTTGCATTGTGTTCTACGCTTTTTTTCCTGGCATACTACTCCAAATATGCAATAAACAAATATCCTAAGTAAAAGATAAAAGACGCAATCCCAATCAGCACGTCAAGTATTCTGGAAATGTCAGGATCCTGACTTCTGTGCCAGTGGTGGGTTTTAAATGATTTTGCTACCGGTTTGCGCGCGCAGAAGCATCCTGGGTGAATGGGTGGAGCCTCCTGCCGCCGGCGCTACCGGTTCTAAGAACTGGTCCGAACCGGGAGCAACCCAATGCTGTTCTGTGCGTTTTCCAAGGAGCGGGCTGCGAGATGTGGGGGTGGGATGTTGTATTTGATGATTGATCCATCAAGTTTATATGAGGACCAGGGGTGGGCTTCAAAAATTTTAGGAAGGGGTTCTCTGTCCAGTTGCTGGGTGGGCATGACCATGGTGGGCATGGCCTAGTCGGCCTCCTGCACCACAGCGGGGGGGGCATTTTTGCCCTCCCCAAGCTCCGGAGGCTTTCTTTGAGCCTCCGGGAGGGCAAAAATGGCCTCCTCTGGAGGCTGAAAACAGGCCCATTTTTGGCCTTCCTGAACTTCCGGTAGGCCCATTTTTCGCCCTCCCCGAGCCTCTGCCCGCACCCTCCACTTACCGGCATCCAAAACGGACCACGTGGGGACTCCTAGGAGGAGAGGGGCAGGGTGAGCGGGGCCAGCCAGGAGTGGGATTTGGGGGTTCTCCGAACTACACAGAATCTTAGCTAGAGGTTCTCCCGAACCCCTGCAAACCCCCAGCAGCCCACCCCTGGTGAGTATTCTTAGGAGACTTTTCTGTGATCTGAAGGAAGATCTGAAAGTGGAAAAAAAAGTCTCTTGCCTCTGCACTTCTCCAGAAAGATAAATTGATTAAAAGTGACAGGATCTTGTAAAAACCTGCTTTCCCACTCACACGAGTTTTACTGCTCTGCAGCAGGGCTGTTTCTACCCTTTTATTTTCCAAAGAAAAATAAATGTAACAAGCAAATCAAGTTCTTCCATCATTCCAATCATTCCTATTCCATTCCTCTCTGGAAGCAGCAAGTAGCGTAAGTCCAGACCTTCATCTCGGACCGTTTTATCAGGAATTATGGTTGAGTTGAGCATTGGAGAGTGGCTACAGCAGGGCTGAAATTCAGCAGGTTCTGACAGGTTCTGGCGAACTGGTAGCAGAAATTTTGAGTAGTTCGGAGAACTGGCAAATACCACCTCTGGCTGGCCCCCGAGTGGGGTGGGAATGGAGATTTTGCAGTATCCTTCCCCTGCCACGCCCACAAAGCCACACCATGCCCACAAAGCCACGCCCACAGAACCGGTAGTAAAAAAAATTTGGATTTCACCACTGGGCTAAAGGAATCATAATGAGACATTGGAAATGTGATATTGTTCCAGGTATTAAGGAATGCTGTAGAAGTGTGTATTTTATCTGTTTTGGAAAAGGCAATATTTTCTACTAATCAAAAGACCCAGCCATATGGGTTACTGTGGTGAAGATTTTGTGATATTTTACAATAATAGTACTGTATTTATTAGTAAACTAGTGACACTTGATTTTTTTAAAAATAGATTTTTTTGTTTTTTCTTCTTTAATTTATATTTTTAATTTGTTTGGGGTTCTCTTCTATTTTTTAAAGTTTTTAAAAATTTGTTAATTGTGCGTGTATAATTTTTTTCCAAAAATAAAAATGAGAAACTTCATTGATTTTTCCCCATTAAGTCCAAGCCATTGGTGGTAACTGATACACCCAGCATTTTAGCTTTGTCTTTTCTTGAAGAGCAGCTATGAAACACATAAAGATTCTCCCCCGCTCCAATTATTTTAAGTATAATTTGTTACTAAGTTGACACAAACTCATTGGTGTGCCTAAACAAATATAAGAAGGACAGTTTGTGCTATTGATGTGGAATTTAACACTTGTTTTTTAAACTTGCATAACATGTTAACCTAGTTTTTATTTAAACAATTTGGAGACTACTTGACTCAAGATGACTTTGGGTGGCTTACATTAATTTTGGTAATAAAAATAAAAATAAATGGAAAGAGATCATAAACAGCCAACAGGCAAACTCTATACAGGTAATCCTCAGCTAACAACCACAATTGAGCCCAAAATTTCTGTTATTAAGTGAGACATTTGTTAAGCGAGTTTTGCCCCATTTTACGACCTTTCTTTCCTCAGTTGTTAAGTGAATCTCTGCAGTTGATAAGTTGGTGACCTGGTTGTTAAGTGAATCTAGCTTCGTCGGAAGGTCGCAAAAGGTGATCACATACACAGCAACAGTCGTAAGTATGAACCAGTTGCCAAGCATCTGAAGTTTGATCACATGAGCATAGGGATGCTTCAAAGTTTGTAACCGTGAAAAATGGTTGACAGTCACTTTTTTTCAGTTCCGTTGTAACTTTGAACGGTCACTAAAAGAACTGTTGTAAAATGAAGACTAGCTGTATAACAACAAAAGGCGTCCTATAGAGGCCCCATCACCTTTCTACTCCAGGGCCTGGGAGAACAGCCATATTTTGAGTTGATTTCTGAACACCTTCTGGATGGGAGCTATACAATCTCTGGGAGAAACATCATATAATCTGTTAAGAAGGATCTAGGATCGTGATGGCGAACCTATGGCACGCGTGCTCAAAGTGGCACACGAAGCCATGTAACCCGGCATGCACAGCCTTGCCTGTTTGTCTTTTGGGTTTCTGGCATGCCTGCGCGTGCGACGACCAGCTGTCCTTCGCATGCGCGCCATAACGTGGAAGTTTGGCTTTTCCGGAGCGCGATCCCTTCGTGCGCGCGGCAGTGCTGAAAACCGGCCTGCGCATGTGTGCCGGCCAGCTGATCATCGGGTGTGCATGCACGGTACAACCCGGAAGTTCTGCTTTTTCAGAGCGCGGCCCCAACGAGCGCGTGCGCATGCGCACAACATTTCCACGCGACCTTTTCGGCAGTGCCAAAAAGGTTTGCCGTCACTGATCTAGGACAACTTGCCGCAGCCAATTCATCTCAGCTAGCTCTCCACGGCAAACTCACCATGGGACAATTCGCCATGTCCAACTCACCGTGAGGCAACTTGCCACGGGACAAAAGTTACATAATATCGAAGAAATTGTGAAATAGAATCATGAAAATAAAGGATGTAAAAGAAGGGACAAAACAAAATGTGAATGACAACAATTGAACAATTGTTTCAACAATTGAAATTATTTTTAAATTATTTTAAACAATTAAATAACAGAGAGCCGAGGTGGCGCAGCAGTTAAGAGTGCAGTACTGCAGGCTACTTTAGCTGACTGTGATCAGCAGTTCAGCTGTTCAAATCTCACCGACTCAGGGTTGACTCAGCCTTCCATCCTTCCGAGGTAGGTAAAATGAGGACCCAGATTGTTGGGGGCAATACATTGCTTACTGGTGTAAACCGCTTAGGGAGTGCTTGCACTTTCAGGCGGTATATAAGTCTCACTAACAAACAAACAAACAAACAAACAAACAAACAAACAAACAAACAAACAAACAAACAAACAAACAAACAGTGTTGAATTGTGCTGCGGCTAATTTTCCCACAGTGAATTGACCAAGGTGAGTTGGCCGTGGTGAGCTGACCAAGATGAGTTGGCTGTGGCAAGTTATTCCCATTCTGTCTTAAGAAGGTAGCAGTGGTTTATAGTCCTTCTCTTGATGGACAGAAAGAAGGCCTGAGCTGTGAAGGACAGGGTTGAGTAATTCAACCCAATTCCCAACCTGGAAGCAAACAAAGCAAAACAAAGTAGACTCAAGTTGAAGTTCATATATCCAAGGAATCAAGCAACCTTTTGCCATTTTCTCCATGTTGCTGTCGAGAATGTGGACCTTTCTAATGTTCTGCACCTGGCCTCCAGTGAAATGGTGTGCCAGGCGGAAAAAGCTGGCCCAACAGCTTTTTAGACATGCTGTTTTTTTAATGTGCAGGGAGTTTTTCTTTCAAAAATAATAATGGAATATGTATAACGCTTCCTGTCATTTGGAGGGGCCCCAATCTAGGACAGGTTTTTCTACTTGATTTCTGCTGAGTATGTCAAGAAGATGTCCCTCAAACCTTCCCACAGAAGGTGTCCTAATGTGCCACAATGAGAGGACTCGCCTATCATATTCACCTCTCATTTGCTTAACTATGGACATCAAATGATTGCAAAAATAAAAATAAAAATTAAGGAGCGAGTCATCCATCCCTAGGTAGCCTGGAACCTCCAGTCCCCTTAGTATGTTGGGGTGTATGGGGTGCTGAGGGAGGGGTAGCACCTCTGGTGTAGGGGCATGTCGTGTCCTTTTACGGCAGTTCATTTTAGGGCAGCTTTTAGGGCAGCGCGTTCACCTTTGGTCCCCACCTGTCACTCAGCTCTCACCTGTAGCTCCTAGCAGCTGTAGTATGTGCAGCGGCCACACCCCAGGCAACAGCTTCGACAGACTGGCCAAACCAGGTTGAGAGTAGCCGTTGGGTCACCGACCTTCGGTGAGATAGGGACTTGTCTATCCCGAGCATGTGAAGACAGATTCCGGCGGACTGAGCGGATGAAATCTACTAGGACAATGGTCATGAAGGCGGTCTCTGCAAGCGATGTGGTACGCTAAGAGCATGGCAAGACACGAAAGATGCCCTAGTCAACCACTGCACCCAGCCCATCTCCAACTGTCTCGACTCTTGTCCTGCTATTTGGAGCAAGATGGAATCTGGGAAGAGAGAGTGAGGCTGACTATGCGCATCTCTCCCTCACTTTAATCCAATTCACGCGCAAGTCTTGACATCCCGCCCCCAATTCCCGTGATGTCAAGGTCCTCTTCGAATACGATGGACGAACATCATCATGTTCCAAAGTTCATTGACTGAGTGGCACTGATTTGACAATTTTGCAAATTGCATTACAAGTAATCCTCAATCGGGCCCAAAATCGAGCAAGGCAGTTGTAAAGTGAATCACTGAGGTTGTTAAGTTAGTGACGTGAATGTTAAGTGAATCTGGCTCTCCCGTTTGATCCTTGCTTATCAGAAGGTCACAAAAGGTGATCACATGACCCTGAGACACTGCAATTGTCATACATGTGAAAACGGTCATGTCACTTTGTTCAGTTCTGTTGTAACTTTGAACAGTCACTAACTGAATGGTTATAAGTTGAAGACTACCTGTAATAACTGCTCATATCTGTCTTTAGTATTAGTTATACCCTCCATTTTTATGCAAGTGGGTATTTTATCCATAAATATTCCAAATATTTGTGCTGGCATTTGGAAGTAACATTTCCATCCCAACTCCTTCAAAAAATTGGCTCTTCCTGCAGGCGGGGTAATGAGACAATTCACATCTTAGGTCTCCCCCACGTATGTATGGTTCTGCATGTTTTTTAATCAATTCTTTTTTAAATTGTTATTAAATCTTTTATATTGTTTAGTGGTTCTTGACATGTTGTACGCCGCCCTGAGTCCCCAGGGAGTACGGAGGCATATAAGAACACTAAAATAAATAAATAAATAAATAAACTTTTGGCCTTCTCCTTTGCAGTGACATCGCCACATCACCGCCACTGCCATGCTCCTGTGGTACTATTACAACTATTACTATTATTAAAGAGAAATAAAATGTACCCTGAAAGGGTGAGAACTGCCATCTTTGTGCTACACTGTAGCCCAGTAGTTCTCAACCTTCCTTATGCCGCGACCCTTTAATACAGTTCCTCATGTTGTGGTGACCCCCAACCATAAAATAATAAAATTATTAGGAAACTCAGGGGTGGGTTCTAACTTACCTCGCTGCCAGTTCGCTTCCTCCTGCGCTGTGTGTGGCTGCGCTCATGGGCACATGTGCACTTTGTGCACGCACGCATGTGCAGTGCCGAACTTTTTAAAAAAAATTGCAAAAAAAAAGCCGAAAACAAGATGGCGATGCATGCACAGTGCCAGAAATTCGGCTTCTGCGCATGCTCAAAAGTTCCCATGGTACACATATTTTTTTTGCAGTAGTCTATTTGCATGTGGGTGGACCCGCCTGGAGACGGATAGAGGAGCGGTGTCTCGGTTCCTAAGACCATCGGAAATATGTGTTTTCCGATGGTCTTAGGCGACCCCTGTGAAAGGGTTGTTCGATCCCCAAAGGGGTCGCGACCCACAGGTTGAGAACCGCTGCTGTAGCCCATGATTTACAAACCCCAACTGAGTGGTTCGCAAAGTCAAAACCAAACAAACCCCATCATGGCTAAGTGTGGTTAATATAGCGTGAAATAATCAGGTCAAATAATTATTTTCCGACCATACATTTTCTTATCTTAAGTCAAAAGGATGGTTGGATGACTTGTACTCCAAAAAAATAATAATGATCAAAAAGTAAAATTTAAAAAAACCTCTGGTTTTTAAAAATTATTATTTTATCCATGACTTAATTTCGGAAGGAATACCAAAGGGATGTCCAGAAAGTATGTAAAGAAAAAGTCAAGATTGTACCATCATGGCTGCCATCTTTACTTTTTCAGCCTTAGCCATGGAAATTGTTTACTTTATGAAATTGTGCTGTGGCTATTTTATTGTTATGATTGTAACCCATCAAGGATCTCTTGCTTGCTGTGGACAAAATAAAAATAAACTGATAGTAACAATAGCAATCCATAAATTTTACAGGTGGGAAAACCTCATTAGCTGAATCTCTGTTGGGCTGGAAACCTAGAAAAAGAGAATCAAGGGTGGAAGAGAAACTTGGAAGAGAAGAAAACTAGAAGAAGAGAATCAAGGATGGAGAGAAACAAAATTATCTGAGGAAATGGCCTCTTGCCTTTATATAGAGTTATGGTCTTACTGCAGACCCCTGATCACGTGAGTCTGACCTAGGATTTTCTAACCTTGGCAAGTTTAAGATGTGTGGATTCCAACTCCCAGAATTCCCAGCCAATATGCTGAAGTTGAAGTCCACCTGTCTTAAAAGTTGCTAAGCTTGAGAAATACTAGCCTAATCTAGTTTATTTTTTATTTATTTACTTATTAAATTTATATGTTGCATGTCTCACCGTCAGATGGCTCTGGGAGGCTTAATACAGCTGGCAAATTTGGTGTTTGCGGGCAGAGGTGGGATTCAGCAGGTTCTGACCAGTTCTGGAGAACCGGTAGCGGAAATTTTGAGTAGTTCGGAGAACCGGTAGCGGAAATTTTGAGTAGTTCGGAGAAATGGTAGTGGAAATTTTGAGTAGTTCGGAGAACCGGTAGTGGAAATTTTGAGTAGTTTGGAGAACCGGTAGCGGAAATTTTGAGTAGTTCGGAGAAATGGTAGCGGAAATTTTGAGTAGTTCAGAGAACCAGTAGCAGAAATTTTGAGTAGTTCGGAGAAATGGTAGTGGAAATTTTGAGTAGTTCGGAGAAATGGTAGCGGAAATTTTGAGTAGTTCGGAGAAATGGTAGCGGAAATTTTGAGTAGTTCAGAGAACCAGTAGCAGAAATTTTGAGTAGTTCGGAGAAATGGTAGTGGAAAGTTTGAGTAGTTCGGACAACCAGTAGTGGAAATTTTGAGTAGTTCGGAGAACCGGTAGTGGAAATTTTGAGTAGTTTGGAGAACCGGCAATGGAAATTTTGAGTAGTTCGGAGAACCGGCAATGGAAATTTTGAGTAGTTCAGAGAACCGGTAGTGAAAATTTTGAGTAGTTCGGAGAAACGGTAGCGGAATTTTTGAGTAGTTCGGAGAAACGGTAGCGGAAATTTTGAGTAGTTCGGAGAAACGGTAAATGCCACCTCTGACTGGCCCCACCCCATCTATTCTCTGCCTCCCGAGTCCCAGCTGATAGAGAGGAAATGGGGATTCTGCAGTATCCTTCCCCTGCCACGCCCACCAAGCCATACCCACAGAACCTGCAGTAAATTTTTTTGAAACCCACCATTGTTTGGGGGTTTGTGAAAAATGTTTCCATGTAGTCAGGCCCTGATTAAGGCCAACTGCTGCCCCAAGCAGAGCGCCAGGGTGCCTCCCAACAGAAGCAAAATTGTCATGCCATGAGACAGAAAGGTGGTATCTGAGGACACTTTCATTCCAAACTTTTAAACTTCAGTCAATCAGCCTCCCAAAAGAAATGCTTTTTATCAATGCAGTTTAAAGTTGAAGAGGGGAGATAAAATGCTAAGGTGGAGCATGGCAGTGAAAGCCTTAAGAGCAGGACCATTAGGGACAAAACTTCTGTGGTGCCCCCTTTCTCTCTTTGGAGCCCAAAACAGGTATTTATTTTGCTCCGTGGTTAATCCAGGGCTGCATGGAGTAGCCCAGCAGTGATGTTAGGATGGCAGACTCCCCCGAACACCTCGCATGAATGAAGTCCTGGCCAAGTGTGAGGCTGATTCTAATTAATCCAGATTTCTACAATGCCTCTGGACTCATTTTTCCCTTCCTCAGGGGAGTCCCTGCTGCCAGGACAGTAGCCAAACAAGGGGATGGGTACCCACGGGCCAGGGTGAAATTCAAAATTTTTCCCTACCAGTTCTGGGGTTGTGGCTTGGTGGGCGTGGCAGGGGAAGGATACTACAAAATCTCCATTCTCACCCTACTCCAGGAAGAAGGATATTGCAAAATCTCCATTCCCTCCCCACTCTGGGGCCAGCCAGAGGTGGTATTTGCCAGTTCTCCAATGTTAAGGTGAGAATAAATCTCATAGAGGCGATGTGGATCTTTTCTTGGAATCCAAACATTTAGAAAATAAAGCCGAGATTAAAAGTATAATAGAAAATATTTATTTCGGTACAAAAACAATAAATCTGAATAGTTACATCCTTGCTAAGGAAATGCGACCGTTCCGGTCAAGAGCCAAGTCAAAGAGAATAATGGAGAATCAGGAATGCACACATGCGCAGAAGATCACATCACGTGTCCTGCTTGTATTGGAATGTACCATAATATTAGGATAGGGATGCATCACCCTGCATATACATACAACTGACAATATTCACTACGTGACATCCAAACTACTCAAAATTTCCGCTACCGGTTCCCCAGAACCTGCCAGAATCTGCTGAATTTCACCCCTGCCATGGAGGTCTTAAGGCTGCCTTGCTGATGGGATGGGATGGGGAAGAGAGGAAGGCATCTTCGTGAGGACATGGATGGATCTTCCGCCAGGCATGCTGATGATGACCAGATACTCCTTCCGGCATTCTTCCAGAAGAGGCCTGATCCAGTAGTGGGTTGTAAATGCTGTCGCTACCGGTTCGCTCGTGTGCGCTCGTGCACGCAGAAGCGTCCCGGGAGGGTGGGAGGAGCCTCCTGCTGCCACCGCTACCGGTTCGCCGAACTGGGCCCAACCGGGAGCAACCCACTGCTGGCCTGATCTCAGTGCAACGACCACAAACCAGGATCCGGACTGTCCCAAAGGTGCTTTTTCAGGAGGCACCAGGACTTTATTGTTTTTTTTCTTTTTCTTTGAAGACCTTTCGCTTCTCATCCAAGAAGCTTCTTCAGCTCTGAGCGGATAGTGGGGAATGGAAGGATTTATATTCCTTGCAGACAGCTGGTCATTTGCATCCTTTTAGAGCAGTGGTTCTCAACCTTCCTAATGCCGTGCCCTGCGCCCTGCCCCAGCGCCCCCACTGCGCCGCAGCGCCCCCTGCCCCACCACCACCATTTGGGTTCTTTTACCCTCTGCACATGCAGAAAGCGTTCTGCGCATGCGCAGAGGGTAAAAGAACCCAAATGGCGGCGTCCGGGCGAAGTGTCCCGACCCCTGTGAAAAGGTCGTTTGACCCCCAAAGGAGTCGCGACCCCCAGGTTGAGAACCGCTGTTTTAGAGGGTCACCTGAGTAGTGCTCCTGGTCCCTGTGGTCTGCATTCCCCCCCCCCTCTGGAAATCCACTCCTACTCCCACACCATTCAAGGGTATTCATCCCAAATTGTATCGCTAAAAGTCTGTAGAGATTCTCAGCCATCCAGGTCATGGTTGTCCCAAAGGTGCTTTTTTTTTAGGAGGCAACTGGACTTTCTTGTTTTTTCTTTTCGTTTTCCGGACTGCTCGCTTAGCCTTCAACCGCTCCGCAACTGCGGCGGCGAGTCCGACAGCGTAGCCGCGATCAGAGTGACCGGGTGGACTTGGGAAAGGAGGACCGAGGCTTCTCGGCGTCTCTCTCGCATGCTAAAGCGGCGGAATGAAAGCCTTCGGCAAGTTCGGCGGTTCGCTCCCGCTGCGCCCACCTCTTAGCAGCCTTCTTTCCCTCCCCCCCGCGTCCCCCCCCCACTTTCTCACGATTGTTTCCAGACCCCTAAAAGGAGGGTTTGCTGGGGGGGGAGGAGCGAGGGGGAGAGGAGATCACCCGCCTGTTCCCCTTGCCATCTTTTCCATTTAAACAGTAAACAGTAACAGAGTTGGAAGGGACCTTGGAGGTCATCTAGTCCAACCCCCTGCTCACGCAGGAGACCTGTACTAGGGATTCGAACTGCCAACCTTTCTGATCGACAAGCTCAGTGTCTTAGCCACTGAGCCACCTAGTCAGGTAGGTCAAAACGGCGATCGCTCGTTTTGGCAGCCAAGGTGTCCCTGCCTTGCCTTCAGAAGTTGCGGGCGCATCCCGCCGCTGGAGGCTTATTTAGAATAGACTAGAGCTGGAGGGGATCTTGGAGGTCTTCTAGTCCAGCCCCCTGCTCGAGCAGGGGACCCCCCCTACCATCTCAAGACAAGCGACTGCCCAGTCGTCTTCTTTGAAACCTCCAATGATGGAGCGCCTTATTAAGGAGAGACTGCACAGCCGCTTGTCCGCAATGGCGGAGGGCTCCTGCTCGAGCAGGGGGGTCGGGCTAGATGACCTCCCAAGGTCCCTTCCGACTCTCGATATTCTCTGCGTTCAACGTTGCAAGCCTGGAATGAAGCGCCGGCCGCAGCCGCTCATCCTCTCTACTACTCCAGAGATCTCACCGCGCGGTTACACATTTTAAAACCTCCGCGTTTACAATCATCAATGCACAAAAAAGAAAATTTTGCTCTCAAGTTTTCTAAGAACCACCTTTTTAGAAAGCCACAATTCTGTAAAAAAAAAAAAAACTCTAGGCTTTTTCTCCGATGTACATTTAAGGCGGGTGGGAGAAGCCTCGCTCCGGCGTGTCACTCAAAGAGGGTTTCTCCGCCCCACCAATGAGGACTCTTCTCTATCCTCCCCCCCGCCTCCCGCCTCGGCAAGCGCCCGGCGACGGCCCCGCCCCTCTTCGCTGGGGCAGGCGGGCCGCTCTCGCCTTCAATGAACGCCGAGGGGAAGGCGAGCGGGCGGGCGGGGAAGCGCCGGATCAGCTGCGGAGAACCGAAGCGAAGTGCGAGGGGGCGGCGGGGGGGGGCGGCGTTGCCAAGCGGGGCTGCCCTTTCACCTCGGCCACCTTTCGCTTGGGAGGAAGAGGAGGAGGAGGAGGAAGGCTGGGCGGCCGCCACAGAGCTGTCCTCCCGGAGGGCAAACTGACGGGGGTCTCGCGGCTTATCCCGGCTTGGAAGGCGCGAATCTCCGGGTCCCCACTCCCCTCACCACCACCACCACCCCGGCTGT
This sequence comes from Diadophis punctatus similis, assembly GCA_023053685.1. Lineage (NCBI taxonomy): Eukaryota > Metazoa > Chordata > Lepidosauria > Squamata > Dipsadidae > Diadophis > Diadophis punctatus. The sequence goes on along the minus strand of JALIGW010000002.1, from coordinate 11,143,379 downwards.
GAGGAGCAGGTGAGAGAGAGAGAGAGGCCGCCGGGACTCGGCGAAGGAGTCGGGACTTGAGGCGAGGACGCCGGTAAGTCGAGGGTCTGGCGCGCCTTGGGACCTCTCGGGCTGGGAGAAGCGGCTGCGACGGGTCGGGGCGCCGGAGGTAGCGCTGGACTGGCTCGCCCCGAGTCGTTTGCCTCCCACCGCCCGGCTGGGACTGGGATTACTGGAGCCCCCTGGGTGGCGGAGGGAGGAAGGGAGGTCGGGAAGGAGGTCCTGGCCGGGCCCCCTCCGCGCCCTCGCTTGGAATCTGCCCCGGCTGTCATTTGGGGAGTGGATGAAGCCCGGCGAGGGTTGGCCAAGGCTGGACGGCGCGGTTGCCTTTTATTCTTTAAAAACTACTTTGAGTTGCGCGCCAAAGACCCGGCCGCCTCTGGACCCCTGGCAGCAGCTTCCCGGGAGGCAGGAGAAGCCCCCGTCCAGTCCCGGCTCCCCTTCACCTTCTCTGGCCGGGTGGGGGGTGGGGTCTCCCGCCGTTCCCCCGAGGCGTTAAACTTTGGATGGGAGAATCCCATGACCCACGGCTGCCCGGGGATGATGGGAGATGAGGTCCGACCCAGCGGCGGAATGGGGAGGGGCTGCGCTGATCCAGAAGAGCTTTCCCAGCTGGAGCAAGGCTTTGTATCTCCGCTGACTCCAAAGCGACCAAAAGGCACACTTTATTTTATTTATTTATTTATTTTTGTCAAGTACGTGTTGGTAATATACATAGATATAACATTGTTTATATACATAAGATGGGTACCGATAAGAGGGAACATTAGGACAGGGACGGTAGGCACGCTGGTGCACTTATGCACGCCTGCGGCTGCGAGTGATGGGCATTGCAGTCCGGCATCTGATGGGGCACGTGGGATCGGGAAAGGAGGGGCAGCCCGCTGCCCACCCACCCCCTCGGGCTCCCACCCAGGCCAGGGTATGTGTGAGTGTCCAACGAGAGAGAAGAGCAGCTGCTGCAACTTGTCAGGATCCGAAGCGAAGGCTCCCTCCCCCCTCCCCCCCTCCAGAAGAGCGGCAGCTGCCAGCGGCTCTTTGCCCTTCTTTGCCCACCAGCTTTGCCAGCTGCCACGGAAAACTGGGTTGCCTCGTTGAGCGGGGAAGGGGCTTGCGCTTCTGTTCGGCTCTGTAAGGAAGAACGGTGGGCAGAGATTTAATGGGGGTGGTGGGGGTGGTGAACCTGCTCTTCTCTAAGCAGATTGTGGGCTTAGCCAGTGCAACTCTCACTCCCTGAGCTTGGTTGTTTTCTAACAGACAGAAGTCTGTGGAGGTTCTCAGTCATCCAGGTCATGGTTGTCCCAAAGGTGCTTTTTCAGGAGGCAACTGGACTTTCTTGTTTTTTTTCTTTGAAGACCTTTTGCTTCTCATCCAAGAAGCTTCTTCAGCTCTCACAGGATAGTGGGGAATGGAAGGATTTATATTCCTTGCAGACAGCTGCTCATTTGCATTCTTTTAAAGCAGTGGTTCTCAACCTTCCTAATGCCGTGCCCCACCCCCATGCCCCCACCGTGCCCCACCCCGCTGCCGCGCCTGCTGCCGCGACCCCCGCCCCGCCACTGCCATTTGGGTTCTTTTACCCTCTGCGCAAAGCATTCTGCGTATGCGCAGAGGGTAAAAGAACCCAAATGGCGGCATCTGGGCGAAGTCTCCCAACCCCTGTGAAAGGGTCGTTCGACCCCCAGGTTGAGAACCGCTGTTTTAAAAAGTCTTTGAAGCCCTTGGAGGTTAATCTGTGTCTTCAGAATTACCTGAGTAGTGTTCCTGGTTCCTGTAGTCTGCAATTTTCTAGCAGACGTTTCATTGCCCATCTAAGCACTGATGATGTTACTTAGTTTGGGTAATAATGGACTCAGAAAGCAGGGGGTTGGACTAGATGACCCATCTCTGTTATGCTATTCTATTCTTAATTTTGTCTAGTGCTTATGTCAAGTAAGCATCAACGACCCCTCATTTCAACCCTGATCTACGAATATTCTCCTTTATTGGAACTCACACACCCTTTCTCTGGCTTCTTTTAAGCTCCCTGGGATTCCAGGACTGGCGTTCCAGACTGGGACAATCCGAGTCATCTGCTCATTAAAAGCACTGAATAAATCTTTAGTCCAGCCCTTGTAGAAATTCTCATTCTCCATGATCCAAAATGTGCCTTCTCTGAACCCAGGGGATTTACCTCTTTCCTTTTATAGCTGTTCAGGAGATGGGCCAGTTTTAGGACTTCACCAGATACACTTGGGCGGCCAAATGAGGAGAGACCCACCAGATACCATCCAACTACATTTTTTTCTTCCTGGTGTTTCCTGCAAGTTCAGGGTCTGGTTTTTTTGGGGTGTGTGTGTGTCAACCCAGGGTTGATCCATTGGTTGCCGCAAGAATTGACTGACCAGCTTGTCATCCAGTTTAACCTCCTGGGCTGAAAGAGCAGGATTGGCCCAACCAGCTTTCATGCCCAAGGCGGGACTAGAACTCACAGTCTCCTGGTTTTTGGCCTGATGGCTCAACCACTAGACCAGGAGTGTCAAACTCGATTTTATTGAGGGCAGCGTTGTGTTTGACCTCGGGGTGGCCGTGGTGGCTGTGGTCAGCTCAAGGTCATGTGTCAGGGGCGTCTGTGGTGGCCCGAGCGCTCTGCCAGCAAAAACGGGCTCCCAAGCTCTGTTTTCGGCTGCAACAGTCTCCTGCAACCCTCTGCCAGTGAAAACAGAGCTTGGGAGGGTCACACGCAGCCCTCCCAGGCTCCGTTTTCGCTGGCAGAGGCACCACGGGCCGGTCCTCCGCTGTTTCCAGGGCAGCCCCAGGGCCTGGAGTTTGACACCCCTGCACTAGACCAAACTGGTTTTCTGCCATTCTATTACAATGCAGATAGAAAGTTGCAGGGTCCATGTTTAGCAAACGGGGGAGGGGGCAGGAACCAGGGATTCCATTATCTGTGAAACAGAGGTGCTCCCTTCCTGCTGGGCCTCCCAGGAAGTTGTGCAATGACGTTGAAAAGCCCCTCCACTCAAGGTGGAGGGGGCTTTGCATTTCCCTATTTATTTCTGTGCTGCAGATAAATCAGCACAGACCACAGTATATGCAAGCTGCCGATGAAGCAGGTTTGGCTTATTGAAACTGGCCCTGTTATTACTACATACTTAATGCAATGGTATGTGAGAATGACCTTGGGAAACAGGGCAAGGAGACACAACCAAGGAAATAGACAGATAAAAGGAAAGCTGCATTAGGAATGAAGGTGGGGCGAGAGACTCAGAGGAGCCCCTAGTTTTGGGGCTTCAAAGAAGAAGGGGGAAGAGAGAAGCGCTTCAGTTTTGCAAAATTCTGTTAATATAACCTTACAATAAAGTAGAATTAGCTGATCTGCTCATGTTTCCTGTCTAGCCTACCTCCTAAGGTGGACCTTTAATGAGTACATAAGATACGAGTGGTGGTGTAGTAGATTGTGCAAACACTCTAAGCCAGGCAGCCAATCCTACAAATTATATTTATTTATTTGTATCCTGCCTTTACAAATAACTCAAGGTGGCAAACATATTTAATACACCATCCTCTTCCTGTTTACCCTACAACAACAACAACAACTACCCTGTAATGTGAGTTGGGCTGAGAAAGAATAAAGGCTAAGAATGGCTAAGAAGAAGGACTAAACTCACAGTCTCCCACTTTCTAGCCGGGTATCTTAACTACTAGACCAAACTGACTCTGTATAAAAATACAAACTGTAATTTCCCAGTGGTGATGATAATGATCCTGGTTGTTTCAGTATGGAACTTTTGGTTTTATTTTTTAAAATCTATTTATGAATCAGATTTGCATGCCACCCGATTTCCAACAACTTTGGTTGTGACTGTCCTGGTAGAGAGAAGAGAATGGCAGGGATTGAGAGAGTGACTCTGGGCTCTCGGAATATGGTTGCTTCAGCAGTGATTCAGGGGTGGGTTCCTCCCGGTTTGGACCGGATCGCCCGAACCGGTAGCGACCCGCTGGTGACATCACTGTCGGTGCTGGTCCTTGCATGCTGCCATCTTTTTCCCCTTCCGCGGCTTGAAAAATGGCCCTCCGGCCCGCCTGCGGGTGAATTCTGACCTTTATTTCTTCGCCCTAAGCACAGCTGATCAGCTCCTCAGCTGTGTTTCAGGCTCATTCCTGTTTCTGAGCATGCGTGGAAGCCAAATCACACAAGGGGACGCGCACGCGAGCAGAGTGAGCACGTGCACAAGGGGACGCGCATGCGAGCAGAGCAAACGTCACGATGCAAACCAGTGGCGAAGGTAAGTGGAACCCACCCCTGCAGTGATTGCTGAATGTCTGCAGTTGTGTTGCTGAGGCACAAAGCTGTCCCATGCCCAGAAAAGCACGGGACTTGGTCAGTGCTATTACCAAACATAAACAGTGTTTGCTTGATGTACCTTGATTGACTGATTTATTATTTGTATTAAGGCATTGATATTTTAATGGAGGGATATGTGGAGAAGCTGCATAAGGTATGGAATAGCAACCTTAAACTATAGCTTAAAATGCATGCTTACTGCCCTGTATCGGTGGGGATGGAAAGATTCATTTTGTGGCGATTGTGGTGCTGATATGCACATTATTAATCACATTGTGCAAAATTTCTCACAATGTGCGTTCTCTGGTTCCCTAGAACATGGCTGTCAAATTCAAGGCCCGTGGGACAGTTCCAGCCTGTAGGGTGCTTAGATTTGGCCCATGGGGCTGACCTGGAAACAGCGAAGGGCCAGTCTGCGATACCTCTGCCAGTGAAAATGGAACTTGCGAGGGCCACGTGCGGCCCTCCCAAGCTCCGTTTTCTCTGGTAAAGGGTTGCAGGAGGCTGTCGCAGCCGAAAAGGGAGCTCAGGAGCCCATTTTTGCTGGCAGAGAGCTCGGGCCACAACAGGCGCCCACAACATGAATGACATTGAGCTGGCCATGCCCCCCTGCCCCCTCCTGAGGTCAAACACAACCCTGATGCGGCCCTCAATGAGATCAAGTTTGACACCCCTGCCCTAGAAGATCTGCACAAAGCAATGCCAGAGGCGATCACCTGGATAGCTGAACTTCACATCCAGCTATGACGCCATTGCCGTAGCCCCATAGAGGTTTTGTATATAATTACATGGATTGTGTGTATATATGTTTGCTTCTATTCTGTCATGTTCTCATAATAACTGCTGAAGTTTAGAAAATTTTGAATGCAAGTTTTCCTTTTCGATTTACCTGTAGATATATGTTCTTCGTATGGGGTTCCCACTGCATGAATTTATACTGTAGCCCTGTGTGACCCATTTTGTACAGGTAGTCCTCAACTTACGACCACAACTGAGCCCAAAATTTCTGTTGTTAAATCAGATGTGTTAAGTGAGTTTTGCCCCATTTTATGAGATTTCTTGCCATAGTTGTTAAGTGAATCGCTGCAGTTAAGTTAGTAACCCGGTTGTTAAGTGAATCTGTCTTCCCCATGGACTTTGCTTGTCAGAAGATCACATGACCCCGGGACACAGTAACCGTCATAAATATGAAGTATCTGAATTTTGATCACATGACCATGGGGATGCTGCAAAGGTTGTAACTGTGACATAAGTCACTTTCTTCAGTGTTGTTGTAACTTTGAATGGTCGGTAAATGGACTGTTGTAAGTAGAGGACTACCTGTATTGAATTGTTGGGATATGAGGTCTGCAAATGGCATTTCAAGTAACCTTTTGTAATATATTTGGGTTGGATTTAGTCAAAGGTCAAAGATCTGTCTATTTGGGTGTTATTGTGCTGTGGCCAACCATATACATGGTTGCAAAAGGAGATCGCATTCCCTGGGACAATCAATGCAAGGGTCATAAATATGAACCAGTTGCCAAGTGACTGAATTTTGATCACATGATCATGGGGATGCTGCAAAGGTCGTAATGATGAAAAACGGTCATAAGTCACATTTTTCAGTGCCCTTGTAACTTTGAACAGTCACTAAACGAACTGTTGTAAGTTGAAGACTGCCAGTACTTTTTTTCTTTTTAATTAAAAAGTTTTAAAAGTACAAAGTACATTTTTATCTTTTCTCCCTCCCCCCTTTTCCACCCTCCACCCTTCCCCCCCTAATCACCCACCCACCCACCCACCCACCCCCCGGACTTCCCAGGAAAAACACAAGGTATAATTTCAAAACAAAAAGTATAAAGCTATAAAACACTAAAACAAATTGTTAGTTCAAAAATATCTTATCCATTCTTAACTCTTTGTAACTCCAAGAACTTGAAAGTATAATCTAAAATTTTTCAAACAAATAACTAATAAACTATTTGGGTTATCTTAATCTGATACTTTTTCTGAATATATTCAGTCCACCTACTCCATTCCAATATATATCTTTCATTTGAGTGATCCTTGAGATCCCAGTACTTCTTGAAAAGATCAGAAATTGCTGTTAAAACCGCCGAGACATTCACAGGAGTTCAGCACTGGTTATATTTAAATATGCTGTGAATTCACCTTCCTAGACTATAACACTTCAATTGAGGTCAGATTAGTGAAGCTTCCAGTCACAGAATGGGGTGAGTTACAACAGAGGTCTCCAACCTTGGCAACTTTATGAGGTGTGGACTTCAAATCCCAGAATTCCTCAGCCAGCCATGCTGGCTGAGGAATTCTGGGAATTGAAGTCCACACCTCATAAAGTTGCCAAGGTTGGAGACCTCTGAGTTACAACACTGAGTTACAACACTGTCCAGATGTGCTTCTCCCTTGAATGGAGAAGCACAAGAGAGAAAATTACAGCCAAAGACCTCATGCAAAATAATAATAATAGGGGAACATAAACCTGACATGAATATATTGATGTGATGTCTGGAAAATACTTCAAAGGCCCAAACACTCGGTGTCTGACCTGATTCTTTAACAGAGAGTCCCAGAGGGACAGCCAGCAGCAAACTTGCTGAAACAAATTGTTATCAACCAAGACTTGATTCTTTTATCAGAAAGGAACTGCTCTCCCATTAAAAGTGCCAGATTAGCATAGCAAAGTATTAAAGATTGTTATCACCAGTTACGGATGTTCTTATCTTGTCCATAATTTCGTTTTCCGGTCTCTGGATAACTTACATCTTTTACATTTGATGCACTTTTGACCTTGCTTTTACAGTATTGCCCCCATAGAAACAGTTTTGCCTCATTTTAAAGATTAACAAATAACAATCCAGACTTTTACCAGAAAGTCAAAACTTGGGATACATTCTCTCCAAACGCAAGACAGAGAATAACAAGCTTAAGTTAGATTCCGAACGAATGCTTAGAAAAACTTTGTACGTAGTAAATTACCGTATTTTTCGGAGTATAAGACGCACGGGAGTATAAGACGCACCCTAGTTTTGGGGGAGGAAAATAGGGGGGGAAATCTACCTACCAGGTATTCATCTGGCTAGTGTCCTTAGTCTGGTCAGCTTCAGCACATTATTTTATCCCCTGGTTAGGGCTGAAAAAAACCTTTTTCGGAGGGAATAGCAATGAAAACAAGCCTGCAAAGACTTAGGGCTGGAAAAAAACTTCTTCGGAGGGAGTAGCAATGAAAAAATCCTGCAAGCCGGGAAGATCGTTAGTACCTCATTAGGGCTGGGGAAAAAAGCTTAGAAAAAACTACATTTGGAGTATAAGATGCACCCAAATTTTCAGCCTCTTTTAGGGGGGGAAAAGGTGCATCTTATACTCCGAAAAATACAGTAGTTTCACGATGGAACCAGTTACCCAGAGAGAGAGAGAGAGAGAGAGAGAGAGAGAGAGAGAGAGGATGGGCTTCACAGAATGTGTTCAGGCAGACGCTGTTGGCCATCTGCAAGAGATTTAATTTGGATTTTCATAGTAAACAGGAGATAGACTCTGTGCACCTAAATGCTCCTTCCAACTCTATGCAGAGTTCAGTAGTGGGTTGTAAATTCCGCCGCCACCGCTACCAGTTCGCCAAACTGGGCCGAACCAGGAGCAACCCACCGCTGCTTGAGTTATATTTGTAATTGAGCCTGTCAATTATGGCAGTAAGTTGTAATGGTCATAACTACGTGACTGGATCCATTTTTACGATCTTTTTCACTGTGGTCATTAAGCAAATCCATTGTTTGCTATGGACCAGGTTTTGCTGGAAACAAAAAATAAATGTCAGTTTCTTGCAAATTGCAGTGATGTGACTGGGGAATCTATCTATCTAGTACAGTGGTTCTCAACCTTCCTAATGCCGTGCCCCGCCCCTACGCCCCCACCACGACCCACAACCCCTGCCCCGCCGCCGCCATTTGGGTTCTTTTACCCTCTGGCATGCGCAAAGCATTCTGTGCATGCGCAGAGGGTAAAAGAACCCAAACAGCGGCAGCCGGGCGAAGTCTCCTGACCCCTGTGAAAGGGTCGTTCGACCCCCAAAGGGGTCGCGACCCCCAGATTGAGAACCGCTGATCTAGCAGGACTACCAGATTCTGTAACAGCTTTGTTCCCTTTGGTAAACTCGCAAGATTCATTTTTCTTGCCATGTACATGTATACATCCGAACTAGACTGTTGTTTCTCTGTGTCATATAATATATGTGGGTATATGCATAATTTTGTATTTATTTATTTATTTTGTCATGTTTATGTAGTGTATATTAGAAGTGGAGACCCTTTTGAGAGCTGTATGCAACAAAAATTCATTTTAATGTATGCCGATTAGTGTACATTCAAAGTGACAATAAAGTTATTCTAAGTCTAAGAATGTTGTAAATGGCTATAAATTCAGACTGGTTGCCAAGTGCCCCAAATCAGTCATTTGACTGGGGGGGGAACAACCTCAGAACAAAAAACTGGATCAAAAGTAACTTTCTTTGGGAGGAGGGTCTGCCATACCTTTGAATGGTTGCTTAGTAACTGGTCAAAAGTCAAGTACAATGATGGCTAACCGTTTTCCTTTCGCGTGCTGAAAGAGCGAGCGTGCCGGCACCCATAATGCAATGCGCGTGTGACCCCTCTGTGCCCTGCCCCCGCATGCGCACGTGACCCCCTGTACTCCTCCTGCCCCATACACATTCGCACATGACCCCCCATGCTCCCCCTGCCCATGTGCGCATGACCCCCCATGCTTCTCCACTCCCGCACATGCACTCATGACCCCCCACGCATGCACATGCATCTCCCGCATGCACCCTGGCCTCCGCACATGTATGGCAGATACCTAAAAATCGGCTGGCTGGTGGGAGGCATGTGCACCAGTGGTGAGTTGCTCCTGGTTCTTCGAACCGGTAGCCGTGGCGGTGGGAGGCTCTGCCCACCTGCCCAGGATGCTTCTGCACATGCACAGAAGTGTCGCATGCGCGCATGATCATGCACACGAACTGGTAGCAACGGGTTTTAGAACTCACTACTGGCGCACGCATGTGCAGTGGAGCTGAGCTGGGCGACAGCTCGCGTGCCCGCAGAGAGGGCTCTGCGTGCCACCTGTGGCACGCATGCCATAAGTTCGTCATCACGAACCTACTATGTCTCTGTGGTATATACTGCAAACATGTGAGCATAACATGGTTCATGTTGTGTTCTAACATTGCAGGATTGCTTGATTGTAGCTTAGTCTCTTGTGCAAACCCTGCCAATTGTGATTTAATAAATCACAATAAAGTAAACCATGGTTTAACATGAGGCATGAACCTCCTTTGTCTGTCTGACTGGGTGAGTTCAGAGGAATAGGAAGGGCAGGACAATTTTTCGATCTGACCTACTAAAAATGTTTGCACTGAGTGTATTATGAATGAGCATTACGAATGGAGTCATTTTCCCTGTCTGTCATTCTATATTTCGTCTTCACAGCACCATCGCTGAAGTGATACATATCCTCTCTTTATTTTGGTATAAAAAGGACTCAAGTGGAACAGACAGGCAGAATTTAATGGGGAAATGACACAAGGCTTCATGACTATGGAAAGCTTCCAAGCCTCTTTTGTAGTGTTTCTCAACCTTGGGAACTTTAAGGCATGTGGACTTCAGCTCCCAGAATTCCCCAACCAGCACGCTGATGGGGGAATTCTGGGAGCTGAAGTCCACACATCTTAAACCTTCCGGAATTGAGAAATATTGCTCTATTGCAAGGCAAGACCCACTCGTCCCTTTCAATTATCACTTCTCAGCAACCAGTATTTAAGGCTCGCTGCTTATGATTTCAGCCATTCCTATTTGTGTACATTAATAGCCTAATTCTGCATGATCCAACACAGTCCTTTTTAAAACCATCCAGACTAGCTGCTGTCAATACAACTGTTAGAGGTGAATTTGAACAGTTTAACTATTCAATAAAATACAAACTGAATTCAGGACTAGCTTGTGTTGGAAGAAATGTCCATCTGGGTTCAGTTCCAAGTGGGGAGAAAGACACTGGAAACATGGAGGCTATTTGGAAAGATGGTTTAATGGTGGACAGGACCACACCAGTGGTGGGTTCCTACCGGTACGGTCCAGTGCGCTGTTCCGGTAGGGACCCGCCGATTTTGCAATTTGCGCACGAAGGCTCCGGTGCCGTCTTTGCCGGTCTGTCGCACGGCACCATCTTTTTTCTGAATTTTTTGGGCTTTTTTTGCTTCCGCACATGGCGCGGAAGCAAAAAATCACCGAAATCTCTCTCGCGCGCGTCCCCTTGCGAGATTTTGCTTTCACACATGCGCAGGAAGCAAAATCGCGCGAGGGACGCGTGCATGTAGCGAGCGTGCGTGCGTGCGTGCAAAATGAGATGATGCGCGCGCAGCACACCAATAGACAGGTAAGAGGAACCTGCCCCTGGACCACACGGTTTGAGATCCTGGGCAAAAAAGCACATGGAGTGGAGATATATATATTTATACCCTCTCTTGGGCCCCGCCTTAGAGCTTCCTGTTCCTGTGTAAGAAATGTATTCTGATTGGTTGACTCCCAGGGGGCGGGGTTCTTAGCTAACTTTGTAGGCTGTCTGTGTCCCAGGCTTGGTTGAACCTTGCTGGGTGATGTAATCTTCCCATGTGATGAGATGGGTAGAGGGCTAATCCTATCATGTCCTGAAGGCCGTGTCTTAAACCCATCTCCCTCGAGCTGAAGGTGGGCAGGGAACTGCAGGGAGCTGCTTTGTCTTTAAAAACATGTTTCTCCTTTTCTCATCCAGGGAAATATAATATTCTGCCTTTTTAATACTTCCCAGAATATTTCATTCTTCTAGGAGGGGGGTGGGTGCTAACTTCCTACCCTTGTAGCTTTGCATAAATCGTATTGGGGTATAGTTTCCTCTGTGGTGCATATAAAAGCAAATTGATTCATTAAGTAACTCTTTATTCATTTAACCAGTGACTAACCCCATTGGCATGGACGTAACTAATGTGTTCAGTGGGATTTACGCTCAGGTAACAACATCAAGGATTATGGTATTAGTGCCATCTTAAGCCAAAGACATCTAATTTACAATTCATCTTTTTAAAATAACATACATTATACTAATGCATGCTTCTTTATACTCAGGATATATTTATTTGCATGTGATCATAGTTTGCTTTCCTTGCTCACCATTTCAGCAGAGCAGAGCAGAGCAGAGCAGAGCAGAACAGAACAGAACAGAACAGAACAGAACAGAACAGAACAGAACAGAACAGAATTCTTTATTGGCCAAGAGTGATTGGACATACAAGGAATTTGTCTCCGGTGCATAAGCTCCCAGTGGCACACACATGGAACAACAAAGTGATTTGAAGATCTGAGACTTTAAGAACTAGGAAAGAATAGAATAGAATAGAATAGAATAGAATAGAATAGAATAGAATAGAATAGAATAGAATAGAATAGAATAGAATAGAATAGAATAGAATATTGGCCAAGTGTGATTGGACACACAAGGAATTTGTCTTTGGTGCATATGCTCTCAGTGTACATAAAAGAAAAGATACGTTCGTCAAGAATCATAAGGTACAAACACTTAATGATAGTCCGGGTACAAATAAGCAATCAAATCATATTAGGAACCAGTCAATATAAATTGTAAGGATACAAGCAACAAAGTTACAGTCATAAGTGGGAGGAGATGGGTGATGGGAACGATGAGAAGATTAATAGTGCAGACTTAGTGAATAGTTTGACAATGTTGAGGGAATTATTTGTTTAGCAGAGTTCGGGGAAAAACTGTTTTTGTGTCTAGTTGTTCTGGTGTGCAGTGCTCTATAGCGTCGTTTTAAGGGTAGCAGTTAAAACAGTTTGTTTCCAGGATGTGAGGGGTCTGTAAATATTTTCAGAGTCCTCTTTTTGACTCGTGCAGTATAAGTATAAGAAGGAAGGATAGCAGCATTTTTCTATTTTATTTGAAATACCCAGTAGCTGCTAGGATGACATTTGTAGACTATTCATTTCTGTGATCAGTTAAGCTGGGGTTGTAATTATTGTTTGCTATATTGAAATGTTGCTTTCATTTCGAACAAGACTCCAAGTGCATTTTTTTCTTCTTTCTCTGTTTATAAATATTGAAGCAAATAAATACCTTTGTTACCACTTGCTCTAGGATAAGACCGAGGAAAGTTAAAACTGGGAGGTTTTTCCCCCCCTTTCTAATTGTGCATTTGACTTGACTCATTCCCCTATGTTTAAGCGGTCGGGGGAGTTTTTCCCAACAAGTGCATCTTGACACAGGTTTAAATTTGGAGTTATGCAGTTATTTATATCAGACATTTCTGCAACACAATGGCAATTACATGCCACCTGAAGAGATACCATGAATTCTGAAGTAAGGTTAAGAGGTCACGATTGGGAATTATGATAACAGCAACCAGACTGGATAACAGCAACTTTCATAACTGTCTGACCATTTTGGTGGTTACTTTTCCCATCTTGACTGAACGTGGCTCAGAGGCCTTTGGCATAAGCCAGAGTCCAACTGTGGTTCTGTGTTTTTGTCTGATTAATGAATGGCTAGTTTATGTGCAACAATTATTAGTTTTTCAAGAAAATGAGGTTGGCTACAGATGTAATTGCAAAATGTTGCGGATTTGCAGCATCTGAGCTGTTCTGTGCTGCCTTGATTGTAGGCTGGTGGGCATGCAAAGGAGTTCTTTGAAAAACTAGGAGGCTAGGAAAATCTCAGCTTCAGGCACAGAGACTGGAACTGAAATTGGTACCAGGTTTTTGCATTTTAGTTTGGAAATCTACCTGATTGTGAGTGTAGTCTAGCAGGTTGTGTGAACGTGCTCAGTTAGTGATGCCAGTAATTCAGAACTTACCTCATTTGGTCCACTGAAGCCAAAAGCTTGCATATCTCACTTTTTTAAAAAAAATGGATTGGAAATTTTTGTGAATCTGTGTTACATTCCAAATACACAGTCTGCACAGGGAGTTTAATGATATTATATTAATGGTCCTCGTGAGCACCTGTATACTGCATGAGTCAGAAATAGGGCTTGAAAATATCTACAGGCCCTTCACATCTTGTATGTAAATTGTTTCAACTTCTACCCTCAAAACGATGCTATAGGGCAGTGGTGGCCAACCTTAAGCATACCATGCGCCAATTTTTTCACAGACGAGTTCAGATGCGCCATACAACTCAAGCACGTTTTTTACCTTCTTACTTTCACGTTTGGGGTTGTAAAATAGGGATAGGGGTAGGATCTGCTTTGCTTAAGGGAGGAAAAGGAATAACTCAATCGCGCAATTCAATTTTCTTTTGCACTGTAATGGATAACAGGAATTTAAGCATAGAAAAGTATAAAACTAAAAAAAAGTGAAAAAGAACAAATAGATCACAAGTACGTATGTCGTATTACACAGAATATCAATTGTGTGGAATTTGAATTCTATGTTCGCGTCAAGAAAAAGTAGTGGCGCTCTTCTTTGACTAACGTAATATTTATTTAATCTTGAATCTGTCTTTCAATCACTCTCAATACAAAAACCACGCTAGTATACTCAATAAAACACTGCTTCAAACTCCATGCCACGACAGCTCACTCAGAACTGACTGACCATATTGAACGCGTGCTGCTCATTCACCCGTGACTTCAAACACATGATGTGTTGCTAGTGCGCGGTGTTTGCGATCATTTGAGCAGGAACGTGCAATGGCAACACCGATAAAAATATTCATATGTTTGTAAATCTGCCTAAAGTAACATCTCACAAGTTCCATTCTAAGTTTCAGACACTGAGAAGTTGAACATTACCGAAGGCTGTACGAATTGAACTGAGATCACTTTGGTGTTGAAAATATTAAGATGGATTCAGTTATGACACCTATTTAAAAAAATAAGTAGGCGCAAGGATGCAATGCGCCACTTGTAATAATCCAATGTGCCACATTTGGTGCATGCGCCATGGTTTGACCACCCCTGCTATAGGGCATTGCGTATTAGGGTATAGTTTCCTCTGTGGTGCATATAGGGCAGTGATGGCGAACCTTTTTCTTCTTGTGTGCCAAAAATGGGAGCGTGCACGTGCGCTACGGTCTGTGCGTGCGGGCACACAACCCCCCACATGTGCCACACTGCACATGTGCGCATTCTCCCGCATGCACCCCCCCTGTTGAGCCGTTTTTCACTCTCAGGCTTCCCTGAAGCCTCCGGAGTGAGAAAAATGGCCCAACGGGCAAACCGGAAGTCCATTTTTCCAAACTTCCGGTTTGTCCGTTGGCCTGTTTTTCGCACTCCGGAGGCTTCAGGGAAGCCTCCTGAAGCCTGGGGAGGGCAAAAATGGGCTTCCCCAAGGCCGAAAATCAGCTGGCCAGTGGGCGCATGCGTGCTGGAGCTGACATAGGGCAACGCCTCGCGTGCCCTCAGACATGGCTCCACGTGCCACAGGTTCACCATCACGGATATAGGGCATTCTGCATGCGCAGAAGCAAAAAACAAGAGAGTCAGTTTGGGGGCGTGGCCAGCCGGCCATCGCTCCTGGTTCAGCGAGCAAGGGAAAATTCCTGCTACTGGTTCTATAGAACCGGTCCGAACCAGGAGCAACCCACCTCTGCTTGTAGGACTTGGTTTCCACGTCTTTTCCAAGTTCTTCATTCATATTCTCTTAATAGATCTCTGATGCTCTCATGGAACCCCTGTTCCTGTTGATCAGGCTGGTGACAATTTAAAACTTAACTCCACTCTCCAAGCCAAAATAAAGTTAAACTTTCCAGTTTCTCCTGGCTTTAATGGTGGTGGTAATTTTAAAATTACTACCAGGACTATCAACTCTACTGGAGGAGTGGAGGAGGCTGGGGAAATGTGACCAGACAGAAAATGAACTCTTTTTTTTTAAAAAAAGGGATGATGTGTATACTTCTTTCTGTAGCTAATAAAATCAGACAGCATGAAACATCTGGCAGCTTTTTCATGGGAGAAATATAGTTTTATAAGACTTGATATACAAGACCATAAGCCTAAGAAGAATGAGAAAAGAATGAGTTGCCAACAAACCACCAAAAACACCTTAATATCTAAAACCAAAATAAGGACTCCTGAACTTGAAATGCATTAAATTAAATCAATGGAAAGAAGAGGTTATATTAAGGCTCTGAAAGGCAATGTTCTGGTTCAGAGTCTATTGTGAACCACAATTTGTAAATGTGGGAATGTCACACTTACTGAATTCACACATTTTATTACACCAGTGTTTTTCAAACTTGACAACTTTAAGATATGTGGTCTTCGATTGGCTGGGCAATTCTGGGTGTTGAAGTCCACACACCTTAAAGTTGTCAAGTTTGAAAAAGACTGCTTTAAAAACCAGAGCATGACTCACAAACAGCAAAATCAGTTGATGAGGTTTGCAAAAACAGCAAATATGCCTACAAAAATACCCGCATGCATCATTTTAGTATGGTTTGACCAATCGACTGAGTAAAACTGAATTCGTTAGGCCTCCAGAAATGGAATGGGACTACTTGCCACAGTCAACTCACTGTGGTGAACTCGCCATGGGCAACTCACCATGGGCCAACTCACCATGGGCAACTCGCTATAGCTAACTCATCATGGGCCAACTCGCTATGGCCAACTCATCATGGGCCAACTCACCATGGCCAACTCATCATGGGCCAACTCGCCATGGCCAACTCACCATGGCCAACTCATCATGGGCCAACTCGCTATGGCCAACTCATCATGGGCCAACTCGCTATGGCCAACTCATCATGGGCCAACTCGCTATGGCCAACTCATCATGGGCCAACTCGCTATGGCCAACTCATCATGGGCCAACTCGCTATGGCCAACTCATCATGGGCCAACTCGCTATGGCCAACTCATCATGGGCCAACTCGCTATGGCCAACTCATCATGGGCCAACTCGCTATGGCCAACTCATCATGGCCAACTCACTATGAGCCAACTCACCATGGCCAACTCATCATGGGCCAACTCGCCATGACCAACTCACCAAGGCCAACTCGCTGCAGAACAACTGGACACAACCAACTCACCACGGGACAACTCCTTGCGGAACAATTTAATAATTCTATTTAAATATTTAAAATAAATTTAAAAATATTTTAATTGTTGCCATTTGCATTTCATTCTGTACCTCCTTTTGCATCCTTTCTTTAATGATTCTATTCCACTGTTTCTTTAATATTAGTGTAACTTTTGTCCTGCAGCAAGTTGGCCATGGCGAATTGGCCATGGCGAATTGTCCCCTCAGAGATGTCCGTAATTTCTTGAAATTACTTGAAATTTCTTGAAGTCTCCTGGGAGTTGGGCGGCATACAAATCTAAATAAATAAATAAATAAATAAATAAATAAATAAATAAATAAATAAATAAATAAATAAATAAATAAATAAATAAATAAATAAATAAATAATAAAATAAATACATAATAAAATAATAAAATAATAAAATAAATAATAAAATAAATAAATAAATAAATAAATAAATGAAATGTAAGTGCTCCTTAAAAATAAAATATTCCTATCCATGTGAGAAGAATGCAAGGTTCTGAGTTCATTTCTATCATGGATTATTAGGAGATATTTGTTTAGCACAACTAAAGAAAAGTTTAGCTCTTTATATCTGTCTAAGACCCTTGGCTTTTATTTCATACTGAGACAATAATCTATTTTTGTGGCTAGAAAGAGTAGGAAAATTGAGAGAAAAAAGTTTGTCTTGCCAGGTTGATTTTATTCTCTGAATTGATGACAACTCTTTGACTCTGTGGATTCTGGAATTTAGAAAGTTGATTGTGCTACATCGGAGTGAACCTTAGGGCCTCTGAAGGCCGGCGTGTGAGTGTTTGTGCGGATGTGTCTTGTTTAAAATGCTGATTTACATTAAAGCTTCTCTGCACTGGGAATAATCTTTAATCTAGCGCTTGCTTTGCTGAAATTACTTGCATGTATTAAAAATTAAAATAACCTCTGGAAAGTCCTTTTTTTAAAAAGATAGTAATCCTCACATCTGTATCTTGAAGCAGAAAAACATATTCATAAGTTTATGCCTGGGTCTTAATATGCAAATACTAAGCAGACACGCTTTGGAAACTGTTAACTTGAAAGCAATCCAGTTTGGATATTTCTAGCCCAATTCATGGGATGAATTTTTTCCCTAGGACTGTTGCTTTAGGAGGTGATCTTTCTGCGGTGGAATGTGGATGAATAAGACAAGCGGTCTTAGTCACGATAAATGACTCTGAATCAAAGGTGAATTTTTCCAGGCCCATTTTGGTTCCACAGTGAATCTGTTGCATCTCACAGTAATCCAGCTATCTTCTCTGAAGGCCTTGTATCATGTCTTATTCTTTCTGGGAGACTTCACATAAAGGAGATGTCTGCTTGTATTTGATCACGGTCAGAACCTCCATTGATTTTTCTTTTGTTATATTTGGCTTCTTTGTGGGTGGTTGAAACGTGCTTCCTCCTCCTACCTTTTTGCCCTGTAACCTAACTTTATAACCTGACATTTATTTACAAGATTTCCTGCCTTTCTTTAAGTGCATAAACAATAGAACACAGGTGTCAAATTCTCCGCATCACGTTACCCTCATGTGACGTTTCGTGACGTTTTCCCCATTCGCGGAGCTGGGATGACAGAGTGAGAATTAATCTCACAGAGGCGATATAGATCTTTTCCCCGGAATTCAGACATTAGAAATAAAACCGCAGTTTAAAAGTCTAAGTAAAATATTTATTTCGGTATAAAAACAATAAAACCTCATTTGTTTACATCTCTGATATAAAATGCGACTTCTCTCATTGGAAGTCAGAAGAAGAAGGGTAGAACGGAGATTGGAATGCACACATGCGTACAAGAACATATCAATCACGTGCTCAAGAATGAACCATTATATTGAATAGGGATGCAGCTCCCTGCATATACATGTAACAGGCAATAAATCACACCGTGACATGGGTGGGCGTGGCCTGCGCATGACGCATTTGGCCCGTGGGCTGCCAGTTTGACACCCCTGCAATAGAAAGTCTAAATTCCTGTCATTATGATCCTATAAACACCACAGGTAGTTCTTGACTTGCAACAGCAATTTAGGTTGCTGAGAAATTTGATGACTTTTCTTGCCACATTTGTTAAGTGAATCACAGCAGTTGTTAAATTAGTACCACTGTTGTTAAGTGAATCTGGCTTCCCCATTGACTTTGCTTGTCAGAAGGTCACAAAAGGTGATCCCGTGATCCCGGGACACTGCAATCCATCATAAATATGAACCAGTTGTCAAGCATCCAGATGTAAATCACATGACCATGTGGATGCTTCAATGGGCATAAGTGTGAAAAATGGTCCTAAGTCACTTTTTTTCAGTGCCGTAACTTTGGTCATTAAATGAACCGTCGTAAGTCACTGACCATCTGTATTCGTTTGAATGCAAATTCTAGTAAAACTCCCTGGGATTTTTGGTGGAGGAAATGAGGAAACTAGAGACTGTCAATTCGGACCTGCAAGTTTTAAAAGAATCCTCCAGATGGGTGGGATTTCACTGCCCATAAAGGGGTGGAGCTTCAGTCTTGTGGTTGTGGCAGCTATCCTGACTTTTTTGACCTTCGGCCTCTCCAGCAGGCCTCCTGTGCTCTCATTTGCATGGACAATGGGACCAACGTGAGAAAGGTTGTTTTTACAGTCTACTTCAAAGGTGTAATATTACCCGTGAACAATTATGTTAAATGTTGGTAGGCTAACTTTTAGCTTTCTCAGCATGAAGGCTGGTGGGATGCTCAAGTCCACAGCAGGACAAAATAACTACTTCAGCACTTTAGGAACCTGTCCAAAATAATTAATAACTTCAAATTGGTGAATAAGTCATGTTGACATTATGTTGGAGAGAACGGTGTGGAGCTAGAATCTTGCTGACTAATCATGTCACATGGATTGTTAGGGCAGAAGTAGAGCGGCCGTTTGGAAAGTAATTTTGTTTGGAACATGACAGGATCCTTGAGGAATGGCCCACAGGCTACTTGGCTTCCTGGTTGAACCTGACAGTTTTTGTTTCATCTGTCTTCCTAAGGAAAGAAGGACAAAGGAAGAAAGTTCCATGTCGTTTTAGGATTCTTTTAATTCAGGGTTGAGATGCTTTTGTTACTTACGCCTTCATGGATTCTTGTTTTCCAGCATGTGCTTGTTCCTCCCTTCCTATTTGTACAAGCAAAGGAAATGTGTAAACTTGCCCTTATAGTATGAGATTTTGCATAAACATCATTGAAGGTAGAGTATGACGTATGGTATGCACTAGTCTTGCTGGGTTTCTTTTTTAAAGTTCCTAAAGATTTATTTATTCTATAACTGGGATCTGCCCAGGATACGAAGATCATGTATGAAGCTTTTCCACTATTAAATATAAACAGGAGCTAAAGTTTAATCGTTTTGATATTTTATCTATTAACGCGCTTATTAAAGTTGTATAAGTCTGTGAAGATAAGAAAGTGATTAATTAACCTTTTGACTCTTTAAGGTAACCATATAGTACTCAAAATATATTCATTGAGCTACATTTTTTACTCTTAATAGAATAACAAGAGTTGGAAGGGACTTGGAGGTCTTCTAGTCTAACTTCCTGCTTAGGCAGGAAACTCTATACCAGTGATGGCGAACCTTTTCGGCACCGAGTGCCCAAACTCTGCGTGCGCGCATGCCCAAACGGAAAGGTGTGTGTGCGCGCAAATGCGCGGACATGCGTGAACACACACCTGCAGGACATGCATGAACACACACATGCAGGACATGTGCAAACACACGCATGCAGGACATGCGTGAACACACGCATGCAGGACATGCGCACATGCGCAGCAGAGACCCGAAAACCAGCTGGCCGGCTGGAGGTGGGGCATCCCAACACCGGCTGCGCAGCAAGAGGTAAGATGTTTTTCTTTTGTGAACTTCTGTTTTGTCATTTGCAGGGAAACAGAAGCTCACGAATGAAACGCCACGGAGATCTGACCTGGGGCGACGGCGCGCGTGCCTACAGAAAGGACTCTGCGTGCCACCTCTGTCACGCGTGCCATAGGTTCGCCATCACAGCTCTATACCATTTCAGACAAATGGTTGTCCAATCTATTCTTAAAAACCTCCAATGTTGGAGCACCCACAACTTCTGGAGGCAGGTTGTTCCATTGATTAATTGTTCCAACTGTCAGGAAATTTCTCCTTAGTTCTAGGCCGTGGGCGACCCTACCGAGCTCCGTTTTTGCTGGCAGAGGGTTGCAGGAGGCCGTCGCAGCCAAAAACGGAACTCAGGAGTCAATTTTCACTGGCAGAGCGCTCAGGCCACCACAAGCGCCCCCAACATGAGTTATGCCACGCCCATCCCACCCCTCAAGGTCAAACACAACCCTGATGTGGCTCTCAATGAAATCGAGTTTGACACCCCTGGTGTAGTAGATCAATTATATTACAGGTAGTCCTCAACTTATGAGCACAATTGAGCCCAAAAATTCTGTTGCTGAGTGAGAAATTTGTTAAGTGAGCTGTGCCCCATTTTATGACTTTTCTCACATTTGTTAAGTGAATCACTGCAGTTCTTAAATTAGTAACATGGTTGTTAAATGAATCTGGTTTCCCCATTGGCTTTGCTTGTCAGAAGGTCGCAAAAGGGGATCACATTACTGTGGGACACTGCAACTGTCATAAATGTGAGTCAGTTGTCAAGCATCCAAATGCAAATCATGAGACCATGGAGATGCTGTAACGGTCGTAAGTGTGAAAAATGGTCCTAAGTCACTTTTTTCAGGGCCGTTGTAACTTTGAACGGTCACTAAATGAACTGTTGTAAGTCGAGGACTACCTGTATTTTCATCCAAGTTTGAATCAAAATTTGTTGCGCTGTACAAAAGACAACTCTTTGATGGTCGGTGTTTGTGGAGCTGGGCCAAACTCAAAATCAGTTATCAATTAATGAATAGCGAAGTAGCAGAACTTGGATATTTAGAATTGTTCAACTTGTCAGTGAATCGGAATGCATGGGCTACTCATACACTTATTTTCTAATAATAATATGGTGTTTTGACATAGTACAGTTGTCCTCGAATTACAACCATTTGTTTGGTGACTGAAGTTACAAGGGCTCTGAAAAAAGTGACATTATAGATTTACTGCAACATTTATGACTGTTGCAGTACCCCCATGGTCACATGATCAAAATTTGGGCGCTTGGGAACCAACATGTATTTACAAAGTTGCAGCACCCTGGGGTCATGTGATCACCATTTGTAACCTTCCTAGCTGGCTTCCAACAAGAAAAGACACCGAGAGAATCCAAATTCACTTAAGAACCATGGTTTGCTTAACAATGGCAGTGATTCGCTTAAAAACTGTGGCAAAGCAGGTGAGAAAAATGGACTGCAATTCCCTTAACCACCACCTTGCTTAGCAACTGAAATTTTGGTCCCAAATCTGGTCATAAATCGAGGAGTACCTATAGAGCAGGGGTGTCAAACTCAACGCCCGCGGGCTGGATCCGGCCCACGGGTGCTTAGATCTGGCCTACGGGGCTGCCCTGGAAACAGCAAAGGCCCAGCCTGCGGTGCCTCTGCCAGTGAAAACAGAGCTCAGGAGGGCCATGCGCAGTCCTCCCAGGCTCCATTTTCGGCCGGAGTTTGGGGACCCCTGAGCTCTGTTTACACTGGCAGAGAGCGGCAGGAGACCATTTTTGCTGTCAGAGCGCTTGGGCCACCACAGACGCCCCCGACACGAGTGACATCAAGCTGGCCACGCCCACCCTGGCCCTCAGGTCAAACAACCTTGATGACGCCCTCAATGAAATTGAGTTTGACACCCCTGCTATAGAGCAGGGGTGTCAAACTTGCGGCGTCACGTTGCCATCACGTGACCCATCCGGCCTGTGGGCCGCCAGTTTGACACCCCTGCTATAGAGCTTCCATCCACGAGAACAGAAATACATTTCATGGTCTTGGGAGTGAGTTTACTTGAATTTAGTGGAACATCTGAGTAAATATACATAGCACTGCACCACATATTTTCTGCAGTCTGTACTTCTTGTGGTTTTATAATGGCAGGGATGACATCACTGAAATTAATTTTCTGAGGTGTTTTTTTTCTCCTCCTGGAAGCAATCCTTTTTTTTCTCCATTCTGTAAACTTCCTCTGCTTTTGTGTATTTGAATTCTATACAAAGAAATCATTCTTATGTCACTTTTTTATTCACAATAAAAATAAAAGCAAGAGCATCCCTGTCTGGGGCTCCTTTTTGATCAACACTGAAACACTGGCGTAGATAGCTCTGGAGTGGTCTTCATTTAAAATACGTTTCCTCCTTCCATGCCTTGACTTCTGAAAGATCCTTATCCATCCAAAGTCTAAAAGTTTTAATAATGAAAAAGTTTGCATGGGTTACTTGGCAGGGTCTCCTGTTTTGCGAAGTAGATTCTTGATTTCTGGATGAAGGGGAAAGAGTTGGCACGGAGTGAAAGGCATGAATTTATATAAATTATTAAAATACCATAAATATCAGGTGATGGAAGTAGAGGAAGGCGGGATAGGACTGGTGAATCACATCTCCCTTTCCAACATTTTATTAATATTTAAGCTTTCCCATTTTTGTCTTATGTCTTCTTCTGAAGTTTGTGACAGGTTTCTCAAAATGATCTAAAGAAATTTTATACAGGAAATTATGTTGATACATAATTTGTACTAGAAATAAAAAGGGGACCACTAAATTTTTAATAAGAATTTAAATGAATTTTATAAGACACTACTTATAGAAAGTACTACTATTTAAGGAAAAATACAGATAAGAATACAGGTAGGTCTCAACTTATAATCACAACTGAATCCAAAATTTCTGTTGCTAAGCAAGGCCGTGGTTAAATGAGTTTTGCCTCACTTTCTCACCTTTTTTGCCACAGTTGTTATGCGAATCACTGCAGTTGTTAAGTGAATCATGTAGTCATTAAGAAAATCTGTCTTTCCCATTGAGTTTGCTTGACATGTTGCCAAGCACCTGAGTTTTGATCACGTGATCATGGGGATGCTACAACAGTCATAAGTGTGAAAAATAGTCATAAGTCACTTTTTCAGTGCCATTGTAACTGTGAACAGTCACTAAATGAATGGTTGTAAATCAAGGACTATCTGGAATTGAGGAAAGAGCAATAGATCTATGGCAGAGCACTTGCGTTTCATGAAGAAGTCTGGGACTCTCATGTATCAGCTTCTATCTATAGCAGCAGTTCTCAACCTGGGGGTTGCGACCCCTTTGGGGGTCAAATGACCCTTTCACAGGGGTCGGGAGACTTCTCCCGGACGCTGCCATTTGGGTTCTTTTACCCTCTGCGCATGCGCAGAATGCTTTGCGCATGCGCAGAGGGTAAAAGAACCCAAATGGTGGCGGCGGGGTGGGGGTTGAGGCGGCAGGTGCAGCGGCTGGGTGGGGCGCAGTGGGGGCGCGGGGCGCGGCATTAGGAAGGTTGAGAACCACTGATCTATAAAGTATTCAAGTTATAGACAAGGGATGTTGTTGGCACCATACACTGTTCACTGTTCACACAACCTCTTTGCACTTTATTGGAAAGGAGATACACCAACTTGCTAGGCAGGACAATTCCCCCCCCCCCCGAACTACTAATGAATAATTTGGCTGGGTTCACATAGTGCACTTCAGCCATGATTTATTTAATTGCGATGTATTGAATGAACTGTAATTGGTGGGATATATGCAACATCAATCAGTTGAGTATGTGCCAGAAACTGACTTTCAGTGGGCCACATAGATTTTTCTCCATGGTGATCTGTCCTCAACTTGATCCTTCAGGTCATCCAACATTGAACCCATTCCCACTTGCAACCGAGTCTGTTCACCTTGTTGCTACCTGTTGTCTTCTTCTTGCCTTCCACTTTCCCTGCTATTACAGACTTTTTCAGAGAACCGAATCTTCACATAATGTATCTGAAGGATAATTTGAGTCTGGTCATTTTTGTGCCTCTGTTGAGAACATTGGGTTGATTTGTTCCACAATCCATTTGGTTTATTTTCTTCACGGTCCATGGTATTCTCTGAAGTCTTCTCCAATACCAAGGTGTATGGAACATGGTGAGCCATAAACAATGATTTGCAAAGTCTGGAAGCTGAATGGTGGTTCCCAGTGGAGAGGATCCCAGGCAAGGCCGCATGTTCGGAGCTTTTCCGGCTGTCGCGTGGCCATGCACAATTCTTGTAACCGTTCTTTATGCTGACTTCAATCAATCAATCCGAGCTGGAAGGGATCTTGGAGGTCTTCTAATCCAATCCCTTGCTCAACCAGGGGACCCCATACCATTTCAGATAGGTAGCAATAGCAATAGCAATAGCACTTAGACTTATATACCGCTTCATAGTACTTTACAGCCCTCTAAGCGGTTTACAGAGTTCAGCATATTGCCCCCAACAATCTGGGTCCTCATTTTACCGACCTCAGAAGGATGGAAGGCTGAGTCAACCTTGAGCTGGTGAGATTTGAACAGCTGAACTGCTGAACTGCAGTGCTGCATTTTAACCACTGCGCCACCTCGGTGATTGTCCAGTCTTTTGTTAAAAGCCTCCAGTGATGAAGCATCCACAACTCCCGAAGGCAAGCTGTTCCACTGGTTAATTGTCCTCACTGTTAGGAAGTTTCTTCTTAATTCCATTTCTAAGGAGTAGAACATGCTATTTTAATCTACCACATTATGATTTTGGATCCCAGCTAGATGCAACTCCAGACTGAGCTTCCTTAATCTCTAAAAGCTAACCAGCTGGTTAGAGTTTGGATGCAATGCAGCAGAGTAGACTGCCACCCTGGGAGAGGGCAGTGACAGACCACATTGTGTTAGCAAATTGCCTGGGTACTGCAGATGTTGATCCCTCATTGAAGGAGACTTTGCCAACTAGACACCTGACTAGCCCCACACAGCTAGCCAAGATCGAGGAAGCAAGAACTACAGACAGTCTTCGACTTATAAGAGTTTAGTGACCGTTCAGAGTTACAACGGCAATGAAAAAAGTGACTTACGACCGTTTTTCACACTTATGACCATTGCAGCCTCCTCATGGTCACATGATTTACATTTGGATGCTTGACAACTGACTTACATTTATGACGGTTGCAGACAGAGGTGGGTTCTAAAAAATTTTATTACCAGTTCTGTGAGTGTGGCTAGGTTAGGGGGGGCATGTGACTGAGTGGGTGTGGCCAAGTTGACGTCACTCACACACACTCAGTCACATGACCCCCCCCCAAGCCACGCCCACTGAAACGGTGATGAAAATTTTTGGGACTTTTTGACACTTTTTTTGACTCTCTGGCCCCATATCCAGGTCAGGACACCATGGGGTGGTGGTGGTCGTCTCAGCTTCCCCCCCGTTGCCCTTCCCGGCCAAAAAGCACCCGTTCTTGCTTCTGACTGGCCTTCCCTGCGGTTTCACCCCCTCCCAGCCTTCGCCCGCGCCTCCACGCCATTTTCGGGCACCCTGCTTACCGGGCTGCCCCGTCCCTGTCGCAGCTCCAACGGTGGCAGCTTCGGGAGACGCTGCTGGCGTGGACGAAGGCTGGGATGGGGGTGCAATACACGGGAGGCTCTCCGCAGTTCCTCAGCTCGTCTGGGCTGCAGTTGAGCCCGCTGCCGAGCTGGCAGACAGAGGCACCCCTCCCCTCCCCAGCCAGATCTGTTTCACCG
Source organism: Diadophis punctatus similis (assembly GCA_023053685.1). Taxonomy (NCBI): domain Eukaryota; kingdom Metazoa; phylum Chordata; class Lepidosauria; order Squamata; family Dipsadidae; genus Diadophis; species Diadophis punctatus. Next base: position 11,117,274 of record JALIGW010000002.1, on the reverse strand, counting down.
TAGGTTTTCTGGCTGGGTCCCGCCTGCCCCATTGACCTGCATGTGGCCCTCCCAAGCTCCGTTTTCACTGGCAGATGGTTGCAGGAGGCCATGGGAGCCGAAAACGGAGCTTGGGAGCCTGTTTTCACTGGCACAGCACTCAGGTTACCACAGGCACCCCCGACACGAGTGATATCGAGCTGGCCACGCCCACCCTGGCCACGCCCACCCCAGCCCCCCAAGGTCAAACACAACCCTGATGCGTCCCTCAATGAAGTCGAGTTTGACGCCCCTGTTCTAGCCCAAACATATTTTAGGCCAGCACGTGTGTAAACCTCCCAAATTTGATTGAGCAGACATGAGTAGCTTAGCAAATTAGGCAATCTCATGAAACAGGCTTCAGATGTGATAGAAAGAATTAGTTTGATGTCTCTATTGTGAATGAAAGGCTCCTGAGCTTTGCAGAAACCTGAAAAAAAGTTACTGTTAAACCAGCTTCTATGTTTTTTACGTATGTGGCGGATGCTTAAAAAAAACAACAACACAAGTCTGCTTTAGTGACTTGTGGGGAGTTGTTTTCCTTGCATGAGGCCCAAAGTATTTCTTCCAAATTATTTTTGGACAGAGCAGTCTCCTTTTGCAATCACCTTGGCATTCGAAGCTGGCAGATTGGGTAAAAAAAAAGAAAGATGCCCAGCAATTGTGTGTGTAAGAGCCTTTAGCGATCCATCAAATTAATGAGGCTTTCAAATTCACTCACCATTGTCTGTTTCTTAAATGTTCCTTTACTTCTCCATTGACATGCCTGCCTACCTCAAATAAATCTCAGTCTCATTGGAAGAGGTGGGTTTTCCTTTCCATGGAAGGCTCTATATTCATTTTCATTACCATCGAGGCCGCCTTGGTGATTATAGTCATTAAATCATTTCTGCCTAGCAAGTCTTTCTGTGTTAAGAACTTAGTGTTTTATATCCAGAGGTCTTTCTGTTGTTTAGGAGATTAGGTATCGTTGAACTATGTAAGTAAGAAAGGAAAAACAAAGCTCTTTGCCTAAATAACCAAATGTACGATTTGGTTCGTGTCTCTTATTGAGCTATAATGAGATTTGTTTGGTTTTGTGTTAGCATTGTATGTGAATGCAGACATTTGGAAGTGGTTCATGGCTTGAAATGTTGAATTAAGAAATAAGACATTTAAATGAGACTAAAAGTGAGACCATACCTTACAATAAAATAATTCTAAAGAGATAGCTACATTATTACTGTGGCAATAAAACAACCTAGGTACAGTAGTTTTCCTTGCACTTTGAAGCAAAGATATACTGGCAGTCTCCTTGACTTATGACCATAATTGAGACCACAAATTTTATTGCTAAGCAAGACAGTTGTTAAGTGAGTTGCACTTGATTTTACGACCTTTTTTTTGCCACGGCTGTTGAGTAACTCACTGCAGTTAAAGTGAATTATGTAATTGTTAAACAAATCCAACTCCCGCCCCCCCATCGACTTTGCTTTTATAAGGCTGGCTAGGAGGAGCACCTGTTGTGTCCCAGCACGGAGACCCCTCAGAATTGACACACACACAACTGTTTGCAAACAATACTATTTCACCACTAATAAATCTTCTTAGTAGCTATATGTTTTAAAGTCCATGAAGAACAGAAAAGGTTCTTTTTCAGAAAGTTAGATTTGCTACTTTCGCTTCTTAAGAACTGGCCAGAGTTCAAACCCCCAAAGAAAACAGGCAATTAGTTCCTCAGTTATCAGTAACTCACAGAAGTTGGCAGAAATCCCAGAATTGATTATTTCACGAACCGAAAATCCAGAAGTCAAAGCAGGAGATTCAAAGAACAGCAAACTAGGTAATAGAAATCCAACGAGTTGTTTCCAGCGGTGGCGCTCAGCGTGCTTAAGCCTTAAATAGCCTCAGGGCGTGGCCAATTAGCCTGCAGCTCTACACACGAGGAGACCTCCTCCTACAGAGCCAGTCTCGCCTGCTAGCTGCCCTGCGTGCCCTAGCATCAAGCAGAGGCTCCTCCTCTTCTCCTGAGTCACTCAGCTCAAACTGAGGAGGTGCAGAAGGCCCTGGTTGGCTTTCAGCCTCTGGCACCGAGTCCTCCTTGCTATCGGACTCGGGTGCCAGGTGCACAGGCCGATTGTACCATGCCACAGTCATTTCTTGGTCCTCTGGATCCATGACCAGCTGCGCAGGACGCGGGCAAGCCACAACAGCACCGATGGCGATCACACGACCCCGGGATGCTGCAGTATTGCACATACATGCCGGTTACCAAGCACCCAAACTTTGATCACATGACTGTGGGGATACTGCAGTGGTCCTAAGTGTGAATACCAGTTTTAATTCACTTTTTTTTCAGTGCCATCGTAACTTTGAATGGTCACCAAATGAAAGGTTGTAAGGCAACGACCACCTGTAAAACCTCAGCCTCTAAGTCTAAGGTTGCGTATGGAAACTCAGAATCTTGGATACAACTCCGGAAAAGCCTTTCCAAAATTGTTATCAAGTTGAGATTTTTAATGTGACAGAAGGGGAAGATAATTAAAATGATGGAGAGTCATTTTATTAATTATGTGATGTTCCCTCAGTTCTGAGACATCATGTTCCTATAACATCATACAACTTCTCCCGGAGACGGAATTTACCTTTTTTTGCTTTCTGTAAAAATGGAATTAAAAAAAAAAGTTTTCAGTGGATTAACTCTGCCACACAGATTAATGATTTTTGTTGTCTTATTCCCATTGTGATGTTGACTTTAATGTTGCTGATTACTTCCTCTGCATATGTAGGTCAAGTGAGTTTGGATATTTTCTTAGGTATCAATACTTTAATTACATTCCAATTTAAATTAAAAGAAACTTAGCTTTTGTTCTGGCTCTGGAGGGGGGCTTTTGACCCTCCTTTCAAAAGGCACAGTGTGTTATTCTCCTTCCCCAAAAGATTTCCCCTCCCGTTTGCTTTAAAGATTATCTAATTATTTACAAGAAGGAGGGGTGTAATAGGCAAGTCGGAAGCAATTCCAAAGGTGCTTTTTCGAAAGGCAAGTGGACTTCCTTTGTTTTTACTTGAAGATGTTTCTCTTCTCATCCAAGAAACTTCTTCAGTTCTGAACTTCTTCAGAAGAAGAAGCTTCTCAGATGAGAAGCGAAACGTCCTCAAGGAAAAACAAAGGAAGTCCACTTGCCTTTCGAAAAAGCACTTTTGGGACAACCATGACCTGGATGACTGAGAATCTCCACAGATAAGTCAGAAGCAAAGAATTGAGACCAGGATGGTCTATTGCAGTGACCATGTATGAATAGACCTGCTTCTTCCAGTTAGAAATCGGTAGCAGTCAGTCTGTTAAAAAAGAACAGCTATGAGAAAGAGAATTTATTGTACTTCATCCTATACATTACAAAAGTGGGATATTTCTAATATTTCAGATATATAATGTTTCTAGATTTGGCTGCTGTGATCTTGCTGGTTACAGGCAATCCTTGACTTATGACTGTTTGTTTAATGAGAGATCAAAGTTACAAAGGCCTCGGAAAAAGTGATTTACGACCTGTACTTGCACCATTGTCACTGTTATGTGATTGCACTTTGGGTGCTAGGCAACCAGGTTTGCATTTACAACTGGTTGCAGTGCCCTGCAGTCATGATGGCGATTTGAGATCTTTTTTGTCAATTTCTAGCAAAAAAAAAAAATGCCCACTAGGAAAACTGGATTCGCTTAACGACTGCTATAAAAATTGTTGTAAAATCGGGATCTGCTGACTTATGACCGCAAGGACTTACCACAGAAATTCCAGTTGCAATCGTGGTCGTAGGATGAGGATTACCTGTCAGGCTACAGTCCTAAATAAAATAGCCCAAAAAACAAATTCCCCACTGAAATTTTAGCAGCTTATTTTTGGATAAAGCTTGTGTTGCTGTATAAAAAGACTACCGTATACATTATATTAAGAAGCTCAGTGGTTCAATCTTGGTCTTGCTTTCAGAACTATCGGGTGACCGGCAATTCTATCTTTAAAGAATTAGAAATCCATGGGTACCCACAAAATTAATTTTCTCCTGTTGCCCATCATTGTGATCATTAGTTTTAAAGCATTTTTTGTGTGTGGCTCAGTTGTGGGCTTTTGTGATGTGGATTAAAGGATTAAGCATGTTTATGTTTGACTGCTGAACAGAACGGCTCTTTGTGTAGGTCAGCTGGTGTTTCTTGTGCCAAAGATATTCTTAAATTAATCTAATATCCTATTAGAAGTTCCTGCAAAGCAAGCTAACCTCATTTTATGTAAAGTAACTGTAGGAAGGTACGATAGGGCTAAATGCAAAAGTCTAAACTATTTGTTTTATAGATTTCTAGAATTAGAAGGTTGGAAAGGATTTTGGAGGTCTTCTAATGCAGTCTCCTGCCCTGGGGGAAAATCCGCATAATATCCTACCTAGACAAATGACTGTTCAATCTTTGCTTGAAAACCCTTCCATGATGGAGCAGATGGTAGCAGGCAGACAGTTACAATGCTTCGTAATCTCATGGTCAATAAGGAAATTCCTCCTTATTTCCCATTTGAACCCAATGATTTTTTTGCCTATTCTCAGATACTACAGCTAGTCCTCAACTTAAACAACCACAATTTAGCCCAAAATTTCTGTTGCTAAGCAAAACATTTGTTAAGTGACCATGGAGATTGTTAGTCATCCAGATCATGGTTGTCCCAAAGGTGATTTTTTCAAGAGGCAATTGGACTTTCTGGTTTTTCTTTGAAGACGTTTCGCTTCTCATCCAAGAAGCTTCTTCAGCTCTGACTGAATGGTGGGGAATGGAAAGCTGTATATCTGAGGTGAAATTCAGCAGGTTCTGACAGGTTCTGGAGAACCGGTAGCAGAAATTTTGAGTAGTTCAGAGAACTGGCAAATACTACCTCTGACTGGCCCCAGAGTGAGGTGGGAATGGAGATTTTGCAGTATCCTTCCCCTGGAGTGGGGTGGGAATGGAGATTTTGCAGTATCCTTCCCCCAGGAGTGGGGTGGGAATGGAGATTTTGCAGTATCCTTCCCCTGGATTGGGGTGGGAATGGAGATTTTGCAGTATCCTTCCCCTGGAGTGGGGTGGGAATGGAGATTTTGCAGTATCCTTCCCCCAGGAGTGGGGTGGGAATGGAGATTTTGCAGTATCCTTCCCCTGGATTGGGGTGGGAATGGAGATTTTGCAGTATCCTTCCCCCAGGAGTGGGGTGGGAATGGAGATTTTGCAGTATCCTTCCCCTGGAATGGGGTGGGAATGGAGATTTTGCAGTATCCTCCCCCCAGGAGTGGGGTGGGAATGGAGATTTTGCAGTATCCTTCCCCTGCCACGCCCACCAAGCCATGCCCACAGAACCGGTAGGGAAAATTTTTGAATTTCACCCCTGATCTGAGGATACAGATAAACTTCAGTGACTCTCTAAAAGAATGCAAATGACCAGTTGTCTGCAAGAAGTATAAATCCTTCCATTCCCCACCATCCAGTCAGAGCTGAAGAAGCTTCTTCGATGAGAAATGAAACGTCTTCAAAGTAAAACAAGAAAGTCCAGTTGCCTCTTGAAAAAGCACCTTTGGGACATTTGTTAAGTAAAGGTTTTGCCTCGTTTTACAACCTTTCTTGCCAAAGTTGTTAAGTGAATCACTTACAGTTGTTAACTTAGTAACATGACTATTAAGTGACCCTGGCTTTCCCCATTGTCTTTGCTTGTCAGAAGGTCACAAAAGGTAAATCACGTGACCCCAGGACACTGCAACCGTCATAAATATGAGTCAATTGCCAAGCATCTGACTTTTGATCACATGACCATGGGGATGCGGTTACAGCCATAAGGCACTGTATTCAGTGCTGTTGTAACTTCGGTTACTAAACAAACTGTTTTAAGTTGAGGACTATCTGTATGGCGATTCCCCGCCTTTTCCCTGTGATAGACTTTCAAGTATTAGAAGGCTGCTTTCATGTCTCCCTTAGCCTTCCCTTTTTTAGCCAAAACATACTCTCTTCTTCATAAGCTTTGGTGTCTTTGTTACTCTCCTCTGCAATCTTTTATAACAGCTTCAGATGGCCCAATAGAATTTACAGTATTACTATAACATCTTGTGATAATTGAGGCAGCACAACATGGCATTAGCTTTCTTTGGCAGCTGCAATACACTGTTGGCTCATGCTTTATTTCTGGTCTACGTACAAGGATGCTCAGACCCTTTTCACAAGTAGTATTGCCAAGCTAAGTACAGGTAGTCCTTGACTTACAACCGCAATTGAGCCCAACATTTCTGTTCTTAAGTGAGACATTTGTTAAGTGAGTTTCGCCCCATTCTACGACCTTTCTTGCCACAGTTCTTTTAAGCGAATCACTGCAGTTGTTAAGTTAGTAACACGGCTGTTAAGTGAATCTGGCTTCCCTATTGATTTTTCTTGTCAAAAGGTTGCAAAAGGGGATCACATGACCTTGGGACACAGCAACGGTCGTAAGTATGAATTAGTTGCCAAGCATCTGAATTTTGATCACATGATCATGGGGATGCTACAAAAGTCGTCAGTGTGAAAAATGGTCATGTCATTTTTTTTATTTGGGGCTTCAGAATGGCTCTAGGGCAGGGGTATCAATCTCAAGGCCCGGGGGCCAGATCCAGCCCATGGGGTGCTTAGATCTGGCCCATGGGGCCGCCCTAGAAACAGCAAAGGACCGGCCCGCACTGCCTCTGCCAGCGAAAACTGAGCTCCATTTTCAGCTGCAGCAGCCTCCTGCCACCCTCTGCCAGTGAAAACGGAGCTCGGGGTGGGGGGCGGGTTTTCACTGGCAGAGGGTGGCAGGAGGCCGTTGCAGCTGAAAATGGAGCTCAGGAGCCCGTTTTCGCTGGCAGAGCGCTCGGGTCACCACAGACGCCCGCGACACGAGTGACATAAAACTGGCCATGCCCACTCTGGCCACACCCACCCAGGCCCCAAGGTCAGACACAACACTGGTGCGGCCCTCAATGAAATTGAGTTTGACACCCCTGTTCTAGGGCTTTTAGAATAAGCATCAAACCGAGCAAGTTTTGATTTGTCTTCTCACCTCAAAGTTGCAGGGAACAGTGTGGTCAATTTTACATCCTGGTTAGAGAAGTATCTGAAGGCATGAATGAGGATTTGGGGTCATCTACGGCCATGGACCAAGTTTATATATTTAGTTATTCATTCATTCAAAACTGTTTCAAACAGCATCTCTATTCCAATGGACACAGATTCTCAGATTCTCAGATTACTAGAGTTGGGAGGGACCTTGTAGGTTATCTAGTCCAACCCCCCCCCCCCCCCCCGCTCAAGCAGGAGTCCCTACACCATTTCAGACAAATGGCAGTCCAATCTCCTGTTTGGACTGCCATTTGTTTGGACTCTCTGTTACTTCTCTCTCTTTCTCTGTCCTTCTCTCTCCATCTCCACCCGGTAAACGTGAGTGCTGTCGAGCTGAACTTATTAATGAAGTTCAGGCGTTAGTTTGAAGAATTACATCTTGTGGTTTATTCCGCTGGAAAGGTGAACCTGGTAATTACAGGTGAACTTTGCTGTTTGTTTCATGTCGGTTTCTTTCCTTCTCCCCTGAAGTGTTGTGCTGTCAAGCTCAGCTATGACCATCTTAGCCAGACTTTCTCTTTTGGCAACGTACATGATTAATGTCACATAAGAAGCTTAATAATTTCGTGTTTCAATTAAATAAGCTACCTTTGTTACAGATATAGCTGCCTTTCTCCATTGCTCATCATCAGCCTATCCAGGAGGTATATTGAAATTATGCCATGCCTGTTGCGATGTATTTAATGTGTTTAGGAATGAGAGTTTGAAAGTCATACTGACTTTCCGCACAACTTTCGGTTGCTGTTGCTTCAGTAATGTGGCAGCCATTCCAGGTATGTAGCAGTGGTGGGTTGTAAATCCCGTCGCTACCGGTTCGCTTGTATGCATGCGCAGAAGCGTCCTGAGCAGGTGGGTGAAGCCTGCTGCTGCTGCTACCAGTTCACAGAACCGGGCCGAACCGGGAGCAACCCACCACTGGTACGTAGTCCTCAACGTACGACCACAATTGAGCCCAACATTTCTGTTGCTAAGTGAAACATTTGTTAAATTAATTTTGCCCAATCTTTCTTGCCACAGTTGTTAAGTGAATCACTGCAGTTATTAATAACACAATTGTTAAGTGAATCAGGCTTCCCCATTGACTCTGCTTGTCAGAAGGTCGCAGAAGAGCTGAAGTGGTGCAGTGGTTAAATGCAGCCATTGCAGGCTGACTGCTAGTTCAACAGTTCAACAGTTCAGCTGTTCAAATCTCACTAGGCTCAAGGTTGACTCAGCCTTCCATCCTTCCGAGGTCGGTAAAATGAGGACCCAGATTGTTGGGGGCAATATGCTGAACTCTGTAAACCGCTTAGAGAGTGCTGTAAAGCAGTGTTTCCCAACCTTGGCAACTTGAAGATGTCTGGACTTCAACTCCCAGAATTCCCCAGCCAGCATTCGCTGGCTGGGGAATTCTGGGAGTTGAAGTCCAGACATCTTCAAGTTGCCAAGGTTGGGAAACACTGCTGTAAAGCACTATGAAGCGGTATATAAGAAAAGTGCTATTGCTATTGCTATCACATGCGAAACTGCAACCGTTATAAATGTGAGTCAGTTGTCAAGCGTTTTGATCACACAGTCATGGGGATGCTGCAATGGTTGTAAGTGTGAAAAACGGTCATAAGTCACTTTTTACTGCCGTTATAACTTTGAACAGTCACTAAATGAACTGTTGTAAGTCAAGGACTACCTGTAGTTGAGTCTGTTTCCAGCTTGTACTGGTTGAGAATTCTGAGTTGTGGTCCCAACAGAACTGAAGGTCTCCAGGTAACAAAAGCATGACTTAGTTGCTTTTCTTGAATATACTTTTTTCCTTTTGTTTTTCATAGTCCGTTTCTTCCTGCTTCGGCAATGACACTCATGTGTCAATCAAGTCGATGAGCCTTCCACACTGTTTTGCATATCTGCTCGAATGTATAGTCATTCATCTGTACATTGCAGAATAAAACGGCATCAAAGTGACACATGGTGGAAACATCTTCATGCTTTGCTGACAGCCAGCCCAGATGGGAAAAGCTCATTTTTTCTTTCAGGAGACATTCTGGCTCAGTCCTGGATTCCATATGTAACTTGATTTCCCTATGTTTGTGAAAGAACAAGGTGTTATTTGTAGTTCTGTGATCTTTCTCCCAATCCTTTTTTAATAGTAATTTCACATTGCTATTAAAACATTACAATTAAAAAGATAAAAGCTAATACAAAATAAAATAATAAAATAATAGAAAGTTCAGGAAAAAAATGAAGAAGAGAAGAGAAAAAAGAATATAGTAAAGAAAAAGAAAATACCGTACATATATGAAATGACTTTCCCCTTCATCAGAACAAGTATAAACAATTTTAGTAGCTTATAATCTTTTAAACAAAGAGAATATCCCATATCCCATCTCTTATCTATAAACAAATCTTTAAAACCTCGGTGTTTCAATCCTATCAGCAAAAATCCATTAAGGGTTATTAGAGATAACAACATATCTATTTTAACTTTGATCAAATAAACCAACTTTATATTCCTTTCTTTTACTTTTAACCATCTTAATCTTTAATCCTTTCAAATAATGTCCTAGAATTTAATATCTTCTCATTTTTTAAAATCTCTTCTCTCAAAGTCCTTTGAGAGACTTTCTATTTTGTTAATCCAACATAAAAAAACCTATCCAGATCATTTTTCTGGTTTGTTATTTGTATATTCCATTTAATTATTAAGACATCAGCTGGTTTCATTGGCATATCCAGAATAGCATCTTTTTCCATATCATTCCATGTCATTTTAAAACCCACTTTCAAATCTGTGTCAGTCTTGGATGGTAAAACTTGTTTCTTTTTCATAACGTATTTTAAACAGAGTCTATTTATAATGGCAGACATTCTTAAAATTAAGAGTGTCTTCTGCGTCCATTGTTCACAAATATCCTTCAATATTAAAATATTTTGCTCCGTTCCGTACTACTAAATAAAATTTAAGTCTTCTCCTTTAATTTTAATCTTACTTCCTTCTGATTCCCTCTGGTGTCCAACCTTCAAAATCTCATCCTATCATGGTTTTATTTTTTTTAAGAATTCAAAATAACAGCACTTTTCCACAGGAATTTCAAATTTTTATTTCAAATCCATCTGGATCCTGTAATAGAATATGTGGATAAACTTTTTTAAATTTTTTATTTATTAGTTTGTCAAACTTGTACGAGATAGCAGGTATAAATATGAACACAGACATGAACGAAAAAAATGAATACACATAAATAGGGACAGTAGGACAGGGACGGTAGGCACGCTGTTGTGCTTATGCATGCCCCCTTTACGGACCTCTTAGTAATGGGGTGGGTCCATGGTAGACAGTTTAAGGTTGAAGCTGTGAGGGTTTGAGGCTGTAACAATGGAGTTGGGTAGAGATTGCAGGTATTGATCACTCTGTTGCTGAAGTCGTATTTTCTGCAATCGAGTTTGGAGCGGTTTACCTTGAATTTGTATCGATTGTTTGCCAGTGTATTATTGAGGTTGAAGTTGAAGAAGTTGTTGACAGGTAAGATGTTGTAACTTGGGGAACAAAGGGAAGAGATGCTGCTTAGGAATCCACCAGACAAGAGAGGCAGGAACCCTCAATGGCTTAAGGGCCAGAGAAAGAATATTAGGAAGGACTCGCCTTAATTGATCAGATGATTAAAAATGGTGGCAGGTAAATTTGTCCTATGACAGTCTTCACTTAATTGCTCTTGGCTAGTTGTATTGGATTTCAGCTCACATTGGCTGTGGTAAATAAGGTTTCTGGGAGCTGAAGTCCAACACTCCTGAAAAACGTAAGATTGGGAAAGGCTGATCAACACAGGTAGTCCTTGACCTGCAACAGTTTGTTTAGTGACTATTCAAATTATGATGGCACTGAAAAGAGTGACTTATGACTGCCCTCACACTTATGACCATTGCATCCAGAATCATGTGACTCTGACAAGCAAAGTCAATGATGGAAACTGGATTCGCTTAACGACTGTGTGATTCACTTAACAACTGCAGTGATTTGCTTAACAACAATGGCAAAAAAGGTTATGAAAATCAGGTGTCACTCATATAACAACCGCTTTGCTTAGCAATGAAAATTCTGGTCCGAACTGTAGTCAGAAGTTGAGGACTACTTGTTTATCTTTTCAAAGTGAGTCCCATTGGTGTTGATACTGAATATTCCTGCATTGGCTACAAAATTGGTTTCCCTAGAATGTGAGTTCTTTCATTTTGTGCCAATCCTATTGGCTTTGGTGGGACAACGTCCAAATGGATTACAACCTGCAACTAGTAGAATGCGAACTGTTGACAAACTGTTTAATCCCTGCTTTGGGGAAATTCAGAAATCCTCGGCAGTCCTCTTACCAATTCTCCCTAATTCCAGTGAAGCTGTGACTTGTCAGCCAAGGTTTACATTTCTCCTCATAGCACTTTAACTGGAATCAATGTTTCCCAAGAGCATTTCCTTCTCTCAGGAAACCTGCATACAAATAAGTAAGGCTGGGTTTGAAGTTATGGCCTTCTGCAAGGTTTCCCACCAGGTCTATTTTTGACTTGGCTTTTAAGTTGAATGGGATTGTTAATTGGGGGTAATGCTGTGCCAGAATGCCTTGTGGTTGGCTTTGTATGTATATGTGCAGGAAATTCAGAAGACCACTAGATTGAATTTTCCCCCCTCTTGGGAATCTTCCAGCATGTTTTAAGTTGAATGACGAAAGCGAATCTAGAAAGCCCTCTGAACACATATGGTATCCATTCCCTAAATGTATTTATAGAAGGAAGGGATGTTTCCAATCACACCAACTCCCTCATTCTCTGTAATGTTACACAAAGGTGTAAATAAAGAGGCAAAGTGAACGCAATCCCAGATTGCAAATGTATTAAATTGAATTCAGATTCAAAGTTCAGGTTGAAGAATATCTACTTGTCAGGAGCAGTGGGTGTTAGAGATTCACATTTCATAAGTTGTTTTCTTGGTTCCAACTCCCAAAAATGCAACGTCTTGTTTTTTTTGAAGAAATGGAACAGACAGGAAGGAATCCCGAAGGCCTGTCAAAAGGGCTTGTTTTTATTTGCCCTAACACATTTTAGAAAACATATTCTTTTTTCACCAGCATTTCTGGAGTGTCCATGGACTGATTGGTGTGTTTTGCAAAAGTAAAGATAGTATGTGTCAATCTCCAGAATAACTGAAAAGTAAATTAATGTAGGATTCATTTCTAATTAAATGGCAGTCCTGAAATGAATCTGAATATGTGGACTTGTACTGTATCATAAAATTTGAGTTTTCTATGTATAGCGTCTATATTTCAGTTTTATTGGAAATTAGATTTCTAGTATTGATCTAATTTGTTATAGCATACAATGTTTGTTAGTAAATTATACTATGTTAAGCAATATATCACAACGGATCACAACACCCACTACAGTATTACAAATCGGGGCAGGCTAGAATAGGCAATATTGGGAAGTAGATGATCTGACACCATATACACGGCTCTCCAAAATCAAAATTGATTTACTATTTAATTGAAAGTTTAAATTACATCACATTTAGATTTTATCCCGAGTTTACCCACTTTTTTATTTTATAGATATATGTTTGTGTAGAAGTATAAAATCTATAAGTGCTTTTGCAAGCTATTCATAGTTTTGATCTAGCATTTTGGCTATTTCTTCATATATTGGACAGTTCGCTGCATTGAAAGCTTGCTTTCTGTAGCAGGTTGATTCAAAGTTCAGTTCAAACTGTTCTAGGGATAATTTTGCAGAACATTTTTACATTTGAAGCCAATTCGGGCAATGTTTTACGATTTGAATATACATAAGAAATGTTACTTTTTTCATAATGTCAAAGAACAGGACATTTAATGCTAAGAGGAAGGCAAATGCTAATTCTTAAAATCCGTTCCGCCATAATGGAATTTTGTTGCCTCCTTTACTATCTCTGTAGAAATCTGGTTCTTGGAAATATGACTTTTAACTGCATTTTCAAGGAGGCAAAATTATTATCTCTTTGATTCCGTCCTCACACATCCTGCAGATAGCACTTGCCACAAACAGCACAAAATGTAAATTAATTCAAATTAAGTACAAGCAAAAAAGAAAAGTTTGTTGGGGAAACAAACTGTAGCCTCAAAATGTCAATAGAACTTTTAGAATTATTTTTGCTTTTGAAAAGTTTGTTTATTTTTGCTTACCCTCCTTTGGGTCCCAAAACAGAGTCCATGCCTGCCAGTTAGTGAAGAAAACTAAAAACTCCTTTGTTGCTTCAAGAATTAATTTACCTCATAGATAAGGAATTTGTTGTTAAACTACAAATTCCAATAGCTCCAGCCAATAGTTAGGAGGTTGGAAACAGTAGTTGAATAACATCAGGAGAGCCTCAATTTTTCAGCCCTAGAGAGCTGTAATCAAAGTTATTGAGTGACTTTACAACACACTTAAACTAAGCCACCTGTGGAGAATCTTTTGAAGGGATTAAGGATTGGTTTGGGGGGGTTTGGGGGGAGAGGGGGGAGGGGATCAAGGATCACAGTGGGCAAATTGGCCAGGACTGAATGGCAAAAGTGGGGGGAAGTGGATTTTTTTTCATGGGGGTTCAGATTGTTTTGGGGATACTTTTGAGTTCTCCGGAAATTAATCAACAATTGTCTGAATTACTTAATGTAGCTTATTATGGTCCTTTTCAATTTATCTTGTTATGTGATTTCTTAACGTTGCCAACTTTAAGATAAGTGGACTTCACCAGCGGCGGGTTGCTGCCTTACCGATGCCGGTGCGCTGCGCGCCCATCTCCATGCGTCGGGCGTGCGTGTGCTCGGTATGCGCGCGCACCCCCTCGCGCGAGTTTGCTTCTGCGCATGCGCGGAAGCAAAATTATGCCGAAATCTCGCAAGGGGATGCGCGTGCGTGCGTGCGTGCGCATGCGCAGAAGCAAAATCTCGCCACAATCTCTCTCGCGCGTGCGTCCCCTCACAAGATTTTAGCGATATTTTGCTTCCGTGCATGCGCAAAAGCAAAATCGGCCAAAAATTTACAGGAAAAAATGGCGACGCGCACGATGGACCGGCAGAGAGGGCTCCGGAGCGGTTGCACAATCTGCCGCTCCCTACCGGAGCTGCGCACTGGGCAGCTCCGGCAGGAACCCACCTCTGAACTTCACCTCCCAGAATTCCCCAGCCTGTATGATTGTTTGTCAAAGTTGTGAAATACTGTTTTAAATAGATACAACAAAAACATGCTTTTTGCCTGATCTCGTATGAAAAAGAAGTTTCTAATTCTCCCCTTTGTATGCTTTCATTTCAAAGGTACCCTGAATCAAAGCTTAGTTTTAAACGTTTTTCACTTGTTTCTTTTTCTCAAATATCTGCATTTTTAAAAAAAAATCTGTTGTGTCACAGATTTGCCCAAAATATAAAAGCAAACTGTAGGGAATGAATATCAGCAGTTCACAATAATCCATCTATACAGGTAGTCCTTGACTTACAACCACAATTGTGCCCCAAATTTCTGTTGCTAAGCAAGATAGTTATTAAATGAGTTTTGCCCCATTTTACAACCTTTCTTGCCACAGTTAAGTGAATCACTGCAATTGTTAAGTTAGTAACAAGTGAATCTGGCTTCCCCATTGACTTTACTTGTCAGACAGTCACAAAAGGTGATCACATGACCTTGGGACACTGCAACGGTCATAAATATGAACCAGTTGCTAAGCATCTGAATTTTCATCACATGACCATGGGGATGCTGGAATGGTCATAAGTGTGATAAATGATCATAAGTCACTTTTTTCAGTGGCTTTGTAACTTTGAATGGTCACTAAATGAATGGTTGTAAGCAATGTTCCCTCTAACATTGAAAATCACTGTGTGGCAGTTGGAAACTGCTGCGCTGCATTTTCTTTTCTGGAGGGACTGAACCGGCCTCCCTGGATGAAGAGTAAGCTGGTGGGCAGCAGCCTTTGATCTCGCTCTCCTCCTCTCCCTAGCAGTGGAGCCCGCCTGGGGAGGCAAGAGTTAAAGCCTCCGCCTCTCTTTGTTGAAGGCTCCTGTTCCCTCTGACATAAGAAAATGCCGCGCGGCAGTTGGAAATTGCTGCGCGGCATTTTCTTATCACGTACGCGGCCGTGCAGCCGCGCAGCTTAGTGGGAACATTGGTTGTAAGTCGAGGACTATCTGCATTGAAAAATTGGTTGTGTGTTAAAAAAAAGTCACAGAACTGTGTGGGGAGTTCTTGTAGATTAATATACTCTTGTCTTTGTATTGTACAGCACAAGAAAGTGCTGAAAGCAGGTGATTGTTCAGATAAATTTTTATTACAACAGAATGATGGAATATGTGTCCGAATTGTCTGGATATGTGAACATAGTTCGGAGGCCATTGTCTCCCAATGTCAAACAGTTTTCCGAAACGTGTAGGATTGTGCCATCTATCTCATATCTTTCTCCTTCTTTTCATGAATGACCAAATAGGTAGTAACATCTACTTGGTCATGGCAGATTCTAAATAATTGCAAAAAAGGACTTGGTTAATATTTGGATATGAAACTACCAAGAGATTCCCAGGTTGTTGGCGAGAGGGACATTGGGAAAACATTATGGAAGAAGGAACCATCTTCCGTAGCAGGGGTGTCAAACTCAAGGCCTGCGGGCCGGATCCGGCCCACGGGGTGCTTAGATCTGGCCTAGCAAAACGGGCTGTGGGGGGCTGCATGCGGCCCGTTTCGGCTGCCAGAGTGCTGCAGGAGGCAGTCCAGGCCAGAGGGCTATAAAACTAAAAACAAAACAAAAGGAGAAATGTTTCCCCTTTTGCATTTGAGCATGCAAGAAGGGGCAGGAAAGCGGAAAGAGGAAAGACAAAGAAAAAGAAGAAAAGATGGGAAGAGAGCAAGGAAGGAAAAAATAAGGAAAGAGGGGAAGGAAGAAGAAATTAGAAGGAAAAAGGAAGGAAAAAGAAGAAAAGGAAGGAAGGAAGGAAGGAAGGAAGGAAGGAAGGAAGGAAGGAAGGAAGGAAGGAGATTATAATGAGAGTGAGGGAGGGTCTCAGGGAAGTCCTGCCTTAGCACTTGGCTACCAAAGGTGCCCCCCTGACACGAGTCCTGTCCATACCCATCCCAGCCATGCCCACCATGACCATGACCACGCCCACCCCAGGCCACGGCCCACCCCAGGCCCTACGAGGTCAAACACAATTCTGATGCGGCCCTCAATGAAATTGAGTTTGACACCCCTGTTCTGTAGTGTCGACTAGATGTCTAATGGAAGTGTCCATAAAGTTACTAGAAAACGTTAAACTATTTTTTAATGTCATTTTTATGTGGCACCCAGAGTTGCTTTTGATGATATGAGCGGCTATAAAAATTTGATACATAAAAATTAAACTCAACTGAAAGGAGATTTTGCTTTTTTTTATCCTGTAAAACAGGATTTGGCAGTAAGCTAGGCTGCTAGGGCACCAGATTTGCTGATTTGGGAAATGTGTGAACAAAGTCAACCTGATAAGCTTACTTTTCAGTTGAGAAAACAGTGGAATCACTGCCTTCCTCCCTTTTTTTTGGCATATAAACATAGGTGGCATGTTAGCCATTGAGGTATTATTTCCTGGATGAACATTAATTAAGCTTCTAGCAAACATTCAAGTTTCAAGGTTCCCCGTGTGCTTGCTGACAGATTAATTAAATTTTCTGCAGAGAAAGTAACTTTAATGCCTTGTGGCTTCCAGCTAGGTTCGAAGATTAGAGTTTTTAGTCTGCCCGTCACCTAGTTAGACTATCTGTGATCTTTATATTCAGTTGTTATGAAGAAGGAAGTGATTTTTCCAATCATATTTTGGGGGAAAGTTATCTCTCTCAGTAGGAACCTACTGGAGGGGATCAGGATATGTTAAAAGGGGTAATCTATTTTGTTCCAGATTTTTTCACATTGATAAGGAATAATTATATATTTCTGTACATGGATAAACACATGTAAACAAAACACTGTGTCCTAAAGGTTGTGATTTGGGGTTCGAAACTAGGCTTTTAATATTGCGATATTTTCTTTTTTTGTTTGCATTGTAAAAGCATTTGCCACATTAAGCATAATAAACTGCTAATTTTATATAGGGGCTTGTATCACATCTAAATGTTGTGTTTCACTCGCCATCAATTCTCAATTTTCTGGTGCTAAAGGATCTATTAAATCGGGATAGAACTTACTGTAATGTTGAATCTTATTTTATGAAGTATGCTGTGTTGATATTCATATATTCTTTAGATTTTAACTATTTCTCTAAACACCATAGTATATTAAGAGCAATGAATGATGTGTTGAAAATTTTAAATAAAATTTTATAATACACATTGAATATTGAATGGCCTGGGAATTAGCCAGAGCTGGTTTTGCTTTCATTCTGTGCTGAAATGATTTACTCACTAAACTTTTGCATTAAGAGATTGGATCGTCTCAATTGTGTTGCTTGCTTGGGTTCGTCAGTCGGAACCTTGACATTATATATATATTCCCTATTCATTTATTACAGTTTATCTTTTTTCTATAGTTTCCTAAATACTATACAGGCAGTCCTCAGTTAACAATAGTAATTGGAACTGGATTTTCTGTTGCTAAGCAATGTAGTTATAAAATGGAACATCATGTGTCCGCATCACTTAGCAAAGGTAACCCTGGCAGTCCTGATTGCCGTCATTAAGCAAGAACCATGGGTCATTAAGGGAGGACCTCACAACTTCCTGCTGGCTTCAAGTAATTGAAGTCAATAGGGATGTTGGCAGGAAGTTACAAGAAGATTCTGGAATGGAGTGGCAGCTGCCAGGAGCTGGAGTGCATGCAATCGACTGCTACGGCCAGGAAAACAAAGCTGCCCCACCCCAGTAATAACTTCAAACAGTTGCGGAAAAAAGGATAATTAAACAAAGACTACTTATGATGTATATAGTGAGAAGATTAATTCAATGTCAGGCATGAAAGATCAGGTCCATACATGAAAGTCCAATTAGACTGATTTATTGCTACTCATACCTATGTACAAGAATATTCTCAACTAATGGTTAGCATCTGTTAGAAGTTAGATATCGGTCAACAAATTCCAAACAGGTTGGACTTAGCTCGCTTGTGGCTACGTAGAGATTCTAGGATGATCCCTTTTTTAACTCCGCCCCCAGTCTCTGCCACACTTTCCTCTATATCCATGAATTATTGAAAATTTTAACCTAATTCTTATAATTTATGCTTATAAATTCCTTGTTAATTTATTCTGCTTATTTTTATCTTTTTTCTGCGGTATTCTAAATGCTATAATATATTCATTTAGTTAAAACTAATTAATGAAGCATTGAATTTTTTAACCTAATTTATGATATCTGTAAATTCCCTGTTGATTTGCTTCATCTTATTTTTATCACTTTTTCTCCCCACCCCAGAAATTAATTATTAATGTATTGATACACTATGATTACAACCAGAATAATAAACTGGTGTTGTTTGGAATTGATTATGACATCTGGGATACTAAAACTTTATGCTGCTTGCATCAATCATTTTGAAGCATCTAAGGCTGTTCTTCTCTACTTGCTCTTTCCTGAGACCAAGTCCCATTGAATCCCTTGACTCTTGTTAGTGAGCAAACACACCAATGGCTCATATGGACTGAGAGCTGATGAAATTATGTGTAATGTTTGACTTTCTTTGGACTTTATTGATTAGACAAATGGTGAAAGATTTTATTGGGAATTTATTTCAAGCAGGCAATGATCCCCCCCCCCAAATTTTATTAAAAGTTGTGAATGACACAATAAAAGATAATTCAGACTAGAAGAAAAAAGAAGAAAAGGAATACCAAAAAAGATAAATGTTTTAATGGACCTCCTCCCAGGACAGCTCCCCACCTCATTGTGACAAGGATAAACAATCCTCCAATCTCAACACTTCCTCTTAGATAACAAACATAAAGCTCTTCATCCCATACTCATTTATTAAAAATAGAAAAATCAAATGTAACATTTTCAATCTATTTATCAACTAAAAATCAAACAAAAGTCTAAAAATTTAAAATTAATTACCATGAATAAAACTCAACATTCTACATCTCCCTCTTAACGTTAACAAAATCCCATTTATTGAATGGTCTCATAATGGAAACACAATGGAAAAAAGAACCCAAATTTTCATTATCATTAAATTTTCAAATTTTCAAATTTTCATTATCATTAACTCTCAAACAACAACCTTCTCCCATGATGAAATCATTGAAATCTCAAGAGATGGCCCAGAATTCAAATACAGAGACGGCTCAGTGGCCCCACGATTCTGCAGAGTCATCTGCAAAAACGAAACCAGCAAACGCAAATTTATTCACACAATAAATTCCATCCCCAAAACCAAGACTAACTACAGCAAACTTTGATCAAGACCAGACCTATCCATCCTACAAAGAATCTGGTCCCATGAACTTCACCAAGATCTAAAAAGACGTCAAGATAATGTTGAAACTGACTTATATATAGACTACCGTGCAGACTGTATCAAAAGCAAATCTCACAACCCACATCCCAACATCCAACCTCCCACCATCCAAAACTAGGCAGGCACACCCCTAACTACCTCACTACCTGCCACTTCTACAGCCACTAATGACCTTAACTACCTCGCTACTACTATCGACCTAATACCTCACTACCTGACACTACTACTACCATTACTATTGACCTTAACTACCTCACTACTACTACTGACCTAACTACCCCACTACCTGACACTCCTACTGCCACTCCTACTGCCACTCCTACTACTAAAGACATTAAATGCAAGCTACTTAATTCAAGAAGTCTTGTAAATAAAATGCCTGAATTTCTCCTCCTATTAAATACGACCAATTTCTACATTATATTTGTCTGCGAAATGTGGCTGAACACATCCCTTTCTGACTCCATTATCACAGAACGAAACTATCATGTTTACCGGTCTGATTGAGAACTCCGTAGAGGAGGCGGTGTCGCTATCTTTTACAAAAAGTCCTTAAATCTAAAAAACATCCAAGTTACACATGAACTTGCTCTTCCTGAGACCATCATCTGAGAGTTATCTTTAAACACCACATTATGATTTCTACTATGTTACAGAGCCCCAGACTATGACATCGAACATGCGAATAAGTTAACTTCACTTCTAAGGTGGGCAGCCTCCGGCCCATACCCTCTCATCTTCCTTGGTGACCTAAATCTACCAAGCCCATCTATCTCTCGGGCCCAAGGAACCAATAAAGAAACTTCTCTGCAATAACTGTCATTTTTGGTTCCCTGGGTCTGACAGATAAGTTATTATTCTGGGTGATTCTCTCTGGATTTCTTCTTTGCAGATGGAACAAAATGCCAAATTTCCCTATGTCCCAGTCCCTTCTACTGTCCCCCCAGATTGTGTCTTGCAGGAAAGGGAAACGCTGTAAGGAGAAACAGCTTGGGCAGTCTCCCGTCACTCTTTTTATCCAGGGATGATCAAAGGAACCTGGTGTCCTTTAGTTCCCTTATCAAAAGTTGCAGTTGGTAGCTCTGCTTGTCAGAGGAGCTGTCTTCAGTCTACCATCTTCCCTTGGAAGCCCCTCCATGACAATAGTTTAACAGCTGAAGCAAGAATGTCTTGGACCTTCTTGCTATCTTGTACCCTTTAGTTGACTCTTTCTCAACCTTGGCAGTTTGAAGACTTGTGGACATCAACTCCGAGAATTCCCCAGCCAGCATGAGTGGGGGATTTGGGGAGTTGTGATATACTCAGGGGGTCTCCAACCTTGGCAACTTTAAGACTTGTGGACTTCAACTCCCAGAGTTCCTCAGCCAGCAAAGCTTAAGACCACAAGTCTTAAAGTTGCCAAGGTTGGAGACCCCTGATCTACACATCTTGAAGCTGCCAAGGTTGAGAAACACTGCTTTAGTTCTTTTGGGATTACAGTATTCAGAATTCTCAGCTACTGTGGCCAAGCATATCTGGAAGGCACCAGCTTCAGAGAAACCATATTTAAACTACTTCATCTGCAGAACAATTGTAGCTTACTCCAGATGTGTTGGGACTGTAACTCTCAGAATTCCATGTCACGGTTAATGGGTTTGCCCAAACCCAGCCACTATGACTTTATTATATTAAAAAAACAGTGGTTAAACCAAACCATGTCTTAATGCAATATGTGTATCCAGTAACGCATTGTGTCCAATTAGTTGCACATTGGGGACTAATTTCCTAACAGTTTCAATGGGAGATCCAATTAGTGAGTGAGGTGTTGATTTCTGCTTCTTTAGTATGTTCAAGGAAAGATTGGAGATCTTGCTTGTCAGGATAGCTTTAATTCGGTTTGATCCTATACTATACCCAGTGGCCAGTGCTATGACTCTACGATGCACAAGTTAAGTACGAAGGTGATTAACTTTTCTGTGACCCTTAATATTTGAAGTCTGTTGCTGGCTTTGATTCTGGAGATAAGACCAAGACTAGAAGCCAGATTGCTCAACAACAGGTAGTCTTCACTTAATGACTGGTTGCTTAGTGATCTTTCTAAGTTATAACAGACCCCCTGCCCAGGGCGGGTTGCTCACTTACCCATGCCGGTGCGCTGCGCGAGCATCTCCATGTTTTGGGCGCATGCATGCTCGCAACATGTGCGTGCCCCCTCGTGTGATTTTGCGTCTGCTCATGCGCAGAAGCAAAATTGCGCCGAAATCTCATGCACACACGCATCCCCTCGCGAGATTTCAGCGTGATTTTGCTTCTGCGCATGTGCAAAAGCAAAATCGCCCAAAAATTCTCAGAAAAAGATGACAATGCCCGCAACGGACCGGCGGAGAGGGCTCCGGAGCGGTCGCACGCAAATTGCGCAATTGGCCACTCCCTACCGGAGTTATGTATTGGACAGCTCCGGCAGGAACCCACCATTGCCCCCGCCAAAGATACTTAAGACCCTGTTCCAGAGTTCTGCCTGTGGCACGTTCCTCCCATATCCCATGACTGCATTTTGCTGCAACCAGCTCCTCTTTATGTCCTGTTGCAGCATTCCACAGATACGATTTATGACTATTTTTTTGCTCCCAAAATGCCCATGACTTGTTTAATGATCATGGTGTTTGGTGTACGACTACTATGTCCACTTAACAACGCTCACATAAAACTCATAAAATCGAGGTGGTCACGTGGGTACCTCAATTTAGGACAATCATGACTTTCTGGGCTCCATTATGGTCAAGGACTACCTGTATCAAAATTGGGAGTGATGACTACATTTGATGGCAGAAAATCCTTCGGTTTAACTACAACTGGGTAATCTCCTTTTACTTTACTTTGAGTCTTCCTCCTTTTGTTTTGATGAATGTCATTCAGTTGTGTGAGAGAAGGAGAAAGACTTAGTTGTATCTATTCCCACCCCCACCCCCACCAAGAGGAATTTTCCATATTCTCATTACCCACTTTATTTTTTAATGAAGAATGCTCCCAAGGTGTACTCCTTCCTTGCAGAGGGCTACTGTAGCTCTCTATTAATTTTATTTATTTATTTATTTTATTTGTCAAGCATGTACAGTATAGTAGTTGTTTGTGTAAACATAACATACCGTATTTTTGGGAGTATAAGACGCACCTTTTTCCTCCCTAAAAGTGGCTGAAAATTTGGGAGCGTCTTATACTTCGAATGTAGCTTTTTTCCCCAGCCCTAACTAGGTGCTAACAGATCTTCCCAGCTCTTACCTTGCAGGCTTTTTCATTGTTACTCTCTCAGAAGAATGTTTTTCCAGCCCTAAGCCTTTGCAGAGTTTTTTTTCATTGCTCTACTTGCTCCAAAGAAGTTTTTTTCTAGCCCTAACCAGGTGCTAACTATCTTCCCAGCTCTTACTGGCTTGCAGGCTCTTTCATTGTTACTCTCTCAGAAGAAGGTTTTTTTAAGTCCTAACCAGGGGATAAAATAATGTGCTGAAGCTGCTCTGAATAAGTTTTTTTCTAGCCCTAACTAGGTGCTAACGATCTTACCAGCTCTTACTGGCTTGCATGCTCTTTCATTGTTATTCTCTCAGAAGGAGGTTTTTTTAAGTCCTAACCAGGGGATAAAATAATGTGCTGAAGCTGCTCTGAATAAGTTTTTCTCTAGCCCTAACCAGGTGCTAATGATCTTCCCAGCTCTTACTGGCTTGCATGCTCTTTCATTGTTATTCTCTCAGAAGGAGGTTTTTTTAAGTCCTAACCAGGGGATAAAATAATGTGCTGAAGCTGACCAGACTAAGGACGTTAGCCAGATGAATGCCTGGTAGGCAGATTGTTTCCCCCTATTTTCCTCCCCCAAAACTAAGGTGCGTCTTATACTCCGAAAAATACGGTAAGTAAAAAGTACCGATAAAAGAGGACAGTAGGACAGGGATGGTAGGCACAGTGGTGCACGCCCCTTACAGACCTCTTAGGAATGGGGAGAGGTCGACTGTAGACAGTCTAAGGTTAAAGTTTTGGGGGTTTGGGGAAGAAACCACAGTGTCAGGTAGTGCATTCCAGGCATTGATCACTCTGTTGCTGAAGTCGTATTTTTTGCAGTCGAGTTTGGAGCGGTTTACATTAAGTTTGAATCTATTATGTGCTCGTGTATTGTTGTGGTTGAAGCTGACGTAATCATTGACAGGAAGGACTTTTTGAGATATGATTTTATGAACTACATTTAGATCAGATCGGAGGCAACGTAGTTATAAATTGTCTATTCCCAATATTTCAAGTCTTTTGAAATATTTCTAAATATTTTGGCTGGCCTTTTCTCCATGTATTCAAACTCTGAAATAAATTAAAACAGCCACCTGCGTTGGTTCTTCGTTTGATTTTTGTCACTGTTCCCTTTTCTTTTCTTTTCCCAAAGGAAGGCCAGATCTTCTAGGAAAACTGTCTCCATCCGACCTCCCCCCTTTCCTCAAACTGCAGCAGAGAAAAAGCTGGAACTGATTTGCAAGGTGACCTAATGCAGACTTCATTAAGCGCTTTTAGATACTAGAAAACTTGTGGTCAGGAGACAAAGGATATATTGTACTGTAGCCTGTTCTTTATTTTTGTGTACGTGAAGACCATGTTTATTAGCTGGCTTAATCTTCTAACTTTTTAACTTCTAGCATTCACCTCCTCGCCTGTAATTTGCAGAGATGGGGAAGGCAAGGAGGAAGTTTTGTTTTTTCACATCATTGAGCAAAATATGCTTCTTTTAATCAGAAGGTGCATGACATTTTCAGCGATGGCAGGGAAACTTTGTAGACACTAACGATGTCTGGTTATGTTTACTGCCTCTGATAGATGTGTATTTATGGTGGTGGGGCTTTTAAAATCTCTTTTGGCAAAGGAACAGAAAAACATCTCGCTGTACTGCTTGCATTCTTTTTTAAAGAAATGATGACTGTTGAGAAAATAAGTTGTGTAGCTTTCACCAAGCAGGGAACTTTAATGATTTTGTTGTTGTTAGTTGCCAAGTCGTGTCCGACCCATCGCGACCCCATGGACAACGTTCCTCCAGGCCAGGGGCGTGTTGCTCTATTACCTCGCTATCGGAGCTCTGCGCGCGCATTGCCATGTTTGGTGCACGCGCCTCCTCGCTACGCGTGCACGCCCCCTTGCATTATTTTGTTTCTGCGCATGCACGGAAGCAAAATCTCGGTGAAATTTTGAGAGGGGACGCGCGCGCGCGATTTCACCAAGATTTTGCTTCCGCGCATGCGCAGAAGCAAAAAAGCCCAAAAATTCAGCACCAGTGCGGCCGCGCTCAAATAGCACCATCTGCTGGCTGCTACCGGTACTGTAGAGTGGGCTGCACCGGTAGGAACCCACCACTGCTCCAGGCCTTCCTGTTCTCTACCATCCTCTGGAGTCCATCTAAGTTCACGCCAAGTGCTTCAGTGACTCCATCCACCTCATTCTCTGTCATCCCCTTCTTCTTTTGCCCTCAATCGTTCCCAGCATTAGGCTCTTCTCCAGTGAGTCCTTCCTTCTCATTAGGTGGCCAAAGTATTTGAGTTTCATCTTCAGGATCTGGCCTTCCAAAGAGCAGTCAGGGTTGATCTCCTCTAAGACAACAATTTTGCTTGACTTTAGTGATTATAGGCCCTCTAAACAAAATATCTCCCCTGCAGAATTCTGGAAATTGAAGTTGGTACATGTAGAACGATGCTTTTGATATCTTTTAAGATGTGTTAAGATCATTCAAAGTTACGATGGCACGGAAAAAGTGACTTATGACCCATCCTTGAAATTATGACCATTACATCACCCCCATGGTCACATGATTGCAATTTGGCTGCTTGGCAGTGGGCTCTCATTTATGACGGTTGCAGCTTCTTGCAGTGATGTGATCATGATTTTCAACCAGGGTTGGCTTCTAACATGCCAAGTCAGTTGGGAAAGCCAGATTTGTTTAACAACTGCATGATTCACTTAATGACTCTGGTTAAAAATGGTTATAAAATCAGAACCTGTCATGTGATGACTCATTGAACAACAGCATTGCTTAGCAGTCAAAATTCCACTCCTAATTGTGGAGATAAGTCAAGGACTACCTGCGAGTGAGTAAGTAAGGCAGCTGGCCTTCAGTATTAAAAATTTGGGTTCAAGTCCCACCTCTGCCTGGATTTCATGGCATCTGTCTCTGCTCAGAGGAACCTACATCAGCTCCAAACTGGTTTGTTGTAAAGACAGGACTGTAAACTTTGTGCAAATAATAAAAATAAATAAACTGATAACCTAGCTGTAGGTGGAATAGGGCATGTATAGAGCAAAGAAATTACTTTCCAAGATGTTCTATTTGTCCAAAGTAATTTCTCCTGACATGCTGTTGGAATGGAACCATACAAACGCAAACCATTTTCTGCTGTGTTGTGGTTTGGTGTGCCTTCTTTTCAAAATTACAGCTTGTAAGGGCTAATTACAAGCTTACGGTAAGGTTGGAGTTAAACTGATTACTGCTTTTCAATTTGGCGTTTTCCATTTCCCAGACTACTCCCTGTGAAGTGGGCACTGTTTTTTCCTGACTTGCACTAAATGCTTGCAGGAGGCCTTCACCTACCAAAACATACTCTTTGATAGCTTGATCCTTCTTCCCAAAGAAGGAACAGCTACTATGAGTAGGTAGCCTGAAGATTCCATGGGAAGATAAGTTCATGAAAAGAGCTATCCTATCTGGAGTTGTGTTGTCTTCCTGTCTTGTGACTGTCCTGTTGCCATTTTAGGGAACTACATTTTCTTTTGAAAAGCATTAAATACAGTGATTGTGCTTTATCAATATGGGAACTTGAGAAGTGGCCATTCTCTGTGTAGCAATTATAGGTTCCCCAACCCTGCATTATAGAATCACCCAATTTTACTGTTCTATGGGATGTGAGAAGATTTACAAGACAGCCATCCACCGTGTTGCACTGTATGGCACTGGATGCTGGGCAGCAACAACAGGGACCGAAAGCTATCTCCATGCCATGGAAATGCGAATGCTCTGTTGGATATTGGGCATCTCCCTTTTTGACCACATTACAAATGACACCATTCGACAGCATTTTGGTGTGGCACCAATTATAGAGAAGATGAGAGAAGGCCGGCTCCGCTAGTATGGACATGTCCAGAGAGCAGCATCTTCCACCGTTGCCAAGACTGCCTACCAACTTGAAAGTTAATGGCCGGTGAACCCTCGGGTCAGGGATGGCAAGAGATGGCAAGACACCATCAACAAAGATATGCAAGCTGTGGGCCTGCACCCTGGAGACCCAGCTGGCCATGCATAGTGGCATTCAATGATTCGAAAAGCGGACCCTGCACTGTGGGAATGTGCTAGGAAGAAGAAGATAGGATGTGAGAAGAGGAAGGGAAATTAGCATACAACAATGTTTTTCAACCTCAGCAATTTCAAGATGTGTGGACTTCAGTTCCCAGAATACTACAGGAATATCTTGTTATGCTGGTTTGGGAATCCTGGGACCTGAAAATGTGAACCTCACATCTTAAAGATGCTGAGGTTGAGAAACTCTGCTATAGACTAATGTCACTGCAGTGCAGCAAGTCTTCTATCTGTCCACTTTTAACTGTTCGCAGCATGGCTGGCTTAGAAATTCTGGGAGTTGAAGTCCACAGGTCTTAAAGTTGCCATAGTTGCCCACTCCTGCTAATCTTACATCCTGCTTCTCATGACAGCCTTTCCAATGTCTCTAGAAAGTTCCGAATGCAAACAATGCTCTCGGCCTGATGGCATTTGTCACATCATGTCCGTAAACCCATTTATCTTCTATTAGTCTTAAACACACCTGGAAACCTGAACTAGCATGAGATGAGATGTGCAACAGTAAATATCTTGTAAGATCCACTAATGGGACGAGACAATGAGTGTGTGGGATGGTATATCATTAGTTGCTTTTGTGGATGACCATCAGAACTTGAATAGAATGAGTGTGAGTCTCCTGGTCCTATTAGACTTCTCAGTGGCATTGATCAACCTCCCTGCAAGGGTTGGGAGAAGTGAGCAGTGTGCTGGAATAGTTTTACTCCATAGTAAGAAGACTCTAATCACTCATGGCAAGTGATCAAGCCCTTGGCTGTTGAATTATGGGATGCTGCAGGCCTTGGTCCAGGGGTGAAATGCTGCCGGTTTGGCCAATTTCAGGTATACCAGTAGCAGCGACCGTTGGTGGTTCGGAGAACTGGTAACGGCAGCAGCACAAGACTCCGCCCACCTGCCCGGACATCACCATTTTCTTGTTTTTAACCCTCTGTCCATGCGCATGCCCGAAGCTGCCGAACCGGTAGGGAAGGTAAGTAGATTTCACCGCTGCCTTGGTCCTCTCATCTATTTAGTTTATTATCTGTATGGGAATGTTGGGAGACATCATTCATTTAGAGTGAGGCATTATTAGTATACTGATGATACCTGGTTGTACATCTTCTTCCCAGGCCGTACAGGAGGTGCCTTCACCTGGTTCTTAGAGGCTGTAAGGGTTCAGGAACCATCTAGCTCATGGGTGTCAAACTCTCGCCGTCACGTTGCTGTCACGTGATGTTTCGTGATGTTTTTTCCCCTTTGCGGAGCTGGGGTGAGTGTGGCCTGTGCGTGATGCATCTGGTCTGCGAGCCGCCAGTTTCACATCCCAAGAATCTAGATTCTAGCTCATTGTGAGCTTTTACTTTAGCTCAGGTGGAACAGGTTTACAAACTGGGAGCCTTTTGACCTCACACCTGCTAGATCAGGGATGTCAAACTGGCGGCCCTCAGGCCGGATGCGTCACACGCAGGCCACGCCCAACCCAGCTCAGCGAAGGGGGAAAACGTCATGAAATATCACGTGATGGCAACGTGACGCCATGAGTTTGACATCCGTGTGTTAGATCATCGAGTAGAGACGAAGGCCAGTCAAACAGATTAATCTATAATTTTAGCATTCACTCTTGCTACATTTCACTTGGTTTAGGGGAACTATATCTATACAGACCTCACATACATGCAAGTTTCACTCCCACTCTAGAAGGAATCCATACCCCTATTTTAACATCGCTTCCATCACTTGTAAAGATGGCAGAGGCCAAAGATGTTAAAGTCACATTGTCATGAATTTTGAGGGTGGAGTTAACAGTTGGCAAGGAACACCTCATTCAGGAAGAATCATCCCAAGAGGATGTATGTGAAAAAAATGTTGATTAATCAGTGCAGATGTGAGAAATGAGTACATGTTAACAAAGATAGCTAGTCAAGAAGGCCAGTGGCCCCAAGGGTGAAAACACATTCTGGATAAAATTGAGCTGGGACGCTGTGTAAATACTTACATGAAATACCATGAACTTTTGAGAAATGAGAATGAAATGAGAAAATTGCTGTGATAGATGTGAGAACTATTGAGCTTAATAAAATCAGAAATCGTAATGGTTTACAATATTTTGAAATGGGGTACAGGCTTCATATTGATCCAACAGAATCTGTTGTAAACTATCCAGACGGATTAAAGGAGAAAGTGGACGTTTCCAGATGAAAAGCACAAATTCCTACAGTTAGAAGAGCCCACTAAAACTATGAAATGCATCCAACTCACTGCAAGAAGTATAAAATATTTAATACTCTTTTAATGATTATTATATACTGATTTTGAGTAATAATTGTTTTATATATTTGACTGTTGGATTGGATTGTTGAACATCATCCAGAGTCACTTTCTCTCAGATGGGCAGTTATGTTTATACAAACAATTACTATACTGTACATGCTTGACAAATAAAATAAAATAAATAAATAAATAAAATGGCTCTCCCCATTTTGGATTAAAAAAAAATAATTCTCCATATAAATGTCTTTTGTTCCTCATCCAGTCCTCCTATTGTGAAACCACTAAACTGAGTTTTAAAATACTGAAAATTACTAAAAGTTCAAGAAGTTGCTGGGGGCCACCCATAAAGCTTGATAAGATATAATTTACATAACTATGCTGTACTTAGATGTTATATGATCATGCCAGTATGGATCTGAGGTTCTCTCTAAGGAGAAGGAATGCAGGGTGTAAGGTTTGTGTGACTTTGATTTATTATTATTCCAAGACCTCTATTAAGAGCAACTTCACATTATATGGGATATTTTCAATTGGCAGCAGCACTGGCTGAACTTGTCAAACCTTGGAAGCAGAGTAAGCATTTAGTACTTGGGTGAGAGACCACAAATGAATCCAGAGCTGTAGGGCAGACTGTAAGTCAATTAAATATATATATAATATCAGTAGTGGGTTCTAAAACCCTTTACTACTGGTTCTTGTGCGAGCGCGTGCGCGTGATGCTTCTGTGCATGCACAGAAGCGTCCTGCGTGGATGGGCGGAGCCTCCCGCTGCAGGCGCTATAGGTTCTTAAAACCAGGCTGAACTGGGAGCAATCCACCGCTGTATAATATATACATACCATTGTCAAGGAAGCTGCGTACATTGTTCAGGTAGTCCTTGACTATAATTAGGACCAGAATTTCTGTTACTAAGCAAGGTGGTTGTTAAGTGAGTCATGCCCAATTTTATGACCTTTTTGCCACAGTTAAGTGAATCACTGCCATTGTTAAATGAATCACATGGTCAGTAAGCAAATCCCGCTTCTCTCATTGACTTTGTTGGTGTTGGAAGCCGACAGGTAAGGCCGCAAATGCCGATCACATGAATCCGGGTCACTGCAACCGTTGCAAATATATGTTGGTTGCCAAGCGCCTAAATTTGGATCATGTGATCGTGGGGTTGCTCCAACAGTTTTAAGTGTAAGGACTGGTGTACTTCACTGTTTTACAAGTGCCTTTGTCATGTCGAACAGTCACTAAATGAATGGCTGTAAATCGGGTGTCAAACTCAAGGCCCGTGGGGCGGATCCTGCCTGTGGGGTGCTTAGATCTGGCTCACGGCGCCGCCCTAGAAACAGCAAAGGACCGGCCCACGGTGCCTCTGCCAGCAAAAATGGAGCTCAGGAGAGCCACGTGCAGCCCTCCTGAGCTCCGTTTTCGCTGGCAGAGGGTTGCAGGAGGCCGTTGCAGCTGAAAACAGAGCTTGCAAGGGCTGCGGGCGGGCCGCACGTGCTCTGTTTTCGCTGGCAGAGGGTTACAGGAAGCCATTGCAGCCGAAAACGGAACTCAGGAGCCCGTTTTCGCTGGCAGAGTGCTCGGGCCACCACAGGCGTCCCCCCCCGATACAAGTGATGTCGAGCTGGCCACACCTACCATGCCCCCCCCAGGTCAAACACAACCCTGATGCGGCCCTCAATGAAATCGAGTTTGACACCCCTGTAGTAAATGGAGGATTATCTACAAGTCCTCAGAATCGAAGCACAACTTGCAATAAGTCACGTGTTTTAAACAAGGGCTACAGACTCATGTTGACTGTACTTGACAAGGCTAATTTGTGAATTTTCCCACGTGCGTGCATGCTGGGCATCATTCTGTCTGCATCTTCTATATCAGCAGCCACGGTACAGCAGCTGAATATCTACCAATGTTCAAATACAGAAAGGTCTTTAAACACTTACCATTGTTCAAGTTAATGCTGCAGTAAACATGGAAGGACTTAATGGGCCCGATTCCAGGTCAGTGTATGTAGGATTGCAATATTAATGGGTAACATCTGAGCAGTCCTCCTTACTCACCCTCTTCTTATTTACAAAACCTTGCTAACAAGGTTTTCAAACATTTTCAAACAAGGACCATTTAGGAAGGAGTGGGCAGTGGCCCATTCCGGTTTTCAGACCGCATGTGATTATTTCTCAGAAGCACTTCTATCTCTGGTTATTGCAATATAAATGGCAAGGATTTTAAATTACTGCTGTTTGCAATTAAATCTTGCATATACAACAGCGAGGCTTTCATCTTTGCTGGCAGTCTCTGTTCGGAATTCTCCTAGGTTTTTGTTTTCTTCCAGCTGCTTTTGTCTCTTTTGTTTGGTGTTGTGAGTCTGAAATGCAAACATGCCAAAGGAATTGGCAAGTGTCAATTGAAATTACAATAGCTTGGTGAGCAGCAAAATAAGCATTTTAAAAAAAATCAGTTGGTGGTTATTTTTCCTCTTCATTCTCTGTTCCCCCCCCCCCCACACACACATACACCATTGATGGATCACAAATGATTCCCAGAAGAATTTATACTGTAGAAAAGAGCTGTCCAACTTTGGCAACTTTAAGACTTGCGAACTTCAACTCCCAGAATTCCCTGATTGGGAAATTCTGGGAGTTGAAGTCCACAAGTCGAAGTTGGACACCCCACTGTAGACTAAAACAAAGCAGAAATTCTCAAAGCATCTTATAGCACATTGCCACTCTAATAGCATAAGCCAACTCCCATTCACTATGGAAAAGGCTTTTGTGCACCATTTTAAATATTTATTAAATTTGTATGCCGCTCATTTCACTATCTAAAGCAACTCTGGGCAGCTTACAATACAATACAAAGTTCATTGCTTTGAATCCTAACTGATCCGAAGGTTGCAGGAATTGGGTATGTTTAGTTTAATGAAAAGAAGGACTAGGGGTGACATGATAGCAGTGTTCCAATATTTAAGAGGCTGCCACAAAGAAGAGGGGGTCAACCTATTCTCCACAGCACCTGAAGGCAGGACAAGAAGCAATGGATGGAAACTAATCAAGGACAGAAGCAACCTGGAACTAAGGAGAATTTTCTTGACAGAACAATTAATCAGTGGAACAAATTGTCTCCAGAAATTGTGAATGCTCCAACACTGGAGGTTTTTTAAGAAGAGATTGGACAACCATTTGTACCTGAAATGGTATAAGCTTTCCTGCTTGAACTGGGAGTTGGACTAGAAGACCTCCAAGGTTCCCTCCAACTCTGTTATTCTGTTATTCTGATAATCACCTGGACAGACTTGTTGCAACAGGGTTTCCAACAGCAATGACATAGAAAAGTTATAGGTGAGCTAAGCCATGGATCCATTCACAGCAGCTATAATTGCCACACTTATTTATTTATTTAAGACATTTATATGGCCACCTGAATTTTGATCATGTGACTGTGGGAATACTGTGACGGTCATAAGTGTGAGGACCGGTCATAAATCACTTTTCGCAGTGCTATTATAATGGTTCAGTTGCTAAATAAGTGGTTATAAGTCTAGGATTACCTGTACCGTTCATCTCATTCATAGAGTGACTCCAGGCAGGATTATTCTGGCTAATTTATTAAGATCTGTAATCAGCATCCCCTATTTTCTTGATCTCTACAGGGCAAAGTGTCTGTAGAGATTCTCAGTCATCCAGGCTGTGGTTGTCCCAAAGGTGCTTTTTCAAAAGGCATCTGGACTTTGTTTTTCCTTGAAGACGTTTCGCTTCTCATCCAAGAAGCTTCTTCAGTTCTTCAATTCTTCAGTTTTTCAGAACTGAAGAAGCTTCTTGGATGAGAAGCAAAACGTCTTCAAGGAAAAACAAAGTCCAGTTGCCTTTAGAAAAAAAAGCACCTTTGGTACATGGTAGAGTTTCCCCAGTTTTCGT
This sequence comes from Diadophis punctatus similis, assembly GCA_023053685.1. NCBI lineage: Eukaryota > Metazoa > Chordata > Lepidosauria > Squamata > Dipsadidae > Diadophis > Diadophis punctatus. The sequence continues at coordinate 11,084,215 of JALIGW010000002.1, read as the reverse complement.
TTTTTCATTCAATCCACACTTTTCATTCAGCAATTTCACATTGCAGCTTTCCTTTGGAATTCATGTGCAAAATTGCACATGACATGTATGGGCAGGTACTTAACAAAGCTAACGAAATTATGATTATGTTCCTTTTCCTCAAAACTGAAAGAAGTCTGCCTCGGGCTTTGGCTGTTCACGGCTTTCCTCTCCCTGTGTGTGTTGTTTCTGTTGCCTCTCAGCAGTGGAACAGCTGTTTCTTCAGATATGTGAAGTAGCTGAGAAAATTATGTCATCCCAGTATTAAGGTTTCCTGTTTCCTATTTGGTTGCTGGCGGGACTTACACATTTCCTACCTTGTTCTCTGGTGAACAAGAGTTTCCTGTTTTCTCACCCAAACACAAGGGCCCTGTCTGTAGCTATTTTCTCCCACCCATATCAAGGGTATCTTAAAAATATTCTTTTGACTTACTAACCAGGGAAGGTCAAATAGATAATACATTTATCATCTGCATTCTGTCTTCTTTCAGTGCAGTTATTTTTGTCAGTGGCTACAGGGTGTTTGTTAAAGTGTATTTAATTGCCTTTAGAATATTGTTCTTCACAGTTTTGAAGTGTGAGAGGGTGTTATCTCACACTTGGGAAGAATGTGATAGCTCTTATTTTTTATTTATTTATTTATCTGTCACATTTAGATAGCTTTTCGTCTCCAAAAGCAACTTTAGATAAGTGTACCAATGTACTTATCTGGAATGGGTTATTAGTTAACTATCAGCCGATGTTGGTAATTTTATTTATTAGTGACATTTATATACGGCCTCACAGTGAAAGCACTCTCTAAGCGGTTTACACCAGTAAGCAATGTATATTTATATTGCCCCCAACAATCTGGGTCCTCATTTTACCTACCTCGGAAGGATGGAAGGCTGAGTCAACCTTGAGCCGGTGAGATTTGAACCGCTGACCTGCGGATCACAGTCAGCTAAAGTGGCCTGCAGTACTCTACTCTAACCGCTGCGCCACCTTGGCTCTTGGTAATGGGTTAAAAAAATCCTGTACAGTGGTACCTTGGTACTCAGTTGCTTTGAAACTCATCGAATTTGGTCCTCAATGCATTTTGACGTGAAAATTTTGTCCCGGTACTCATTGTTTGTTTGGTACTCAATGCACAAGCTAGATAGAACTTGTCAATGTTGCTGCCTTGTGACTCATTGCATTATTCCATATGGAAAAAAAGTGTTTGGTACTCATTGTTGTTGGTACTTATCACACCTCCCAGAACCAATTAATTATGAATACTGGGGTACCAGTTCTTCTTCTTGTGGCATATCCAATGGTGAAATCCAAATTTTTTACTACCGGTTCTGTGGGCGTGGCTTGGTGGGCGTGGTGTGGCTTGGTGGGCGTGGCAGGGGAAGGATACTGCAAAATCCCCATTCCCTCCCCACTCCTGGCTGAAGGATATTGCAAAATCTCCATTCTCATCCCACTCTGGGGCCAGCCAGAGGTGGTGTTTGCCGGTTCTCCAAACTACTCAAAATTTCTACTACTGGTTCTCCGAACTACTCAAAATTTCCGCTACCAGTTCTCCAGAACTTGTAAGAACCTGCTGGATTTCACCCCTGGGCAAATCCATTATGTAGCCATCATGTTGGCGATCCTATTTTTATCAACAGTGGTACAGGGGTACCAATGTATAAGAAAATGTTGGGTGAATAATGGGCTCATATTGGTATAGAAAAATATTTATCTTTCCAGTATACATCTGAGCCTTTTTAAGTGGTACGATTTCTCATGTTCTGAATAGATTCTCATTGTAGACTTGCCATATATAAAATTAGCATTTTTGCATCTTTAACTCTGTTCCTCTTCAGGCCTTTCTGGAAAACTACTGGAAGAACAATATTAATAAACAAGTAAAAATCCATGATTAATTTTTTTAAAAAAATCCTAACTACTGAATTATTAGTAAATAATTGCAGTTGAAAATCTGCTGCTTTCAGCATTCTTTTAGAGAAGAAATTATTCCAAGATTAACAACTCCTGTTACTTCTACTTTCTTCAAATTACCCAAATTCTGAAGAGAAATTTCATTCTCATGAAATGTTGATCTCACATGTCTATGATGAAATCTTATATATAGTAGATTTTGTCTGTCATTATTTTAATTTTGATGGGCCGCAGATGCAGACATGTTGATGAGACATCATGGCTGCCTCAATGAGCATTGCCCTTGCTTTTGACCCACTATTGACCAGATTTTGGGGAAATATCCCCACACATCAGGCATTTCCTAAGTCAGTGATGGCGAACCTTTTTTTCCTCAGGTGCCGAAAGCGCGTGCGCACACGCTATCGCACAGCTGCAAGTGCCCACACCCATAATTCAATTTCTGGGGAGGGCGAAAACAGCTTCCCCTGCCCCCCAGAGGCCCTCTGGAGGCCGGAAATGGTCCATTTCCTGACTTACGGTGGGCCCAGTAGGCCCATTTTTCGCCCTCCCCAGGCTCCAAAGGCTTCCCTAGAGCCTGGGGAGAGCGAAAATGCCCTTCCCCGCCCCCATGGAGGCCCTCCAAAAGCTGAAAACGCCCTCCTAGAGCCTCCGCATGAGCCAAAAATCAGCTGGCTGGCGCGCACATGCACGCTGGAGCTAAGCTAGGGCAACGGCTCGCATGCCGGCAGATATGGCTCCGCGTGCCACTTGTGGCACGCGTGCCATAGGTTCACCATCACTGTCCTAAGTCATCTGAGATCCCTTGATGTGACAATGCTCTGCGTATTAATTCTGATGCAGGTAGTCCTGGACTTAGGACCACAATTGGGATCAGAATTTCCATTGCAAAGCAACTGTGGCAAAACTCAAAAGTGTGAGTTCTGCCACAGTTGTCACTGAAATTATTTAAGTGAATCACACAGTTGTTAAGCAAATTATGTCATTCCGGTATTGGAATTCAGCTTAACCCATTGCCTTGCTTGTCAGAAGTCCGTTGAGAAAGTTGCAAATGGTGATCATGAGCAACCTTGAGCCACGGTGAGCGCAATGGTTAGAGTGCAGTACTGCAGGCTACTTCTGCTGACTGCCAGCTGCCTGCAATTTGGCAGTTCAAATCTCACCATGCTCAATTTTGACTCAGCCTTCCATCCTTCCGAGGTGGGTAAAACAACGACCCAAATTGTTGGGGGCAATATGCTGACTTTGTAAACTGCTTAGAGAGGGAAGTAAAGCACTGTAAAGCAGTATATAAGTCTAAGTGCTATTGCTATTGCTATCACCTGACCCCGGAACGTTGCGACTATCATAAATACATGCTGGTTGCCAAGCACAAATTTTGATCACATGGCGCATGAAGATGCTGAGACAGTAATAATTTGGGAGACTGGTCATAAATCACTTTTTTCAGTGCTGTTGTAACTTTGAATGGTCACTAAATGAATGGTTGTAAATCAAGGACAACCTGTGAATATGTGCTAGTCTGAACTCCCCTTATTAGCCAATGAGATTTACATAGACCCAGTTAGTAGAAAATGGTTTCTTGGATCAATTGAATGTTAGTGTGTTGTTCAAATAACTTAGCAGTGGAGTTGGAAGAGATTAATTTTAATATTGGATAAATTTGGGTTCGATTGGGTCTAAGATTGACTGATCCCCATTAAAAAAATGGGGCTTCTCTAGACTTTAGGCTTTCCTCCTTTTTTATTTTTTATTTTTGAACAGGGGAAATAGCAATAGGCAAGACTTCCCCAGCACATGGGCTTTTAGTTATTTTTATTCTGGTATAGAATACAAGAAGTGATAGGTTCTTCATCTGATTTTCAGAGGTTCAGACAAGTTTGGAAATAGCCATTCTCTGGTTGAATGGATTACTGACATTTTGTTACTGCCAAGGTAGGGGAGTGAGGAAATTAAATTAGTGTAGTCACTCAAGTCATGTTTGCAAATGGAATATCCTATATAAAACACTGAATTGAACCTGTTTTTCTCCCATCTCTCTCTTGTTTTTCAAAATGTGCAGAGAATATGGTAGATTTCCCTACTCCCCTCTGGAGATGAATAAACAGCAAACCACAAAAGCCATCCATCTAGAGATGAACTGTTCTTGATTGTAGCTAACTTCTTTTTTTAGCATTTCTTTCACAGCAGGCTGTTCTACAAGCCTTATATCCTCCGAGTAGAATTAAGCTGCCAAGATGATTTTTGAGGAGGCTAAAAGCAAATGTATCATTTTCCTTGTTCTCTAGCAGGAGCAAATCCTCACATCTGCCAGCATTGTCATTGGGCATATCGTTGGAAGCCCCAAAGTTGGTTCTTCTGTGTGCTAAGCAGGCAGAAATGTCACTGATCCCTGGAATGATCTTTTCGTTGACCAACTTTCATTCATGGAATGAATTAAAATGTGCTTTTGTGTTTGAAGTCAAAGTTGACATTTTCCTGATGGCTTCTCGTGGATTTGTATGTCAACACTTCAAGGCACGACTTTTCTAGTGCAAAAGTAAAAACGGCTGTACTTGTTTTGCATTGGAGTGTAGGGATCAACCAAGCCCAGTTTGTTATGAGGTTCTCTTTGCTTCCAAATTGAGAGCAAGCAAAAATTCATCCCCTATTAGGCAAAAAAAAATCAGTTGCATGCACATGGTATTCTTAACCTGTTTACTGAATTAACTCTTTCTTCCCCAGAAGTAGTCATCTACTTACAATTAGTTAATATAGAATAACATAAAATGACACGGTTGGAAGGGACCTTGGAGGTCTTCTATTCCAACTTCCTGCTCGAGCAGGAGACCTTATATCAGGGGTTGGCAACCTTAAACACTCAGAGAGTCATTTGGACCTGTTTCCCACAGAAAAGAAAACACCGGGAGCCACAAAACTCTTCCTGTCAGGCAGTGATTTTATATTGCCTGTTACATGTATATGCGGGGAAATGCATCCCTATCAAATATAATGGTTTATTCCTGAGCACGTGATTAATATGTTCCTAGTACGCATGTGTACATTCCTTTTCTTTGATCCTCCCTTCTTCTTCAGCTTCTGTAAGGAGCAAGACCTGTTTTATAGCCAAGATGTAATTTATTGTTTTTGTATCGAAATAAATATTTTCTACTTTAGTATTTTAAACTGCGGTTTCTTTTTATAATGTCAGAGTTCCAAGAAAAGATCCTTTTCGCCTCTGATGAGAGTAATTCTTATCTAACACTTCCTGTGCCTGACTATTTCCTGATGGGCCACAAAACTAGCATATATAGTTGAATTAAAGATTCTGTTTTCTTCTGAAATTTTTCTTTTCTTGGATTTATCCATGGTTGGCTACCGGGGGTCAAAAAGCTCAATAAATTGCGTGCAGGCGGGTGTTGCACATTGGTAGTTGTGACACATATTTTGAGCGACAGGGAGCCGCAGCAGAGGGATGAAAGAGCCACATGTGGCTCCAGAGCTGCAGGTTGCTGACTCCTGCCTTATACCATTCCAGACAAATAGTTGTCCAATCTCTTCTTGAAAACCTCCAGTGATGGAACATCCACTGGAGGCAAGCTGCTCCAGTGATTCATTGGTTTCACTGTTAGGAAATTTCTCCTTAGTTCTAGGTTGGATTTCTCTTTAAAGATCGTTTCCTGTCATCAAGTGCTTTGGAGAATAGGTTGACCCACTCTTCTCCGGGATGGCCCCTCAAGTACTGGAAGAGTGCTACCATGTCACCCCTAGTCCTTTTCTTCGTTAGACTAGACATAGCTAGTTTCCTCATCATATGGTTTAGCATCCAGACCCCTTGCTCTTTTTTGTACTCTTTCTAGAGTTTTGGCATCTTTTTTTATATTGAGGAGACCAAAACTGGACACAGTATTACCAATACAGTATAGAGCTGTAATATCACTTCACATGATCTCATAGTACCTCTCTGTTGGTGCAGGCTAGACTGCATTTAATTCCAAAAATAATAATTAAAAACTATGTTAATCATTAATTATTATTGATTATTAATTAATATTTAATCATTTAAATGTTAATTTGTAAGGCCTAGCAATTCCAAAAAATTAAAAACAACTTTCAACATTGTGGGCAGAAAAGATTTTTTAGAGTAAGGAAATTAGTATGCTGTTATGATTTGCCAAGGTTTCATGAAGGATGTAAAATTCTTGGCTGGGGTTGAGGGAATGGGAGGCCCAAATAAAAAAAAATGGCTGCCTGTTTTGTCATTTCCTGGGAAATCCACCATTACTGTGAGACCAGAATAACCACAGAGGAAACACTATATTCTTTGGCTTTTGACGCTTGCCTTGAAATGGCAGTAAACCGTGATTTAAGTATTTATTTATTTATTTATTAGTGATATTTATATACTGCCTCATAGTGCAAGCACTCTCTAACTGCTGCGCCACCTTGGCTCTTCGGCCAAGTAACCACATATTTATGTTTGTAACATGTTTCGTCTGCTGGCAGTCTAAAATAGGACATTCAAGCAGGTAAATAAGAATTTCTGATAAGGAATTTTTATTGTAGAAAAACTATAAAGTCGTTATGAAAGAAATATAGCGGCTGCAGTATGTGTAAAGTAAGGTGACCAGACGTCCCGATTTTGGCGGGACAGACCCGCTTTTTAATGGTTTGTCCCGCGTCCCGCCCGCCCTCTTAAAAAGTCCCGATTTTTTGAAAGGGGCGAGGGATGGCTGGGGGGCGGGCTCTCCCCTGCAGGGACGGCCGGCCGCGGCTCATGGGGGGCGAAAGACAAATACAATTTTCGGCGGGCACGGCTTTGCAAGGGCTCTTCACAAGTTTGGCAAGTTTCACAAGAGCCGTTCGCGTGCAGGGCAGTTTATAAATAGCGGCCGCCAGGTAGGGAGCCGGCCGGGGTTGCACAGGGCTGGGGGAGGCTCGCTAGCCCGGCAGCTCCGGCTGCAGGAAAGAGCGGGGGTGTGTGTGCCGTACTGGGAAGGGCCAGCAGTCGCCGCCGCCTGAGGGGGCCACCCACCCCCGCCCGCCCGCCCGCTTCGCTGCAGGGGACGCTGCACCGGATCCCGAGTCGCGCCGGCTCTCCCGCGGCCACGATGCCCGCCGACCTGATGGAGAAGAGCTCCTCCTCGCCCGCGGCGGCCATCCCGGCCAGCGCCGGAGGAGTCAACGCAGGACGCCCGCCCGCCACCCACGGCCGGCCCGAGCTGAGAGGCCTGCTGCTGCTGCTGCTGCGGCTGGGCCCCCAGTCCCGGCGGCGGGAAGGCTGCGGCGGCGGCCCCAGCCTGCTGAGCCAGCGCCGGCCCGAGGGTCATGGATGCGACTCCTTCGCTCGGGCCGCCCCGCCCACCGCGACGCCGGCCTTTTCGAGAGGGCGGGGCTGCATCAGGCGCCTCTCCACCGTGTCCTTCACCGCCCTCCAGGGGCGTCCTGCGTTGACTCCTCCGGCGCTGGCCGGGATGGCCGCCGCGGGCGAGGAGGAGCTCTTCTCCATCAGGTGGCGGGCATCGTGGCCGCGGGAGAGTCGGCGCGACTCGGGATCCGGTGCAGCGTCCCCTGCAGCGAAGCGGGTGGGCGGGCGGGGGGGGTGGCCCCCTCAGGCTGCGGCGACTGCTGGCCCTTCCCAGTACGGCACCCCCCCCCGCTCTTTCCTGCGGCCGGAGCTGCCGGGCTAGCGAGCCTCCCCCAGCCCTGCGCAACCCCGGCCGGCTCCCTACCTGGCGGCCGCTATTTATAAACTGCCCTGCACGTGAACGGCTCTTGTGAAACGACATTAGCAGTCTTTTGCCCTCTGCGCATGCGCAGCGTTCTGCGCATGCGCAGAGGGCAAAACCCAGCATCCAGGCGGCCCCGCCCCCTTCGGTGTCCTGCTAAAAAAAAAAAAATCTGGTCACTTTAGTGTAAAGTGAGACTTGGGGGTAGTCAATTCTACTTCAATTTTTACGTCTCTCTCCCTACAGCTGACCCCCACTTCATGCTGGGCATGAAACCCTGTTTCTCTTTTGCCTTTTGTTTTGATCATGGCTATATTTTATATCAAGTTGGTGTCCTTTGAGCCTCTGAGAACTTTCAAGAGTTTCATGAAATTTTCCATGTGCAGCTTCCCCCCCCCCCCGCCCGCCCACCTTTTAGCTTCCTGGCTTTCTAAGTCATTTACATGGGACTAAATCTCATTTTACTCAATAGAGATGAACGTGTTGTAATCAGGCTGGGAAGTCTTGAATCACTAAAGCTGCAGGTGGTATCCAGAATCTTTGTGTGGGTTGTTTTTGTTTTGGCAACCAACAGATCCTTCCACTGAAAACAGGCAAAATGTAAAATGTGTTTCTTCCTTTTTCTCTCTTCTTTTTTCCCATTTAACTGTGTATTCTGACTGTCATGGTGGCTTGGTTTACAGATTATGATTGTTTCTGCCTTAGTGTTTATGTGGACTAGGCCACAGTAGCTTATTACATGAAGCCTAGGTAATTCATGGCTTAATGTCAAGTCTGAATTCAGCCTTATGTATTAAGACCCATTAACAACTCCAGTGATAACACAGTCACTGATAAGTATCATTGGAAATAACATAATAATAATTTAAACACTTCGATATTAATGGTGAATCAAGTACAGAGCAAACAGTTTTTAAAAAAGGTAAACCATATTTATGTCTTTTAGCTTTGTAAACTCTTTATCTTTTATGATTATAAGCCACTCAGAGTTACACTGAGGTAAGAAGGGTGGCCAATAAATTTTACAAACAAACAAACAAACAAACAAACAAACAAACAAACAAACAAACAAAATATGTAAGAGAGTGAGAGAAGGGATTTCAGACATATTTTAATTGCCATCTATGCACGATATAAAGAATTAATGCATATTTACACATAGATACATTCATTCAGCTACAGGCATTTATAATAGGGGCTATACATAACTTCTGAATAGGAATATCTAGGAACATGTCAGTCTTTGTACATAAAATCAAAAAGAGTGTGTGAGAAATGCCAAAAGCAGTGGCATAAACTGCCATCTTGATTTTTTAATTTATTTAAAACAAAGATTTGCTTCAGAAACAATAATACCAGTAAGTGGACTAAGAAAATCACTGAAGTGATACAATTAATGACCCATAGAGCATAAATAAAAGATAAATAGAAGTACATTTAAATAGTTTTTGTGATACGCAAAAAGTAGAAGTTTTTGAACTTAGTGCCAAAATCTCTGACATGTTTTTACCACTCTCTGTGGATATCCTTGTGTGGGAAAGTGGATGTTGTCCTACACATCTGTTAGGACTATAACTCCCAAAATTCCCAAATAGGAACTGACCTTTGGTCATAATCATTTCAGGGAGAATTACAGCTCTTCAGTGTTTATTTTTTCTGGGTGAAGTGGAATCTACGTGAAATAAGATCTAGTTCGAAATGATAATATTTATGACGATAAAGATAATGGTTATACTGCCAAAAACCAAAAAGAGCACCCTCTTCAAAACTGTGGTGGTTAGAATGTCATCTGCAACATCTGGCTGTTTTTCTGGCCCTTGTTTTGGAACACTTCTGGCAGATGTTTGCAGGAATACAGTAACTTAACACCAGAGAGCACAGAAGTTATGTCCCTGAAGGCTAACCCAGAGTGAGCCATGCTTAATTTGACTTGAAGGTTAGGTGCAATTTAGCAAAGCAGGAAATCAGAAATACTATTTTTAAATTTTGAAGAACTCAGAACTCTTTTTCGTTCAGAGGATGAAAAATGTTCAGCATGGTTGCAGTCTCTCTCTTTCTCTCTTTTTTGCACCATAAAAATCAGCTCAGGATTCCCAGGATGATTCTGGTCATTGCACAGCTATTTTAAAATATTTTTATTTTATTGTTTAATAAGGGAGGGGGAGGGGGAGAGGGAGAGGGAGGGAGGAAGAGAGAGGGGGGTAAAAAATAAAAAATAATGTTATGTTACCGGTACTTACAGGAAATCAATCAGCCTGATTTTTAAGCCCATCACTAAACTGTAATCACACAAAATAGTATCGATCAGTCTTTCTATCACAGTAGAAAGCCAGTTCAAAAACAGAAAGCAAATGCATTTGTATTTGTATTTGTATTTGTTTACTTGTCAAGCATATATGATTATAAGCAAAGTACAAACAGTAAAACATGATTGAATATATATGTAATATTACAAGCATGAATAAGAGTAAAAGAGGTATGAATATATGGGTACATTAGGACAGGAACGGTAGGCACGATTGTGCGCTTATGCACGCCCCTTACCGACCTCTTAGGAATGGGGTGAGGTCAATGGTAGATCCAATGTTTCAGAGAAGAAACTGTTTGTAGTTCTTAGTGCTACATAAATCCCCATTTTTCCATATGGTAATTAGTATCCAGTGTTTGTGATGTAAACTCACCAGGACCCAGTGGGCAAAATGGTGTCAGTAAGTTGCAGCTATTTGACATGGAAATCCAGTGATGTCCTGCACCCTACTGGGATGTTCAAAGCTTCATCCCCATTGCATAAGTGAGCAATGTTGTGATGCCCATAGAAATAGTGTCCTTTGGACCATCCTATCCTCTAAAACAGGGGTCTCCAACCTTGGCAACTTTAAGACTTGTGGACTTCAACGCCCAGAATTCCTCAGCCAGCAAAACTGGCTGAGGAACTCTGGGAGTTGAAGTCCACAACTCTTAAAGTTGCCAAGGTTGGAGACCCCTGCAAAAGACAGAGGTGGGGAACTACAATAAGGCCCCTTTATGACTTGTGGACTTCAACTCCCAAAGTTCCTGTGCCAGTTGGTTCAGGAATTCTGGGAGTTGAAGTCCACAAGTCATAAAGGTTGAAGTCCACAAGTCATAAAAGGGTCATAGTTCCCCATTCCTACTCTAAGGTAAGATCTGTCCCTGCCCTCTTATCCTTCCTATCCTTTAGGAAAGAACCTTTGCCAGCTGGACTGTGTTCCAAATGGGGAAGTTCCACGCTGGAGGTGGCTACTGGATTGATAACTGACTTCACTCCCCACCCTAACCCCCCCCCCTCCAATTCACTGCTCTCTACCTATCCATCTTTCTTTTTAGGTAATCATATTGATGTATTCTCATTGTGTTCTTTTTCATTGTTTATTTTATCGTTCTATTATGTTCTGTTCTCTTTACACTCTCTTCATTTCTTCCTTTTTATTGTTGTAAGCCTCGTAGAGTAGCCCCACGGCGAAATGGAAGGCAAATAAATTTAACAAACAAACAAATAAATAGTGCAGGAGTTAACAGAATAACAGAGTTGGAAGGGACCTTGGAGGTCTTCTAGTCCAACCCACTGCTCAGGCAGGAGACCTTATGCCATTTCAACCAACCATTGTCTGGTTTCTTCTTAAAAACCTCCTGTGTTGAACCACAGACAACTTCTGGAGGCAAATTATAATTATTAATTGTTTTAACTGTCAGGAAAGTTCTCCTTAGTTCTAGGTTGCTTCTCTCCTTGATTAGTTTCCATCCATTGCTTTGGAGAATAGGTTGACTCCCTCTTCTTTGTGGCAGCCCCTTAGATATTGGAACATTGCTCTCATGTCCTTCTTTTCATTAAACTTCACATACCCAATTCCGGCAACCATTCATATGTTTTCAGGCCCTTAATCATCTTTGTTCTTCTTCTCTGTATTCTTTCTAGAAGCAGAGTTTGTGTCATGAGACACATTTTGTCATGAGTGTCATGAGACACATGCTCACAAAATTATCTGCCTCAATGTCCTACCTGTTAATGACTACTTCAGCTTCAACCGCAATAATACAAGAACTCACAATAGATACAAACTTAATGTAAACCGCTCCAGACTTGATTGCAAAAAATTCGACTCAACAACAGAGTTGTCAACGCCTGGAACACTTTACCTGACTCAGTAGTTTCTTCCCCAAACCCCCAAAACTTCAACCTCAGATTATCTACCATCGACCTCACCCCATTCCTAAGAGGTCGGTAAGGGGCGTGCATAAGCGCACAATCGTGCCTACCGTTCCTGTCCTAATGTTCACATATATTCTTACCTCTTTTACTCTTATTCATGCTTGTACTATTACATATATATTCAATCATCTTTTACTGTTTATACTTTGTTTATAATCATATATGCTTGACAAATAAACAAATACAAATACATTTTGTCACATACCCTTTGTGGCTCTTGCATACCTGTGACAGAGAAGATTTTTCTAACACACACACACACACGTAAAACACACATCCCAACTCTTTTCCTTCCTCTTTCTCCCAACATGGGATACTGGGTTAGACTTAACAATTTCAAAATCTCATTTGTATCTTATTTGTCCTAAGTCCAACTTAAACATTCAAACTAAATGAACATATTTTTATAGGGTGGAGAGAAGTTTAAACATGTGTTAGAATTTTGTAGCTTTTCTGTGGTAGGTTGAGGGAATGAAGCTCCCAGCAGAAAAGACACACTGCAAGTGTGGGTGACATTAAGAATTTTCATCTAGAATTTTAAGAAGTCCCGAGGGAAATTAAATGCAAAGGTAATTAAGTGATTGTGATTTTTTTTATTAATTCTGGAGCTAAACCTTTTATAATAAAGAACTGTTTCAAAGGAACTCTTTTTTAAATTTTACTGTAGTACATGACTACTTCATATAATCCATGAAGTCTCCCTCCTTATCGAAGAATTGCAGCTGGCAATCCGTTATTGGCCTATGGCTTGTAGGGCTTAATTTGAATTGGGGCTTACCAGATGCCTATTTCAAAGCTATCTGTAATGGCAGAAGCTAGAGCAAAAAAAGTCCGTTCTCTGAGTATGTGCAGACTGCTTTTAGCCTTACCACGAGCGATTTCTTCTCCAAAGAAATTTTATAGACATACATACTCGTCTTTCAAGGTAAGCACCATGCAGAGTGAAGAAATGGAGAAAACCCTAGTAAGCCAAAGAAATTAAGAAAGAGATAAGAAAAGGAAACAGAGCTGCTGCTACTAGTTTACAACAACACATTTGCTCTGTGTTTATGTATCTTGCTGTTGGTGCTTCCACCATGTTCCATATACTGTTTCACATACAGGTAGTCCTTGATGTACGACCTCAATTGAGCCCAAAATTTCTGTTGCTGACTAACACACTTGTTAAGTGAGGTATGCCCCGTTTTATTACCTTTCTTCACGGGTGAGTTCTAACTTACCCCTCTGCCGGTTCTCTTCCTCCCGCGCCGCGTGGTAAGAAACAAAGCCGAAAAACAGATGGAGACCGCATGCACAGTGCCGGAACTCGGCTTCTGCGCATGCTCAGAAGGAAAAAATTAAAAAAAGTTAAAAAAATTAAAAAAAGTTAAAAAAATTAAAAAAAATTAAAAAAAATTAAAAAAATTAAAAAAAATTAAAAAAATTAAAAAAAAATTATTAAAAAAAGATGGCAGCGCCCATGGACCGGCACCGACCGATCCGGTTGGGTGACGTCATTGTGACGTCACCAACAGGTCGCTAACAGTTCGGGCGAACCGGGAGGAACCCACCCCTGCCTTTCTTGAATCTCTGCAGTTGTTAAATCAGTAACATGATTGTTAATCTGGTTTCCCCATTGATTTTACTTGTCAAAGGGTGGCACGTAAACCCTGGGGCATTGCAACCGTGATAAATGCATGCCAGCTGCCAAGCATCTGAATTTTGATTTTTTTGTAAGTGTGAGAAATGGTCATCAGTCACTTTTTTCCAGTTGTAACTTCGAACAGTCACTAAACAAATGGTTGTAAGTCAAGGACTACCTGTACTCATTAAAACCTTCGTCAAATTCATTCTCAGGTAAACTTAGCAAACTTATTTTAATTGAATTTTTAAATTTAAGATCTTCATTGTTTTAATGTTTTATAATATAATAATAATAACAGCAGCAGCAACAACAACAACAACAACAACAACAACAACAGAGTTGGAAGGGACCTTGGAGGTCTTCTAGTCCAACCCCCTGCTTAGGCAGGAAACCCTATACTACTTCAGACAAATGGTTATCCAACATCTTCTTAAAAACTTCCAGTGTTGGAGCATTCACAACTTCTGGAGGCAAGCTGTTCCACGGATTAATTGTTCTAACTGTCAGGAAATTTCTCCTTTGTTCTAAGTTGCTTCTCTCGATTAGTTTCCACCCATTGCTTCTTGTTCTACCCTCAGGTGCTTTGGAGAATAGTTTGACTCCCTCTTCTTTGTGACAATATAATAGTTTATATTGCATTTTATTCAATGTCTGCAAACTGCCTAGGGTCTCCTTTGGCGAGATGAACAGCATACAAGTTTGATAAGTGAATAAATAAACTAATCTCCCATAGCTTTTGCGTTTATTCTTGCTAACTTCCTTTTGTACAGGAGAACAATAACAACATCCTTCCAATCGGCCAGCACAAATACAGGTGTCATATACAAGCTACATCTCCTTGTCTATGGAGATTCTCAATCATCCAGGTCATGGTTGTCCCAAAGGTGCTTTTCCAAAAGGCAACTGGACTTCCTTGGAGTTTCATTTCTCATCCAAGAATCTACTTCAGTTGTAACTGACTCCCCACAAGTTCTTGGATGAGAAGCAAAATGTTTTCAAAGAAAAAAACCAAGAAAAACATATTTGGAACAAACTGCATCCGTATTTCACTCTCAATTTAACACTGTCTACATTTTCATAGTTTTCATAACTGACTTTTCATTATCTTTTTCCTTGAGTAACTAACCTAAACATTTCTTTCGATTCTATTCCCCATTGATTGCTGTGTTATTCCTATACAAACATTTTCCTGGTCTATTTGCATCTGGGAAATACAAAATGGCAATATTAGCCAAACTTGACTGATTTTGACAGAAAACCAAGAAAGACCATCCCTCATTAAAATTTGGTTTAGAAATGACCGGAAATCCCAAGCTTGTAGGTTAAGATTATTAAAATACCATTTTCATATCATTTGCTAAGAAAATTGCTTGAACGTGTCCATGTAGACACTGGGAGGTTTGCTGATCTGTTTCCTAAACAAAAGTACGTGAATGTATACCACTATCAAGTCAAATGACATTTCACTTTCTTTGCTTATACAGGTAGTCCTCAACTTACGACCACACGAGCCCAATATTTCCATTGTTAAGTGGGACATTTGTTAAGTGAGTTTTGCCCCATTGTACGACCCTAAATGCAGCACACAGGTAGTCCTCAAGTTACGACAGCAATTGGAACAGGATTGTTGTCACTAAGGGATGCAGTCCTAAAGTGTCATAGCACTTAGCAATAGCACTTAGACTTATATACCGCTTCATAGTGCTTTACAGCTCTCTCTAAGCGGTTTACAGAGTTCAGCATATTGCCCCCAACAATCTGGGTCCTCATTTTACCCACCTCGGAAGGATGGAAGGCTGAGTCAACCTTGAGCCTAGTGAGATTTGAACAGCTGAACTGCTGAACTAGCAATCAGCTGAAGGTCGCAATGCTGCTTTTAACCACTGCGCTATCTCAGCTCCTGTCATGTCAGGACCTCATGGGTCATTAAGTGGGAAGAGGCAGGAATCCCAGGAGGAGCATAGGGGAGATAAAAAGACTCTAGAAAGAGTGCAGAGAAGAGCAACAAAAATGATTTTATTTATTTATTTATTTATTATTGGTTCTTCTATGCCGCCCTACTCCCGAGGGACTCAGGGCGGCGTACAGCAAATTATACAAGAACACTAATAATAAACAACAGTTAAAAACAACAATTAAAAATTACAAAATGATTAAAAATGTTCACCATCAGTCATACCGAGCGAGAGCTCAGGTGGAACTAGGCTCACCCCCTGCCTGCAGGAAGAGCCATGTCTTGACGGCTTTTTGGAAGGCCAGCAGGGTGGGGATGGTTCGGGTCTCGGGGGGAAGTTGGTTCCAGAGCATGGGGGCCCCTCCAGATTAGGGGTCTGGAGGCTAAAACATATGAAGAACGGTTGCAGGAACTGGGTTTGTCTAGTTTAATGAAAAGAAGGATCAGGGGAGACATGATAGCAGTGTTCCAATATCTCAGGGGTTGCCACAAAGAAGAGGGAGTCAAACTTTTCTCCAAGGCACCTGGGGGTAGAACAAGAAGCAATGGGTGGAAACTAATCAAGGAGAGAAGCAACTTAGAACTAAGGAGAAATTTCCTGACAGTTAGAACAATTAATCAGTGGAACAGCTTGCCTCCAGAAGTTGTGAATGCTCCAACACTGGAAGTTTTTAAGAAGATGTTGGATAACCATTTGTCTGAAGCAGTATAGGGTTTCCTGCCTAAGCAGGGGGTTGGACTAGAAGACCTCCAAGGTCCCTTCCAACTTTGTTGTTGTTGTTGTTGTTGTTGTTGTTGTTGTGCCACCAGTAGGTGCTACTGAGTGCAGGAGGATGGGAGGTCACTTGTGAGAAGCTAGCAGGGAAGGTCACAAATTGTGACCATGTGACTGTGGGAATTCTGCAGTGGCTGCAACTTTGGTTGTAAGTTCACTTTTTGAGAATAACTTGAAGGGTTACAGAACGAACAATTGTAAGCCAAGGACTACCCATATGTCCTTTTCTTCTGCTCGCACGCAAAATGTTTCACACAAACAGGCCTCCGCAGCTACCTTTGCCTGCAAAGGTTTAGGTGCCCCTAGTCAAATTCCATGTTTCAATGAATCCATAAGGGAACAGAAGCTGCTACAGAGTTAAGCACAATCTCTTTTCTGCAAATTTGGACGCATGTTTAATATTTATGTGCAGTTGTTTACCAACTCAAAATATGAAACGAATGAATGTGGCAGGTGCAGAAGTTTGGATACTTTTCCAGTGGATTCAATGCTTTTCTTGGTTTTTTTTATAAAGTTGATAAGATTCCAAAAGGTAATTGAATTGTTGGGTTTCCAAGTGTACACAGATACTCCAATTCTTCTAACCTCTCAGTTGTGACTGTTGTTTTGTCTACTTTCAATAATCATGGGCTCCTATATGCAGCTGTCTGAGTATTGGAAAATAAAGGTAACATACCGTATTTGTCGGAGTATAAGACGCACCGGAGTATAAGACTCACCTTAGTTTTTGGGGAGGAAAATAGGGGAAAACAATCTGCCTACCAGGTATTCATCTGGCTAGCGTCCTTAGTCTGGTCAGCTTCAGCACATTATTTTATCCCCTGGTTAGGACTTAAAAAAACCTTCTTCTGAGAGAATAACAATGAAAGAGCCTGCAAGCCAGTAAGAGCTGGGAAGATAAATAGCACCTGGTTAGGGCTAGAGAAAAACTTATTCAGAGCAAGTAGAGCAATGAAAAAAAATTCTGCAAAGACTTAGGGCTGGAAAAACATTCTTCGGAGAGAGTAACAATGAAAAAGCCTGCAAGGTAAGAGCTGGGAAGATCTGTTAGCACCTAGTTAGGACTGGAAAAAAAAGCTACATTCAAAGTATAAGACGCACCCAAATTTTCAGCCACTTTTAGGGAGGAAAAAGGTGCGTCTTATACTCTGAAAAATACGGTACTTTTTACAAAGCAGGAGAATGCTTTGCAAATATCTAAATGCTTCAAGCTAGCAATTTCAATTGGGAGAGACGTTCAATAGAAGAGAATATTTGTATCCCAAGATTGAATTATGGGGTTCTTGGTGCTCTCTGAGATTGGGGAGACATTGTTAGGAAATATAAGTTATGTGGAACTGCTGAAGTCAAGGAAAAATCTGGAAAACAATAGGAAAAGAAATATCTAGTAGAACTGCCTGAAAAACTGGTTATATTTGTAAAGTAGAACCCCCATATTACTGCAAACTATCTGCTGAAAAGATTAACTGCTAGTAGTTGGCCACAGTAAAACTTTGCTTACACAATAGCAATCTATCCCAAAGGTGCTTTTTCAGGAGGCAATTGGACTTTCTTGTTTTTTCTTTGAAGACGTTTCGCTTCTCATCCAAGAAGCTTCTTCAGCTCTGACAGGATGGTGGGGAATGGAAGGATTTATATTCCTTGCAGACAGCTGGTCATTTTAGAGGGTCCTTGGAGCACTTGGAGGTTTATCTGTGTCCTCAGGGTCACCTGAGTGGTGCTCCTGGTTCCTGTAGTCTGCCATTTTTTCTCTGGAAATCCATTTCTACTCCCACACCATTCAAAGGGAATGTACATCCCAAATTGTATAGCTAAAAGTCTGTAGAGATTCTCAGTCATCTAGGAGAAGTGAAACGTCTTAAAAGAAAAAACAAGAAAGTCCAGTTGCTTCCTGAAAAAGCACCTTTGGGACAACCATGACCTGGATCAGTGGTGGGTTCCTACCGGTGCGGTCCACTCTATAGCACCGGTAGCAGCCCACTGGTGACGTCACAGTACCGGTGCGGTCGGTTGCCGGTGCCTGGGTGCCGCCATTAAAAAATTTTTAAAAAAAATGTTTTAAAAAATTTCTTCTGCGCATGCCCAGAAGCCGAGCTTCCGGCACTGCGCATGCGCTGCCTTCCTACCCCACAGTGAGTCCAAGCAGGGGAGGATGGCTGAGGGAGCGCGTGAGACACTGAAAGAACGGGCGGCAGGACCTATCTCAGCCCTTCAGCAGTCCAAGAAGCCACGAACGCGCGGTGATGATCCCAGGCATTTTCGCACGTTCGAGGCTTCTTGAGCTGCTGAGGGGAGGGGGAACTGGCGGCAGGAGCCTAGGATCATCGAATGGGGAGAAGCATTCAGGCTGGACAGAGCCTCCTAGAAGAACCGCTGCCGCGGTCTTGCTGCTCCCGCTGCGGGGGGCTGCGTTGCGGGTGGGAAATGCCCCCCAGTTTCTCTGGCCACTGCCAAGCTCCCGAAGCCCACGCCCACCTGGTCACACCCACAAAATAAGCCACGCCCACAGAGTGGTAGTAAAAAAATTAGGAACCCGCCCCTGACCTGGATGACTGAGAATCGCTACAGACTAATAACAATCCATATGCAGGTAGTCCTTGACTTACAACCGGTTACTTAGCAACCATTTAAAATTATGATGAACTCCTCAAAAGGTACTTACAACCCACTTCTGAAGTTCCAGTGGCTACCCTTGCCAGAAGTCACGTGATATCATTTTGGTTGCTCATCATCAGGATGGTGTTTGCAGCATCCCATGGTCATATGACTGCAATTTACAACTTTTTTTTTTGCTCAAAACTTTTGATTTTTAGCAAAAATGCCCCATAGTGAACAATGATGATGATGATGTTATCCATTCAGTCAAGTCTGACTCTTGGCGATTTTATGGGCCAGGTCTCTCTACATCTTCCTATCTTGCGCTGCTTACAGATTAACAGAGTCGGAAGGGACCTTGCAGGTCATCTAGTCCAACCCCCTGCCCAAGCAGGAGACCCTTACATCTGCCTCTACCTAGGATCAAACTCACAACCTCCTGATTGTGAGGCAAGAGCTCTACCTCTAGGCCACAGCAGCTGTGTACTGCTTCTTTGAGTTGTTCTGTGCTCTGGCTGGTGTCAGCTTTGATGGTGTCTGGCCACCGGTTTTTTTGGTGGCCTGGTTTCCTTTTACCGCTGACTCTTCCTAATATAATTGCTTTCTCCAGTGAATTTCCCCACATGACATGGTTAAAATAAATGTGGCACAGTTTTGTGATTTTTGCCTTCATGGTGAACAAGGATCACAAGAGGTTGCTTAACAACCGCAACGAAAAAGGTTGTAAAATTGGGTGGGTCACATGATAATCTGCTTTATGACTGTCATGACTTATAACCACAATGGTCGTAAATCGAGGACTACCGATATTGTATTTGTCAAAAGGAAAACTCAGCACAAAAATCATTGTCTAAAGCAGTGTTTCCCAACCTTGGCAACTTGAAGATATCTGGACTTCAACTCCCAGAATCCCCCAGCCAGCGAATGCTGGCTGGGGAATTCTGGGAGTTGAAGTCCAGATATCTTCAAGTTGCCAAGGTTGGGAAACACTGGTCTAAAGTGTGCAAAAGAAAACAGTGAAATGGCAGAGACAGGTTGGAACAAAATGCTTTGGACTGACAAAACAACACTTGGAACTCCAAATGACACAAGATCCATTTGGAGAGGCGGGGGGGAAGAGCATTTGAAGAAAAAAAAATACATTTGTCAACCATTAAGCACAGGGGTGGCTCTATTATGCTTTGGGGTTTTGCGGTAGCCAAAAGCATTAAAAAAAAGCGCCTGTGTGGGTGGAATCAAGACTGGATTCAGCTAAATATTGATATATCTAGAGGCTAATTTCTTGCAGTCAGTGGAGAAAAAAGAAGCTGACAAAAAGCTTCAGTTAGATATTTAGCAGGATAGCCACAGGGAAAGTATTTCCAGATCAACCAGGAAGCATTTGGGGGGTGGGGGGGTGGGGGTGGGAGAAATCTTAAACATGATCTCCCTGCAAGAGACATGACAATATTTCTGGTTTAGAAGATTCTTCAAAAAACACAGAGGGAGGAGGGGAGATCCAAAAACGAGAACCAAAATGCTCGTCGCTGGTTACAGGGAAGCTGTCATTTCTGCAGAAATAGGTTGTTCAAAGTATGGATTGAAAGAACGTCCAATTTCCTGCACTTGTCATACTGTACTCATAATTTTGTTTGAAAGCCCATTCTGGGGCTTTGACTTGCAATGACTCATTGACTTGCAGTGAAATGGAAGCAGGAGACTAAAATTAGAACCAACACGTTAGAAGGACAATCATTCTAGGGATGCACTCCACTGTTTCTTGATACTGTCAGGCTTATTTGTAGACATTTCTATTAGAATTGATCACAGACGTCAACAAACATACCAATCTCAATAAAAAAAGATGACAGACCAATTTGAAGGCAATCTTTTTGTTCAAATAAGTCATTTCTAATGCACTTTCTCAAGCTATCCACTGTGATGGGACGCAGGTGTATTTTTTAATGTATGAAAATGACATCATATTCAACTGCAACTTTATCTTTAAAAATTTGAGCAATAAAAAAATACCTTACCCTACAAGAAATACTGGACTCCAAATAGAAATGTCTTCTCTTACAGAGATCTGTTCTTTATATGGGGAGGAGGGTTGAGGGACTATTCCATTCAAGTTCAGTTTAAGGACCAAGAGCCAACTTGGTCTACAGCCAACTTGCCGTGGCCAACTTGCTGTGGCCAACTTGCTGTGGGCCAGCTCACTGCAGGACAAGAGTTACACTAATATCGAAGAAATGGTGGAATAGAATCATTAAAGAAAGGATGCCAAAGAAGGGAACAAAATAATTTAAAATTATTTTAAATAATTAAATTGAATTGTTGACTTGCCCCATGGTGAGTTGTCATACAGAGAGTTGACCATGGCGAATTGTCCCACAGCAAGATGGCCGCAGAAGTTGGCCATGTCCAGTTGACCACGGTGAGTTGGCTGTGGCGAGTTGTCCCATTCTGTTAGAAGAAAGAGCAGGGCTGGAAATGGCCTACAACAACTCTTAACATCTGGGCAATAAATAAATGAGCACTTGGCATATTGCTTACCTTGTTATCAGTCTTACAGAGCGATGGTTTGCATTTCTGTTGGTTCTTTCACCTCTATATGTGTGTAGGGGTGCACTGAGATGACCTTGGAGATAGTATACAGTGATCAGTAATGAAACATGATCTTAGCCCAAGAAAACAAGAAACTGTGAGAAAGAAACTAAAGATTGCCCTGCCTTGATTCTCTTTGGTCTAAGAGGCCAGGTTGTCAGGCTTTCAAATTTCTGTTAATACAGGTAGTCCTCAACTTACAATGGGTCGCTTTGCAATTTCTTGAAGTCATAGCAGAACCCCCCAAAAGGTACTTATGACCCAGTTCTGAAGTTCCAACATCTACCCCCCCCCCACAGTCCTGTAGC
The DNA here is from genome assembly GCA_023053685.1 of Diadophis punctatus similis. Lineage (NCBI taxonomy): Eukaryota > Metazoa > Chordata > Lepidosauria > Squamata > Dipsadidae > Diadophis > Diadophis punctatus. Next base: position 11,062,508 of record JALIGW010000002.1, on the reverse strand, counting down.
CACATTTTGGGCGCTCAGCAAACAGCCTGCATTTATGACTGCAACATCCCATGGTCACAGGGCCCATATTTACAATGTTTTTTGGGGGTAAATAGTTTTACTTCCGGTTTTCAGCAAAAGTGCCCCATAATGAACAATAGGTTTGCTTAATGACCACCAGAAAGATATATATATATATATATATATATATATATATATATATATATATATATATATATATATATATATATATATATATATATATATATATATATATATATATATATATATATATATATATCAGTTACATGATGATCCGCTTTATGACTATAATGACTTAATGAGCAAAGTGGGCAGGTTCCATTACGGTTGTAAGGACTACCTATATAGCCTATTTATTTATTTAATATAACATATTAAAAACAAACAAAGTCAAGGAAACAATTGGTCCATTGCTGGGAGAAAGTGGCAAGAAGGTGACAAGCAATAGGGAGAAAGCAGAGCTACTTAACTTGTTTTTTGCATCTGTATTTACACAAAGGGAAAAAACAGTCCAACCTATCAAAAACAGCACCACAAAAAACATATTAGGAACACAAGTTAAAATAGGGAAGAAAATGGTAAGTGAACACCTGTCTACCCTAGACGAGTTCAAATCACCAGGACAGGATAGATTACACCCCAAGGTTCTGAAGGAACTGGCAGACGAGATCTCAGAACCACTGAATTATATCTTTCAAAGATCCTGGAGCACTGGGGAACTGCCAGAGGACTGGAAAAGAGCTGATGTAGTTCCCATCTTCAAAAAAGAGAAAAAAATAGATCCAGGAAACTACAGACCTATCAGCCTGACCTCAATACCAGAGAAGATTCTGGAAAAGACAATCAAGCAACGAATCAGCGAACACCTAGAAGCAAACAAAGTAATAACCAAAAGCCAACATGGGTTTGTCAAAAACAGATCATGCCAGACTAATCTTATTGCATTCTTTGACAAAGTGACAAAATTAGTGGACCAGAGGAATGCTGTTGATATAATTTACTTGGACTTCAATAAGGCATTTGATAAAGTAGACCATAACCTACTACTAGATAAAGTAGAAAAATGTGTGTTAGACAGCAACACCACCAGATGGATTCGAAACTGGCTGACCAACCGCACTCAACGTGTAGTGCTCAATGGAACTGCATCTACATGGAGGGAAGTATGCAGTGGAGTACCCCAGGCTCTGTTTTAGGCCCAGTACTCTTCAACATCTTCATCAATGACTTGGACGAGGGGATAGATGGGGAACTCATCAAATTTGTAGATGACACCAAACTGACTGGAATAGCCAACACTCCAGAAGATAGGCTCAAGATACAGAAGGATCTTGACAGATTTGAACATTGGGCGCTGTCTAACAAAATGAAATTCAATGATGAAAAAAGTAAGGTTCCACATTTAGGCAAGAAAAACAAAACGCATGGGTATAGTATATGTGGTACCTTGCTCAACAGTAGTAACTGTGAGAGGGACCTTGGAGTCCTAGTGGACAACCATTTAAATATGAGCCAGCTGTGTGCAGCAGCTGCCAAAAAAGCCAACACAGTTCTAGGCTGCATTAACAGAGGGATAGAATCAAGATCACGTGAAGTGTTAATACCACTTTATAATGCCTTGGTAGGGCCACACTTTGAATACTGCATCCAGTTTTGGTCGCCACAATGCAAAAAGGATGTTGAGACTCTAGAAAGAGTACAGAGAAGAGCGACAAAGATGATTAGGGGACTGGAGGCTAAAACATATGAAGAACGGTTGCAGGAACTAGGTATGTCTAGTTTAATGAAAAGAAGGACTAGGGGAGACATGATAGCAGTGTTCCAATATCTCAGGGGTTGCTACAGAGAAGAGGGAGTCAAACTATTCTCCAAAGCACCTGAGGGTAGAACAAGAAGCAATTGTGGAAATTAATCAAGGAGAGAAGTAACTTAGAACTAAGGAGAAATTTCCTGACAGTTAGAACAATCCGTGGAACAGCTTGCCTCCAGAAGTTGTGAATGCTCCAACACTGGAAGTTTTTAATAAGATGTTGGATAGCCATTTGTCTGAAGTGGTGTAGGGTTTCCTGCCTAAGCAGGGGGTTGGACTAGAAGACCTCCAAGGTCCCTTCCAACTCTGTTATTCTATTCTATTCAGCCTATGTCAACAAAGTAGAATTCGTGTGTGTGTGTGTGTGTGTGTGTGTGTGTGTGTGTGTGTGTGTGTGTGTGTGTGTGTGTGTGTGTACACACACATTTCTGTTTCCTGACCTAGTCTACCTGAAGGGGCTACAAGTTGTTAGCTTATGTAAATTTAATGCAAATTTGTGTGTTCCTTGTTTGGGGAGTATATTTGCTACTTCGAGAAACAACTTTATAATAATTGGGATATTCAGTACCTGTGCCTTAGCATCAGTAGTGGAATAGAGATAGTACTGAAGATAATTATGAGTGTAAGTAGCACATTTGTGTTTTGTTATCAGTTACTAATGTCGACTGATAATTAGGAATCAGTGAGAAGCAGGGTCTGCCTATATGTAATTAATTTAAACTGCATGTGAATAATTAATCTGTTATACAATTTACAGGCTGCAAAATGCAGAGCAAGCTTAAATTCCACCTTACTGCTGTGTAGAACCAAAAAACGAGACATGCAACATGAGATCAAAAGAAAAGACACAAAAGAGGATTAATGGAGGCAGATATTCCTGCCCCTTCTTTCCCTAAGATTACCCCACAATATTTGGGAACACCCATTTCACTAGTTAGTACATAGGTTATCCCACTGAAGTTTTACAATTTAGCTAGAACCGAATTCATATGCAATTTGTTTGATAGAGTTCAGGTAAAAAATTTGTGAAGCCCAAACTAGGATACAGCAGAAGCTAAGTCTGTCAACACTAACTGAGAAAGCTAACAACAATCTCCAGTGTCCAGTGCCAATAGGCCTAGGAGTTCAAGTTCTTGGGAAAAAGCAAACAAGAGATGTTACAGCAAGAGCTGCAGTTCCTAGTATCAAATGACCTAAGTGCCAAAGCCCACTGCAACAACATCGCCAAAAAGGCTTCAAGTGTTGTTAACCTAATCTTACGTAGCTTCTTCTCCGGTAATATCACACTACTAACCAGAGCGTACAAAACATTCGCCAGACCAATCCTTGAATACAGCTCATCTGTCTGGAACCCACACCGCATATCGGACATAAATACATTAGAAAGTGTTCAGAGATACTTTACGAGAAGAGTCCTCCACTCCTCTACTCGCAACAGAACACCTTATGCAACCAGACTTGAAATCCTGGGCTTAGAAAGCTTAGAACTATGTCGCCTTCAGCACAACCTAAGCATAACTCATAAAATTATCTGCTACAACATCCTTCCTGTTAACGACTACTTCAGCTTCAACCACAACAATACACGAGCACACAACAGATACAAACTCAAAGTGAACCGCTCCAAACTTGACTATAGAAAATACGACTGTAGCAACAGAGTGGTTAATGCCTGGAACTCACTACCTGACTTTGTGGTTTCGTCACCAAACCCCCAAAACTTTACCCTTAGACTGTCCACTGTTGACCTCACCCGATTCCTAAGAGGTCAGTAAGGGGCGTGCATAAGTGCACCAGCATGCCTACAGTCCCTGTCCTAATGTTCCCTCTTATCAGTACCCATCTTATGTATATAAACAATGTTATATCTATGTATATTACCAATACGTACTTGATAAATAAATAAATAATAAAAATTTTTCCCCACCATTAGCTTATGGACTTCCTAAGACCATTTGGTCCATCACCGTTAGATAAACATTTGGGTTGTATTAAGCCATAGTTGTCAGGCACAAGGAACCAAGAATTGCACAAGTTATTTAGAGTTGTTGCTTTTTTTAAATTATTGTTGTTTGCGCCTATAGATAGGAATCTTGCCAGACTGAACACAAATCTGCCTAACTCCTAGGTATACCCTGTGAAGGGTTAGGGAAAGTCCAATCTGGCTCTCTTCCTGCATATCAAGGATTCCAGGCTGATTTGTCCTTGGTTCCTCGGGACTCCCTTCCTCCTGTGACTCTGTACCATATTCCATCCATCAGGATGGTTTTGTCAACTCCCCCCCCCTCAAATAAACCACGACGGGATGAAATAGCAAATATACATTAAAATAAATGTCAGGCATGCTGCATTATAACTTTGTGTGAGAATCCAGGCTTGTCTAGAGGTCTCTTACATTGATGCCATGCCATAAAATGTGGATTTTAACAATTTGACAATTGAATCCAAATAGGAAGAGTTAACAACAACGAAGAAGAGCCAGAGAAAGCATCACTACTTTTTCTAGTTTTCTGCTGTCTTGCCCTCAGGTGCTTTGGAGAATAGGTTGAGCCTCTCCTCTCTGTGAAAGCTCCTCAAATATGGGAAGAATACCAACCAAGGCAGAGTAGGCCTATCATTCTAGGAATAATTGGCTGACATTATTGTTATATATTCAGCTCAGTTTTTACTGCTACTTGTTCACAATATAAGTGTCACCTTAACGAGGTGTGTTTTGGTTGGAGAAAATGCAGACTCACTGATCCTCTCGGAAGCCTTCAGACCAGGGGTGAAATCCTCCCGGTTCGCCCGGGCCAGTCTTTCGGCGTATAGCCGATGGAACTGACGGCGGTCACGGCGCGGAGCTTCTCCCGCCCGCTTTCCCGGCCCGGCTGAACGCCGCCATTCGGGTTATTTTTCCCTCTGTGCATGCGCGCGCATGCACAGAGGGAAAAATAACCCGAATGATTGTGTTCAGCCGGGCCGGGAAAGCGGTGATTGTGTTCAGCCGGGCCGGGAAAGCGGGCGGGAGAAGCTCCGCGCCGCGACCGCCGCCAGTACCATCGGCTATACGCCGAAGGACTGGCCCGGGCGAACCGGGAGGATTTCACCCCTGCTTCAGACCCATCGTTAGACTGAACTAAAATTCTCTCAGGACTAGCTTTCTGTCAATTGGTTTAATAAATGGATCAAACCAGGGGTCAGCAACCTTAAACACTCAAAGAGCCACAAAGGTCCTAACCGGAAGCCCCCTGTTCAATTCTGGAGCCGACCGGAAGTCCGGTTCCCCCACCATAGAGTCTATCAATTGTGGAGCCGACTGGCGACAGGGAGCCACAGCAGAGGGATGAAAGAGCCACATGCGGCTCCAGAGCCGCAGGTTGCTGACCCCTGGATTAAACCAAAGAAAACCTACTGATGAATCAGCAAAGACCAGTTTTGAATGCCAAAAGATTTGAGGGATAGGAGGAGTAAGCTTTTCAGGAGATTTGGCTCATTTGCGAATGGATCCTTCTATTCTGAGTAGATGTGTCTCCAAAGAGAACTCTGCTGATGTGTTTCCTGGCAGCTAAATGAACGAGTGCATCAGCTCAAGCTAATAGAACCTACATCAGCAGGAATGTTGGCTGAAGAACTGAATTGCTTTCATGGGAATGTGGAGGATAGTATCCTAGTCTTGTACAAATTTAAAGCTCCTATTTGGGCTTAATTGCTGCATTTTCTTGGAAATACTTTATAGCAGCTGCCATGTCCCAACAAAATATGTTTAATAATGAGGATTTAAAAACATGGGCACAAATATTTAAGCTGATTTATTTAAACTCAATTGAATCTGAATATAATTAAAATGTAAAACCTTTTGTGACATTAGAAAGACAATCTATGGTTTAAAATATTAGGAACAATTCACTTTTTCTTTTCATTTTCTTGTAGCATGATGCATCAGAAGCCAAATCTCCTGAAAAGCTTGGTCCTCCTAAGCCAGTGTTTCTCAACCTTGGCAGTTTGAAGATGTGTGGACTTCAACTCCCAGAATTCCACAGCCAGCGTTGCTGGCTGTGGAATTCTGGGAGTTGAAGTCCACACATCTTCAAACTGCCAAGGTTGAGAAACACTGTCCTAAGCCCTCAAATCTTTGGCATTCAAAACTGGTCTTTGCTGATTCATCAGTAGGTTTTCTTTGGTTTAATCCATTTATTAAACCAATGGACAGAAATCTAGTCCTGAGAGAATTTTAGTTCAGTCTAACGGGTCTGAAGGCTTCCAAGAGAATCAGTGCGTCTGCATTTTCTCCAAGCAAGACACACCTCGTTAAGGTGACACTTATATTGTGAACAAGTATTGTAGCAGTAAAAACTGGGCTGAATATATAACAATTATTTCAGCCAATTATTTCTAGAATGATAGGCCTACTCTGTCTTGGTTGGTATTCTTCCCATATTTGAGGAGCTTTCACAGAGAGGAGAAGATCAACCTATTCTCCAAAGCACCTGAGGGCAAGACAAGAAGTAATGGATGGAAGCTCAATAAAGAGGGATTCAACCTACAATTAAGGAGAAATTTTCTATCTCTGAGATTATCATCAGTGGACCAGCTTGGCTCCTTGTGAGTGTTCCATTACTGGATTTTTTAAAGAAAAGATCGGACAGCCATTTGTTTGGAATGGTAGGATTTTCTGTTTGAGTAGGGCAGTGTTTCCCAACCTTGGCAACTTGAAGAGGTCTGGACTTCAACTCCCAGAATTCCCCAGCCAGCATTTGCTGGCTGGGGAATTCTGGGAGTTGAAGTCTAGACATCTTCAAGTTGCCAAGGTTGGGAAACACTGGAGTAGGGGATTGGACTAGAAGACCTCCAAGGTCCCTTCCAACTTTGTTGTTCTGTATTGTGTAATTTTTTGAGAACCACAAATCATCAGAAGTGAAGAAGGAAGAAATTGTTTTGCTTCCAAGAAAATATCATGGAAATAGGTTTGTCTGATTGTCCAACTTCAGTGAGGATTTTATAACACCACTCTGGATTTTCAAAGTGAAATTAAATATGTAAATAAATCAGAATAAATCAGGGACCTCTGAGTTGGGCTTGACTCCTGGTGACTGCGTGGACAAAGACACACCATTCTTCTAACTTGAAATTGTGGGACAATTCATAGCTGCTCCCTGGACATCTCAGTAACCATTTCCCCCCATCTATTCCCTGTATATAAAGAAAATAAAATTTACACTTACTATGGCTACTTAATCTGGCTTACAAAAATGACCACTAGATGCTACCCAAGAGATACAGAAACCTCTTAACTATTGTTTGCCATCTGTTGCTTACTCTGATCTTTACAGCTCAGATTTGACAGGTATAATTTAATGAATTTAATTAAATTAAAAGTTCTTATAGGCCGCCCAATCCCGTAGGACTCAGGGCGGCGTACAATAGGTATAAGAACAGTACAATGATACAAGACAATTTAAAAACATGACATAATATTAAAAACCATTCATTCATGGGGGAATCTGATCTTCTTCTTCTTCTTCTTCTTCTTCTTCTTCTTCTTCTTCTTCTTCTTCTTCTTCTTCTTCTTCTTCTTCTTCTTCTTCTTCTTCTTCTTCTTCTTCTTCTTCTTCTTCACCCTTTTAATCACATAAAGCTAGTTATTGCAGTGCAGTACAACACGTGGGCAATGCTACTAGATCTAACTAGATTCATAGCTCTAATAAAACCTCAACCAAAGTTTACACTCTGTGTGTTATGGCATACCCATATCTTGTTTCTTAATCTATGATTTCCTGGATGCACCCATTAAATTTAAATGAATGTGGCTGGGTACACAGCACATGTTTAATCAAAAGCAAAACAGTTATGTCATGGATTAATGTGATGTATGAATCAGCCTCTGTGTGAAAGGCTACTATGTAAAGATTTTGTCAGTTGGTTGTCCACATCAACACATGTCCATCAAAGGGCAGAGCCAGCCCTGTGGCCTCGATCCAAGAAAATGCATAAAAACTCTTTATACGTTTAACTCTTTATATCAGGGGTGTCAAACTCAAGGCCCGTGGGCTGGATCCGGCCCAGAGGGTGCTTAGATCTGGCCCACGGGGGCGCCCTGGAAACAGCAAAGGACCGGCCCACGGTGCCTCTGCCAGTGAAAGCAGAGCTAGGGAGGGCCGCGCACAGCTCTCCTGAGCTCCATTTTTGCTGGCAGAGCGCTTGAGCCACCACAGGCACCCCCGACACGCATGATGTCAAGCTGCCCCCCCCATAGGTCAAACACAACCTTATGTGGCCCCCAAATCAATTTTGACACTCCCGTTTTTTATGGTTTAACAGTGGTCTATAGTTTCGCCTTCCCAATGATGTATCTGGTTAACAGTTTAGATAATTATTTGACATGAAGATCCATGGACATGATTTCTCACCACTTCTCTTCTCTCTATATACCAATGACTGCATCTCAAACGATTCATCTGTTAAACTACTGAAGTTTGCAGATGATACAACAGTGATTGGCCTCATTCGAGACAACGATGAAACCGCATACAGACAGGAGGTTGAACAACTAGTCTCATGGTGCGACCGGAACAATCTGGAACTGAACACATTCAAAACCGTAGAAATGGTGGTAGACTTCAGGAGAAACCCTCCCATCCTACCACCTCTTACAATACTAGACAACACAGTATCAACAGCAGAGACCTTCAAATTTCTAGGTTCCATCATATCTCAAGACCTAAAATGGTCATCTAACATCAAAAACATCATCAAAAAAGCACAACAAAGAATGTTCTTTCTGCGCCAACTCAGGAAGCTCAAACTTCCCAAGGAGCTGCTGATACAGTTCTACAGAGGAATCATTGAGTCTGTCATCTGCACCTCTATAACTGTCTGGTTTGGTTCTGCAACCCAACAAGACAGACACAGACTTCAGAGGATAATCAGAACTGCAGAAAAAACAATTACTGCCAACCTGCCTTCCATTGAGGACCTGTATACTGCACGAGTCAAAAAGAGGGCCGTGAAAATATTTACTGACCCCTCGCATCCTGGACATAAATTGTTTCAACTCCTACCCTCAAAACGTCGCTATAGAGCACTGCACACCAAGACAACTAGACACAAGAACAGTTTTTTCCCGAACGCCATCACTCTGCTAAACAAATAATTCCCTCACCACTGTAAAACTATTCACTAGGCTGCATTACTATTACTATTAGTTTTTCTCATCGTTCCTATCACCCATCTCCTCCCACTTATGACTGTATGACTGTAACTTGTTGCTTGTATCCTTACGATTATTTCATATTGATTGTTTCCTGATTGCTTACTTGAACCCTATGACAACCATTCTTGACAAATGTATCTTTTCTTTTATGTACACTGAGAGCATATGCACCAAAGACAAATTCCTTGTGTGTCCAATCACACTTGGCCAATAAAGAATTCTATTCTATTCTATTCTATTCTATTCTATTCTATTCTATTCTATTCTATTCTATTCTATTCTATTCTATTCTATTCTATTCTATTCTATTCTATTCTATGGCAAACATTAGCTTTTGCTAAATTTGGATTTGAAGATGAGGCAGGAGGTCAGACTCATCATTGTGCAAAGCATACTTTGTGCCATTAGTGCGACAATGTTGAGCTAATTTATAGACGTATCTCTTGGAGTCCTTAACACGGATTTCTTTTTTAATAAGCAGTAAAGAGTGTTATGTTCCCATCAGAGGGGGAAGAACCCACTGGAGATTGTATATTAAGATTGTATCTTTCACCCTAGCCATCCCTTTGAAAAATCTAGTTTGCCATATAGTTGCAGAGGGATACTTAGCAGCACATTGCCTGCAATCTCTTTCTGGCTCTGTGATGATTGGATCAAATTGAGAGTAATTACTTCAATAGATTTGGGAAGTATTTATGTTGGAAGCCCCATCTTGTTGCAGCTGGTAATAACTTCTGCTAGTCTTTGCAATCACAGACTTAAGGTATTGATTGAATTCAAATGGTGGGGAGCCAGAGGCTCAACCCTGAAAGTCTGCCCTGCCCTGTCCTGGCCTTGGGAAGATTGGGACTCCGAGGATTAGTTCAGCCCTGCTCTTATAGCAACTGGCCTGAAAAAGTGGGGAAGAGACGGGAGGAAAGCCAATTCTAAACCATTTCTGAAATGACAGGAGAATTTAAGGACCAGAATGAGAAATAAAGACATAAAAACTTCGGAAGTTGTGGGAACTTCATCACTTGAAACTTTCAAAGAAGAGATTGGACTGCCATTTGTCAGAAATGGTGTAGGGTCTCCTGCTTGAGCGGGGGGGGGGGGTTGGACTAGATGACCTACAACTCTGTTAATCTGCCCAAATGTTTGGGTGAGTCAGAGGTGGGTTCCTCCCGGTTTGGATCGGTTCGCCCGAACCGGTAGCAAACCGCTGGTGACATCACGATGTCGTCACAGAACCGGTTCGATCGGTGCCGGTCCATAGAGGCTGCCATCTTTTTTTTGAATTTTTTTGGGGGGGAAATTTTCCCCCAGGTTTTTTTCTCTTCTGCGCATGCGCAGAAGCCGAGTTTCCGGCACTGCGTATATGTCGCCATCTTGTTTTTGGTTTTTTGGGGGGGAATTTTTTGGGATTTTTTTGCCACTGTGCGTGTGTGCGCGCCCATGCGGCGCGGCCACACAGCGCGGGAGGAAGTGAAGCGGCAGCGAGGTAAGTTAGAACCCACCCCTGGGATGAGTGTATTGAAATGGCCTGTTTGGATGGCAGCCAGCATCTTTTCAGCATGAGCTCTGTTGAACATTGCTAGACTGTGTTATTTTAAAGAGCTGCTCTGGAAGTCCTGTAAAAAAGTCAAAAAAACAAAAATAGAAATAATGCAATGCTTTATTTTATTTATTTATTTTATTTTTGTGAGATTTATATACCGCCTCACAGTGTAAGCACTCTCTGTCTAAGCGGTTTACACCAGTAAGCAATGTATATTTATATTGCCCCCAACAATCTGGGTCCTCATTTTACCTACCTCGGAAGGATGGAAGGCTGACTCAACCTTGAGCCGGTGAGATTTGAACCGCTGACCTGCGGATCACAGTCAGCTAAAGTGACCTGCAGTACTGCCTCTAACTGCTGCACCACCTTGGCTCCTTACAGATACTTTAGATAGGGGTTGGGGGGGTGATCAGTCCCTGGGTTTGTGATTTTTAAATAGGCACTGCTTATGAAAAGACCATAAGAAAAATCAAATATATTGAAGACACGTAAAACTCTAATACAAAACCAATAATCATTTCACCTTAAAGCCCTAAAATATTAAAGGCTTGAGAGATGAAATCTGTTTTTAACTCTATCCTAAGTAATCGTCGACTTACGACCACAACTGTGTCCAAAGTTTCTGTGGCTAAGCAAGAATGTTGATAAGTGAATTTTGCCCCATTTTATGACCTTTCTTGCCATGGTATGTTGAATGAATCACTATGGTTGTTAAGTTAGTAACACTGTTGTTAAGTGAATCTGGCTTCCCCATTGATTCTGCTTGTCAGAGGGTCGCAAAGGTAATCATATGATCTCAGGACACTGCAACCTTCATAAATATATGCCGACATAAATATATGTTGCTAAGAGCCTGAATTTTGACCAAGTGACCACGGGGATGCTGCAAAAATTCTAAGTGTGAAAAATGGTCATATGTCACTTTTCTCAGTGCCATTGTAATGTCAAATGGTCACTAAATGCAAAGATGTACTGCAAATCAAGGACTACCTGTAATTCAGCTATAGTGAGAATTGCTTTTATATCAACCAGCGGTGTCAAACTGGATTTCTTCGAGGGCTGGATCAGCATTGTAGTTCTCCGCGGGCTAGGGGGGAGGACAGGACCAACGCCTCCTGCAGCACCCTGCTGACCAAAACGGGTTTGGCTGTGCGTGGCCCCCTGTGGCCCATTTCGGCCAGTAGAGTGGTGCAGGAGGCCGTCCAGGCTGAAAACGGGGTGCACGGAGGCCATGCGTAGCCCCCCTGTGTCCCATTTTGGCTGGTAGAGTGGTGCAGGAGGCAGTCCAGGCCAAAAACAGGGTATGCAGAGGCCGCACGCAGCCCCCTGCACCAGAGGTGAGTTCCAACTTACCTCGCTGCTGGTTCGCTCCCTTCTTCCCTCGCTGCGTGGGCGTGCCTCGTGGGCGCGCGCATGCACAGTAACGAAAAAATAAGAAGAAAAAAACTAAACAGAAAAAAAATGGTGATTGCATGCACAGTGCTTCTGTGCCTGCTCAGAAGGAAAATAAAAATTTTAAAAAAATTTAAAAAAAATTAAAAAAAAAGATGGTGGTGCCCACAGACTGGCACCGACCGATCTGATTCGATGATGTCATCGTGACGTCACCAGCGGGTTGCTACCGGTACGGGCGAACTGGGAGGAACCCTCCCCTGCCCTGCATGCAGAGTGCTGCAGAGTGCATGCAGAGTGCTGCATGCAGAGTGCATGCAGAGTGCTGCAGAGGGCATGCAGAGTGCTGCAGGAGGCCGTCCAGGACAAAAACAGGGCACACGGTAGTCATGCGCGGCCCACACGTGCCCCATTTTCACTAGCAGAGGCACCGCGGGCCGGTCCTTTGATATTTTCAGGCCGGGCCTGAGGGCCAGATTTAAGCACCCCTCGGGCCGGTTTCGGCCCGCGGGCCTTGAGTTTGACACCCCTGCTGTAAATGTTTCTGCTAGGCCATAATGAAATCGTTTTAGTTATGGCTTAATGCATTGTAAACCATGGTTCATGGACTAATATTTTTGCAGTTTAGGGCAGTTGTAATTTATCCAATTAAATATGGTTAAGGAAATCAGAAGTTACTACAATGTGTGAAGCAGAGTGTAGTTTGAAAATTATGTAGTAGGGACAAGTATGGAAGGCTTATAGAACATCAGAGTCCCTGCGGAGTTGGGCATCATAGAAATGCAAATAATAAATAAAATCAGTAAAAATAGCTGAGGTGTATTACATCTTTGGGAAAAAAAACCCAAATAGAATAGCAAAGGATACCTGAGTGCTAGAAACTACTAATTCCAATTTCCACTGGTGGGCAAGTTATTGGTCATACTGTGTTTGCAATGATCTTGTTTAATATATTGATTTTTCTGGCTCAAAATATGATTTAGCTATTCCATCATGCCATGCTAAGACACCCATTTCTGCTATGCCATTTTATTCTGCTGCCCTCTACTTAAGGAAGGATGGACGGAAGGAAGAAAGAGCTGCCACCTGGAGAACATAATCACTGCAGCAATTGCATTAAGTGAACTTTTATTGATTGAGCTAGCAGTGTCAATTGTAGGATAAAGCTTGTATGTCAATTGCAGGATAAACTAGGAGGGTCATCAGATCTTAAGGAGACTTAAAACCCCAGGCGGGTGATCTGAAATGCCCGAAGGAATAATGCAGAGGGTCGCAAGTGATTCCCAGGAGATTTTGGATGAGGTCTTCGTTTGGTGAGATTTTTGTTCCATCCTGTTCTGCAGATGCAAGGTTGAGAACCCATGTCCTTCCCTGTTTCTAAGAAATATAGTAGACACTGGCTACTGTACACAAAAACGTAAAATATTTTTTTTTTGCAGTGCCTATTTTGTCTTTCTTCTTTCTTCTCTGTTCTTTGAGTATGCCATAAACAACATTCAAATCAAAAGCATTGCATAGATCAGGGCTGTCAAACTCGCGGGCCGTGGGCCGGATGCGTCACACGCTGGTCATGCCCACGCTTGGTTTAGCAAAGGGGGAAAAAGTCCTGATACGTCATGTGACGCTGCCATGATGATGCGAGTTTGACACCCCTGGCATAGATAGATAGATAGATAGATAGATAGATAGATAGATAGATAGATAGATAGATAGATAGATAGATAGATGATAGACAGACAGACAGACAGATAGATGATGGACGGACAGAGACCGACAGATGCATGCTCAAGCACATACACACGCACACAGACACACAGACACACAGACACAGACACACACACACACACACACACACACAGGGTGTGTTTTGTGTTTGGAATTCCTGGCCCCTGGAAGAGATTTGTCAGGCCACAATGAGATTCTTGTTGCTTTGTGACCTGCTCTCTTATCAAAGAAATTTCCCATAGGAGGAACTAGGGAAGCAAATTAATCACATTTTCAGATGGGCCATCTTCTTGCCGAATGTCTTCGATTTCCTGATTTCTCATGAGGAGCTGGGAATAGTCAGATGTAAATGCTCTACTTCAATGGACAAAGGAGTCTATATCTGAAATGCTACAATACATGTAAGCATGTTGTGGTGGTTACAAACAAATCTTCAGATATTCTGTGTTTTAAAAATGCACATATGGCATCAGGCCCTTTTAGCCTGGCTTATATACATTGTCATAATATTTCCTCCATTTTGGCTTAGGAATTACACGAGCACAGTTATTTTGGTTTTGTCTTTTCCTTCTGTCTCCAGATTTCAGTAATACATTGACCTTATTCAGAAAACAGCTTGATCCAGATCAGAAAACTTTCTCACTGGACGGGTGTCCAAAGTAGGGGATTAACTGATTACTTACTTACTTACTTACTTACTTACTTACTTACTTACTTACTTACTTACTTACTTACTTACTTACCTAACATATTTGAGAAGTGCCCATTCTCCTCACAGAGGGACTCTGGGCGGTGTACAATAAAATATTAAGAGCATGAAATCAGTACATACAATTTAAAAAGGTAAAGAAATGGCTCCTTTCTGAAACCTTCAAATGGGTGTGATATTGATCATATGGCCATGACCACCAGATTGCTTCTTTTTTAACCTTGCCTGGGGATAGTTCATGTCTTAATAACAGAATAAGCTTTGTTTCTCAGTCCTAACTAGATATGCCAGTGATTGCTGTGATCTTTTTCCTCTCCGCTACCTTCCTTTCAATTACATATCCAATTCTCCTGCCTGGAAGAGAGATAAAAGGAGGACCTTCTCTGTGGGGGCCCCCTGCTCTCTGGAACCAACTCACCCCCAGAGATACAAATTGTCCCCACCTTGCTGGCCTTCCGAAAAGCCGTGAAGACACGGCTCTTCCGGCAGGCGGGGTGTTGAGTCGATTTTCATCTTGGTCTCCCCTATGTATGTAAGATTGTGTATGCCTTTTAAATCTATTTTAAATTGTTTTAAATTGTATTGTTTAGTGGTTCTTCAAATGTTGTACGCCGCCCTGAGTCCCCAGGGAGTAGGGCGGCATATAAGAATAATAAATAAATAAATAAATAAATAAATAATAAATAAATAAATAAAACAAACAAACAAACAACAATAATAACAACAATAAACAAACAAACAAACAAACAAATAAACAAACCTTTGCTTTCATTTGGGTCCTAATTCCAATGGTGTGTGAATTCAGGGAACTGTAGTTTCTTTTAATCGAAGTATATCAGCATTCAGAATAGTCATGACTCCTCTCTCTCCAATCAGTATGTCTGCTGATCATGCCCATTGCTTCCAGTTGCCCAGAAGAGTCCAACATTCATTTCGAGATGTCTTGTCATCTAGTACTTGTGGTTTCTGGAGACCCTGACCTTGTCCTTATCAGCAAGAGAGAGTGAGTTATTGATAAAAGCAGCAATAGCAATAGTAATAGCACTTATCTACTGCTCCATAATGCTTTACAGCCCTCTCCAAGAGGTTTACAGAGTCAGCCTATTGCCCCCAACAATCTGGGTCTTCATTTTACTGACCTTGGAAGCAGGGGTAGGTTCCGGTTTTCTTTGCTGCCGGTTTGCTCAGGGATGCGCTGCGGGGGTGAGTATGTGCGCATGCGCAGTACTTTAAAAAAGCTTCTGCGCATGCACAGAAACTAAAAACAAGATGGCGGCGCCTATGGCACTGCTGGGAGAACTGGCTCAGGGGTGTGGCCGGCCTGGGTCGCTGCCAGTTCTAGCGACCCAGGCCGCCAAGTTATTACTGGTTCTATAGAACTGGGAGGAACCCACCTCTGCTCGGAAGGATGGAAGGCTGAGTGAACCTTGAGCCGGTCAGGATCGAATTCCTGGCTATGGACAGAGTTAGCCTGCAATACTGCATTCTAACCACTGCGTCACCATGGCATGGCATGGTATAGCACAGCACAGCACAGCACAGCACAGTACAGCATTTAGACTTGTATATTGCTTCACAGTGTTTTACAGCCCTCTCTAAGTGGTTTACAAAGTCAGTATATTGCCCCCAACAATATACTGGGTCCTCATTTTACTGACCTCAGAAGGATAGAAGGCTGAGTCAACCTTGAGCTGGTCAGGATTGAATTCTTGGCTATGGGCAGAGTTAGCCTGCAATACTGCATTCTAACCACTGCGCCACCATACCATGGTAAAGGTAAAGCTTTGCCCTGTCCAGTCATGTCTGACTCTAGGGGGAGGTGCTCATCTCTGTTTCTTAGCCAAGGGAGCCAGCGTTGTCCAAAGACTCTTCCATGGTCATGTGCCCAGCAGGACTATAGTCCGAGGCACACGGAATGCTGTTACTTTCCCACCAAAGTGGTACCTATTTCTCTACTCACATTTGCATGCTGTTGAACTGCGAGGTTGGCAGGAGGAATTAATGGTAATGTTAGAAGAAATCCTGGTTTGTACTGGGCCAGGTCAAAGAGGTCAAAGGGCAACTGTTTGAAATGGAGGTAGAATTTAATTGAAAGCAAAACGGACTGCTTAGCATTCAGAGTTGGCCACAGATTGAAAGGCAGACTAGAAATGTTTATAGGAAAGTTCAGTCTTGTTTTGCTTGGGGGTGGGGGTGGGGGGTTGAATTGAGTCCAGTAGGGAGAAAACGAAGTTTTCTCACCCTGAGGGGTGACATAATCTTCACCTCTTTGTGTGCCCAGATGTTGACCCTGAGTGATAGCTCCGGGTCTGGGGAATCTTATTGTGTATGTAAAGGATTTCCGTATCTTGAGGGGATTTCTTATGGTTTTGAAGAGCTGAAGTGGTGCAGTGGTTAAATGCGACTGCAGGCTGACTGCTAGTTCAGCAGTTCAAATCTCACCGGCTCAAGGTTGACTCAGCCTTCCATCCTTCCGAGGTCGGTAAAATGAGGACCCAGATTGTTGGGGGGCAATATGCTGACCTCTGTAAACCGCTTAGAGAGGGCTGTAAAGCACTATGAAGCGGTATATAAGTAAAGTGCTATTGCTATTGCTATTTGATTCAGTTGCTGATATTTGCCAATTTCCTAGAGAGAAAGAGACTAAATACTCAGTTTTAGCCAGTGGTGGGTTGCTCCCGGTGCAGGAAGCTCCACCCACTTGCCCGGAACGCTTCTATGGATGTGCGTGAGCATGTGAGCGAACCAGTAGTAAAGGGGTTTAGAACCCACTACTGGTTTTAGCCCAAGTGTCAATATAGGCCAAGGGTGTCAAACTGGATTTCTTCGAGGGCTAGATCAGCATTGTAGCTCTCCTCTGCAGGCCAGCCGGGGGGGGGACAGGATAGACACCTCCTGCAGCACCCTTCTGGCCAAAACGGGGCATGGGAGGGCTGTGCACGGCCTCCCCGTGCCCCATTTTCAGCCTGGACGTCTTCCTGCAGCACTTTGCCAGTCAAAACAAGCCGCGTTTTGGCTGGCAGAGTGCTGCAAGAGGCCGTCTAGGCAGAAAAAGGGGCACAGGGGAGCCGCACGCAGCCCACACACGCCCCATTTTGGCTGCCAGAGGCATCGCGGGCCAGTCCTTTGCTATTTCCAGGCCGGCCCCACGGGCCAGATTTAAGCACCCTGCGGGCTGGATCTGGCCCGCGGGCCTTGAGTTTGACACCCCTGATATAGGCGGAAAAGCTTAAGCAGTCTCTGGTTTTACAGCTTGGGGTTTACTGTCGAGTGAGCGATGATCAGGATTGGCAAGTGGTTTTGGTGACAAGAATGATATGAGGGTCTTGCCCAGTGGTGGGTTGCTGCTGGTTCGGACCTGTTCTTTAGAACCGGTAGCAGAAATTTGCTGCCGCTTGCCGAACTGGTGGCTATGACCAGCAGTCCATGCTCCCAAACCGGTTCTCCGGTTGCCGCGACTTGAAAAAATCCCCTCTGCGCATGCGCAAAGGCTTCTGCGCATGCACAAAGGGTATTTTCGTGAAGTGACATGCATACAAAATGCGCACTTCTGTTGTGATACGGACTGGTAGGGAAGGTAAGTGGAACCCACCCCTGGTCTTCCCTTCTCACAATAACAACCTCATTCAACTTCAGATGTTTATTCATTGTGGGCCATCTATGAATCTGACGTTGAGATGGACCAGCTGTTATCCAGTTCAATTTGTTAGACTTTTTAAGGCTACGAAATGCCAAAATCTTGTCTCATTTTAATGAGGATTTAAAAAAAAAACTTATTAAAGTAAACTGGGTAAAAATGTTTTGATAATGCTCTATTTCCACTCACATTGAATACAAATAAAAATATGATAGTGTGCTTTTTTGAGCAAATGGAAAGGTTATAAAACACTGTTTGGATGGGACTGGAGAATGTCTAGCGTGAGACCATTAAAAACAGGTCTAAGGATAATGGAAAACCACATCTGAAAGTTTCAAATGGAGTTATTTTAATTACCCTTTTATTTCTTTTTGTAGAAGTCAGGAAATGAGTCTTGAGGGCTTTTTAGAAATTCCATTGGGAAGGACATATAAGGAAGGAAAAGCACAATTTGTTAGGGAATGAAACAAAGTTTGCATGTAATCAGGATATCCCAAAACGTTGTAGGACAGGTTTGATAAGTGAATCCGGAAAAATATTTGTATAATGTTGTTTATTTCACTCCACCCTTCTTAAGAAACCATTTTAAGATAGATTTGATGACAATTCTGACTTCATAAGATATCTATAGAGAGTATCATTTTTCAGACTCAAAACCAACTGGGTAGATTTTTTTAAGACAATTCAATATTTTTACAGACACTGGATTAGGAATCTAGTCACAGAACAGAACGTTTAGAGATTTGGAAGAAAATCATATAGTTTTATGAAACTGTTCAGTCATTAACATTAACAATAATTAAGAATTGCTGAGAGTTGAATGGCATGTAAATTAATAATAATGAAAGGAGAAGAGAGAACAAGTATGACTTGAAAACTGTCATTATTAAATAACTGAGTTTGTACAGTGAACCAAGCCAACCTGTAATGTAGCATTTTTGCATTTTGGCTTAATATAGTATGCAAATCTAAGCAATACAGTTTGTCTGCCATGACATATGACTTAGGGTATTGTATGTTCAAACCCAATTGTAGCTTACTCAATAAAACCATGATTGATCATGCAATCATAGGGTTGGAAAAGACCATGGAGGTCTTCTAGTTCAACCTCTTGTCCAGGGCAGAAATTCTCAAATCATGGCATAGTGAAATGTGTGAATGGCTTGGTTTGCACGTCACACTAATCAATTGCCTGAAAATCAGAATGTCTGGATTCATCCACACATTGAACCGAAGTGAAACAAAGGTTTTTTTTTAATGATTCAGTACAATGGATGAACCTGGCAAACGGCAGCATTTTCTTGAGATGCTATGGTAGCTCTTTTAAAAACTTTTAAAAACTTTGAATCTTGGACAAAATGTTAACGTTTGTTGGTATCTAAACTTAGTTTTGGTTTTTTAAAGAATATTTTTACTTACTAGTTTTTATCTCACCTTTATTACATTATATGCTACTCAAGGCAGCAAACATACATAATACTCTTTCCTTCTCCTATTCCCCATAGCAACTATCCCATGAGGTGGGTAGGGCTGAAAGAGAAGGACTGGCCCAAAGTCACCAAGCTGGCATTCTAAGACAAGACTAGAACTCACAGATTCCTGATTTCTAGGCCAGCACCTTAAGCACTATACCAATTGAAAAACAAGGGCAATTTGAGCTGCTCACCAGCATAAAAATTCAAGATTAAAAGACATACAAGTCCTTCCTTCCTTCCTTCCTTCTGTTATAAGGAAATATCCTTTTAGGTTCAGTTCCAAGTGGGGAAAAAGACACTGGATTCATGAAGGTTGCTTGGAAGGAAGGTTTAATGGTGGACAGGAGCACATGGCAGGAGCCCCTGTACAGAAAAGGTAACTTACATGGTTGTGTGGTGAAGAGAAAAAAGAGGAAGAGATATATTGAGTTCCTGGTTTTTTATAGTCTAAGTTGGGTCCCACCTCTTAGATTTCCTTTTCCTGTATAGAAATGTATCCCATTGGCTCTCAGACCCCCCAGGGGCATGCTGGGGTGGCTCTTGGCTTTTGTCTAATCCAGCTTTGGCTGAAATGGAAGGGCCTTGGGCAAATCCTATTATGGTTTTGTCATGCAAAAGACTTTCAGCCAGGTGAGAGGAATGTGTGAGCTTAGCAGGGGTGGGGGTTTCCAAGAGGAGTCTTTTGTCTGTTTAAAAAGCATGTTTCCAGATGTTTCCACAGAATATTTCCTACATTTTAATATCTCCTAGGATATCTCATTTCCTAGGAGAGGGGTGGGTGCTAACTTCCTACAATCCCTCATTTTTTTTTCAAAACATGTGAGTGCAACACATGTTTTGACACAAGCTTCAAATTGATCAGGTCAGGGAGATTTTATGGGTGCTTTCAATTTTCTCTGATGCAGAGGGGAAGACGTTGAAAGAGGCAGTTGAAAGAGGCAGCAGAAGGATTCCTTCAGTGGCTCCCAAAAGGAGAGCTTTCAACCATGATGGTCAATGGCCAGGGCAAAAGTTCTGGAAATAAATTTACAGTATCCAATTTTTCATGCCAATTATGTTCAGATGTGTGATAACACTTTCGATGAGCTCCCAGACAGGTTTCAAGCAAGCACAGGCCCCACAATATTCCCACAGCCATGGTTTACCTTGAAATCACAGGCTGCCCATTTCCAAGGGATGGTTCTTGAATCTGCCCTAGCTCTTACTTTAGTGCATCTAGGATTTGTGAGTCCAAATTGAAGTTAGCCAGTGTGCAATCTAGGCTTTTCCTTTTTTTTTTTTTTTTTTTTTTTTAGAATGAGCCCTGGGACTCTTACTCCTGAGACCACCAGTGCAAAGTACCCTGCTTTACTGGGCAGCAGTCAGGCCTTGGGTTTTCGAAGATCCTTTCTGCTAGCTCTTCAAGTGGGGAAATTGCCTGAGGGGACCTGTCCCCTTCCCCCATGGAATTAGCAGGGAGATATGACTGCCTGGGCTTTAATGCCACAAAGCAGGAGTCAAAACAACAACAACAAAAAAAAAAACCAGCAAGCTAAAAGCAGCTTTGGGTGGGGGTAGGTGAAAAAAGGGATAACCTCAGTCTAATTCTGAATGGCGTGTCTCTGTGTGTTTGTGTATGCAGCTACAAATTTACCTCCCACTAGACAGAAATCTAAAGTGTACAGAACTCACTGTGGTAACCACTCCCAATACAATTCTTACATGAGTACATTAAACTGATTACAATATAGATGAGACAAGAAAGAGAAACGTTACAATGAATTTCAGTGAATGAAGCAAGGAAAGAAAGAAAACAAAGAAAAAAAACTTTACAATGAATTTCTCCCCTCCCCCCTAGTCTTTTCAGCTGTCTGCTGGGGATTGAAAATAGATGTTTGGTCTTTATTTGTCCATCTCAGGGTCCTTTCATTCATGTCTGCTGGGTGGCCTTAGGTTTTGGTGGTAAGGCTGGTCAGTCAGGCTTGGAAAGATCTGCTCCACTCTGGTTGCTGTGATGACTAGAGGACTAGATTCAAACCCAATTCTGGCTCAAATGGATGGAATGTCTTTACTGGAGGCAGTGTCTGAGCCCATTTGCTCTGCTTCCATAGGCTTCAGGATCATGTGTGCAGGGCTGAAAGACATAAGAACAGGGTCCCTTCCCCCTTTTGCTGGTAATTCTACCACGAGAGGCATTGTAAAAGGATTAGAGATTTGGGGGGGGGGGTAGATAGCTTGCAGGCAGGGTTTGAGGAAAACAATCAACACATCAGTATCGCAGTTAAATCAATTATAACAAAATGGAGACATCACCAGGGGAAAAAAATGAACAGACATTTCCATCTTAGCAGAGAATTGGCATCCATTAAACATCACAGAAGAGCAATATTAAAACTGTTTGCATGTACATACAGTAAATGTAAAAATGAAATTTTCCTGTAAATTAACTTAAAACATTGTCCCTTAAATTTTGGCTTTTCTTAAAAACACCGAGAGGAATAGGAAAATTGAACTCTGTTCCTTGTCCCAGATCAGGTTGGCCAGTCCTAACTGGGCAAAGACATTTTCCTTTCTTTTCAGTGCTTTTAATTTTCTAACAATTTGAAATTCATATCTCTAGGAAACAGAGATATTTTACAGTTGCAATTACCTCGAGTGCGCACAAGACAAGACAAAGACGTACACAGACACAAAAACATGGACAAAGAGGATGACAGGACACACACACAAGTCCTTCCTGCCATAAATCTCAGTTAAAATTAGGGAAGGCACAAGTCTTAACAAACAAACCACGTGGTTACATATAAGAGAGAGAGAAGAAGAGAGAGAGAGAAGAAACAACAAACACCTCAACATTTTTCCTTTTCTGTTTTCTTAAGTACCTTTATTTAGCCAAATTGGCTGTTTTGTTTTGTTTTGTTTCTCTGTGTCATCCCTCAGCAAAGCCCATTTTCTACACAAGTTTCCTGCTTTTACTTTTTGCACATTCCTGTCATACAGATATATTCCTGGCGTCCCAGGTTCCAAGCCCACACAAGGGTCTCCGCCACCCACGAACTAGAGCTTCCCATGATCCTTTAAATGTAAGGTTCACTTTGGCTTAGCTAGTGACGCGCTCAACAGTTTCAGAGACTAAAAAAACTCTGGGAAGGACTTCCGATTCTCTCGTAGAAGTAAGGCCCCCTTCCTGTAGGGAATCTCTCTAGGTTTATCAGATCCAAAAAGGGGATCTGCGAGGACTAGCCGCCCCTGTACAGCTAGTACTAGGACCTCCACACTCACGGGCTTCACATTTAGAACTGAAAATTCTGGGGTTTGCTTTTGGGATGTGCACATAAAAACGACAACAACAACAACAAAATTTGCTTTCCCACCCTTCAATCACACACACACACACACACACACACAGACATTCTTCCTCCTCCCCTAACAGAAGGTCCTGTGCTCTGTAAACGCTAAACAGAACTTACACAAATCAAAACAGAGAAAGAGAAGACATTGACACATAGGCTGGTAGATGAGAAAGAAACTCTATACTACCAAATGAGGATAAACAAAAATAATTCAATATTATGAAAAGCTGTATGAGCAAGAAGTTTCAGAAAAATAAAATTAAAGAATATTTGGAAAAAATGGAATTGCCTAAAGTACCAGAAAAGGACAAAAACTATTAAATGAATGAATATCAATGATGGAATTATCAGAAGCAGATCAAGAGACAAAAGAACAACCAAACACCAGGACCAGGTGGGCCAGTGGCAGAATTTTACAAAGATTTTACATAATGAGGTATTGATTGATGTAAAAGGTACCACATTCCTGAATGGGAGCAAATATTACTTTGATTCCAAAATAAGATTCAGATTTAATGCAGATAAAACTATAGGCCCATCTCTTCACTGAATGCTGACTATAAAATATATACTTCAATAATGGCAGCAAACTAAAAGGTTCCTAAATGAATTTATACATTCAGCTCTCTTAAGCTATTTCTAAGAGACAGATTAAAAACAAAATGAGAATGATTTTAAATACATTAAAAAAGGCACAAGAAAAGGATGCTATTGATTTTGATACTGGAAGTGCTAAATATAAATATTATGGCAGACACATAAATTAAAGGCATGGAAACTTTGAAAACTAATTTTGCACCAAGTGAGAAATAAAATATGTTAATAACCAACCTTACTGACAATTTTGTTGTCCAAAAGGTAGAGAAGAGAACTAGAGGAGATAATTAAGTCCATACTTGACTTAATACTTACAAACAAAGAAGAAGTTGTAGAAGGATTTGAAACTGCATCATTAACATAACAAAAACGATTGAACACAATTGAACACACTAAAGTCTTAGATTTTAAAATAAAGCTGACCTTAATAAACTCAAGAGAAACTTGAGAAAGATTCCTTGGATGAAAGTCCTAAAGGAAAGAAGCAACTCAAGAAGCTTTGTAAACTCTGAAAAAACTTGATTATAAAAGCCAATTGCACAAAAGCAATCAGGAAAAAAAAAACCAGAAATCCAAGAAACACCAGCATGGCTGCACAAAGACCTCACTGACAAATTGAATGAATGAAGGACAGATACAAAAATGGAAACAGGGACACATAACTAAAGCAGAATATCAGCAGATAGCAAGAATCTGTAAAGAAAAATCAGGAAACAAAAGCCTTGAATGAACAACGACTTGCAACAAAGTGAAAGATAATATAAAAGATTCTTCCAATACATAAAAAAAACAAGAAGAAAAATCAAGGAAACAGTTGGACCACTAAGGAGAGAAGGCAACACAGAGAAAGCCATGAGTTGCTTAACTCATTCTTTGCATGTCTTCTTGCAAAAAAGAAATGCAACCCAACTAACCAGAAATATAACTGGAAAGGAAAAAATAAAACAGACTGTAAACTAAAGTTAAAATAAGCAAAAACAGTAAGAGAACACCAGGTCCCAGAGTCCTAAAGGAGCTGGTAAATGAAATCTCAGAACCACTGCACATCTTAAAAAAAAATCTTGGGACACGGGGACCACCTGAGAAACTGGGAAAAAGCTAATGTGGTTCCCATCTTCAAAAAGAAAGAAAAAAAAACAACTAGACTGAGCCCTATCTAATGCAAAGAAAAGTAAAATCCTACCCCTAGGTAAGGAAAACCAAAAATATAGATAACTATTATAAATTGGTGCAACAAATTAAAACAGATTTGGAGAAGTGGAAAAAAACCACCATAAAATGAGTATCCTGCAATGGCTAGCAGACAAAACAGGGCTGGGGGGGGGGAGAAGGGGGGGAGGAAGGAAATATCAAAGGATTTAGGAAGATACATTAACTTGGTTAAACAAAAAGCATGATTATTTTTTCCCTAAAATGATTTGTACCCAGACAACACACTATTCAATTGAAATTGGAATTTACATATGCCATAAAGTATAATTAAAAACAAAAATTACCCCCCCACACACATACACACATGCAAACACACATTTCCCAGTTTTCTATGGTTTAAAGTAAAATTTAGAGGTAGGTACTCACCTTCTTTCCAAGCAGCCCTTGAATTTTGAACTCAAAACCCCTTTAAAACCTACTTCCCAATGGCCAAGGCCTAATAAATTTATTTAGGCCAGGATCATTGAAGAGGCTAGCTTGGAAATCCAGCTGGCTCGCCAATTGTTATAAGGAAATATCCTTTTAGGTTCAGTTCCAAGTGGGGAAAAAGACACTGGATTCATGAAGGTTGCTTGGAAGGAAGGTTTAATGGTGGACAGGAGCACATGGCAGGAGCCCCTGTACAGAAAAGGTAACTTACATGGTTGTGTGGTGAAGAGAAAAAAGAGGAAGAGATATATTGAGTTCCTGGTTTTTTATAGTCTAAGTTGGGTCCCACCTCTTAGATTTCCTTTTCCTGTATAGAAATGTATCCCATTGGCTCTCAGACCCCCCAGGGGCATGCTGGGGTGGCTCTTGGCTTTTGTCTAATCCAGCTTTGGCTGAAATGGAAGGGCCTTGGGCAAATCCTATTATGGTTTTGTCATGCAAAAGACTTTCAGCCAGGTGAGAGGAATGTGTGAGCTTAGCAGGGGTGGGGGTTTCCAAGAGGAGTCTTTTGTCTGTTTAAAAAGCATGTTTCCAGATGTTTCCACAGAATATTTCCTACATTTTAATATCTCCTAGGATATCTCATTTCCTAGGAGAGGGGTGGGTGCTAACTTCCTACACTTCCTTCCTTCCTTCCTTCCTTCCTTCCTTCCTTCCTTCCTTCCTTCCTTCCTTCCTTCCTTCTTTCCTACCTCCCTCCCTCCCTCCCTTCCTCCCTTCCTTCATTTTTTCTATGTAGATGAAGAGGTTAACTGTAAAATGTGCCTCTGTCTGTGAAACTATCTGCATAATTAGAAATTTGTCTTTGATGCCTCCACTTCTTCCTGCCCACAGTCCTTGTAGTAAATAATGAATAACCCACATAAATTAACAGAAAGCAAAATGAACAGATTATAGAATTAACCAATAAACAAAATAATCTTAGGCAAAATCTTCTCATTATTAAGCATTGCAGATAAGATTCTAATCCTGCATCTGAAAGAGATTTATGGTTTTAATTGGGCCGTTTCCCTTTTTCTAGGTCAAACAGGTGTTGGTGAGTGTGGAGGAGAAATTCCAGGCTGGTGATCATACATTTCTGTGTGGACAGCTGTGAAAGGAGGCAAGCATGAAGTTCTGGTCTCTTCCTTTGGTCTCTTGCTGTGGATTCCAGAGCAACAGTTTTCATTCTTTTTCATAAAGGCCCTCTATTGTCCTGGCCAAATTGGGAGTGGAAGAAGAGCCCCCCCCCTTTTAAAAAACTTTTGGCTGTTCTTGTGGGTCTTTTTCCTGCATTTTCTTGGTCCTATCAAGATGGCTGTGAATGAACTACCCAACAACCTGGGCTTGGAAAGGAACATTGATCTGACCCAGTTGAAGAAGAACCATTTCTTGACATAATGGAATCCTGGCATGACCACAATGCCCATCACTCCAGAAAACGCGATGCTGTTTCTTCCCATCCTTTATCGATGGTTGCAGGGCCATCTGAAACAGGAAGCTGAGGAACCTGAGCACAGCCTTTGTCATTCAGCCATTAAGAAGCTGAGAGAGTACATCCAGTTGAACTTCCCAGTGGAAGAGGGAAAGCTACATTACAGCCCCAATCCTGTGGATATGGAAATCTGTACGCTTTACTTAACCAAGGATCCAGAAACGACGGAGCCTCTCGGCCTAAGTTTTGGCAATATCCCTACTTTTGGGGATTATGGTGAAAAACGGAGAATGGGGAGAAGAAAGAGGGCACATAAAGGCCCGGTGCTTGATGTTGGAAGCATTTGGGTCACTGATTTGAAGAAAAACAGTCCGGCAGGGAAATGTGGAAAAGTTCGCTTGCGAGACGAGATCCTTTCGCTGAATGGCCAACTAATGGTTGGAGTGGATATTGGTGGTGCAAGGTAAGATGTGATGGAGGATACTTCAGGATTGATGTGGGTGATATGGATGCTGATGGTGAAACCTTCCAGATGTTGGTAAATTACAGCTGCCAGTTTGTCTTGAAACTGTTCTAGTCATTTGATTGACAACGTAGCTTCTAATGCTTGGAAACGGATTGATTTGATTCGCTGTATTCTTTCAGAGTGAGCAAAATTCATCTAATTTTCTAATCCAAAATTTAATCGCACTAATGTTTGTAAGGAAACTTGAGTTCATGCATACAATCCGTACTATAAGTCTCTTGTGTTCTGTAAGACATCTAATGTAAATAAGAGCAATTCAAATGGCATAATTGGAAACGCAACTGATTCGGAAACAGCCCAAGACTTGACAATCAAACTGTTCTGTGTTGACAGCAAAATATAAGACTAAATCTTTGGCCTTTTGATTTTAGTTTAATGGGATCTCAATGGGATTCTTTAGATCAGGGCTGTCAAACTCTCGGCCCGTGGGCCGGATGCATCACGCGCTGGCCACGCCCACGCCTGGTTTAGCAAAGGGGAAAAAAAAGTCCCGATAAGTCATGTGACGCCGCCGTAACGATGTGAGTTTGACACCCCTGCTTTAGATCATGTTTTTCTGCGCTGGGATGATGGCAAATGTAGTCCAGCAATATGGAAGATACAGGTAGTCCTCGACTTATAGCCATTCATTTAGTGACTGTTTGAAGTTACAATGGCACTGAAAAAAGTGACTTAAGACCATTTTTCACACTTATGACTGTTTGCAGCATCCCCATGGTCATGTGATCAAAATTGGGATGCTCGGCAACTGGCTCGTATTGATGATGGTCGTAGTTTCCTGGGATCATGTGATCGCCTTTTGCAATCTTCCGACAAGCAAAATCAATGGGGAAGCCAGATTCACTGAACAACCGTGTTACTAACTTAAGAACTTGCAGTGATTCACCTAACAACTGTGTCAAGGAAGGTTGTAAAATGGGGCAAGACTCACTCAACAACCGTCTTGCTCAGCAATGGAAATTTTGGTCTCCGTTGTTGTTGTAACTTGAGGACTACCTGTATAAGAATAAATCATTGGGATTTTGGGATTTCACGTTAATGGGCTCTCAGGGGAATTCTTTAGATCAGGAGTCTCCAACCTTGGTCACTTTAAGACTTGTGGACTTCAACCCCCAGAGTTCCTCAGGAATTCTGGGAGTTGAAGTCCACAAGTCTTAAAGTGACCAAGGTTGGAGACCCCTGCGTTAGATCACGTTTCTCTGTGTGGAGATGATGGGAAGTACAATCCAGCAATATGGAAGATACCAGTTAAGACAAAGCCTGCATTACCCAAATGGCCAACAGGAATCCCAGATGGATTTTTAGGTACAGGGTCAATCCAATGTCCCTTTTCCATCTTAAAACCACACTGTAACCCCTGAGAATACTGAAGCAGTAGTGCCTCTACAGAGAGCTAGGGTTTTTTGGGTGGGTGGGTGCGGGGGCGATATTCACTTACCTTCCCTACTGGTTCGCAAATGTGAGTGCGCTCATGCTGGCTTCACTTGTGCTCACTTCGCTCGACATACCCCGTTCATGCGTGCGACCTTCTGTGCATGCGCTTTTCTCTCTCTCGCGGCTTGCATGCATGCGCACAGCTTCAAAAATATATATGTAAAAATAGGATGACATAGAGCCAGGGCAGGTGGGCGGGCCCACACCCGCAGATTGCCACTACCAGTTCACTCGAACCGGTCCGAACCAGCAGAATACCACCTCTGGGTGGGTGGGTGGGTGTTTTATCATTTTTATGGTAGCTGTGGCTTGACTAAAACAGATGTATAAAACTTATCAGGGACTTATTACATTGATTTTATATCTTCTTTGGTCAGAACATGTTGCCTGTTTGTTCTGCCAACATTTGAAGTGAGTCTTAAGAGCTTTTCTGGCCCGCTGTCGCTTACCTCTGGTCAAGTCTTATGTACTTCTTGGCTAATGAGTAGAGCTGGAGTAAATGGTGCAGAATGATACAAATCACAGTGTTGTTTAAAGAAAAAGGAAAGGAGCAATGTAAATATGTAACGTGGAGCCAGGGGATTTGTCTTTCTTTGGAGTAGACTTTAAAAGAAGAGATAAGCAGCGGATATGTGTTTTTACTGTACTGCCGACCAGGGGCGAGTTGCTTACTTACTTACCGAGACCGGTGCGCTGCTTCGCATTTCTCCATGCTTCGCGCGCGCACGCCTCCTCACGCAATTTTGCTTCTGCGCATGCACAGAAGCAAAATCGCCCCAAAATCTCGCGAGGGGATGCATGCGCGTGCGAGATTTCAGTGCGATTTTGCTTCCGCGCGTGCGCAGAAGCAAAATCTTGCTGGAATCTCTCTTTCTCTCTCTCGTCCCCTCATGAGATTTTGGCACGATTTTGCTTCCGCGCATGCGCAGAAGCAAAATCGCCCAATAATTCATTAAAAAGATGGCGATGCGCGGGACTGCCCGGTGGAGATGGTACTGGAGCAGTCGTACGCAAATTGCGTTATCGGCGGGTCCCTACCGGAGCTACGACTGGACTGCACCGGTAGGAACCCACCCCTGCTGCCAAGTTGATTGGACTAACCCTCTTTGCAGAGTGTGTTGGTAGATACGTTCACGAAAAATCACTTTTCAGCTTCTCTTGATTCAATCCACTTCCATAAGATTGCCTTTAGTATTGAGCTATTATATTGGGATAAACAGCTGGTGCAGGTGTTTGATGAAAACTAAGTCTCCTACTGGAACTTAACAGGAGTTTGAACTTGCCAAATACCAGAAACAGGGAGTGTGCAGTCAATTTGGCTTCCAAGAATCTCTGTTCTGGCTGGTATTAAGCCCACTAAGAATCAGGGAAGGATTAACACACTTTTGTTGGTGGGATTTTAAGCGTTGGCTGCCAAGCCAAATGTTGCACAGAGGGAAATTGCTTGGGAAAATGGAACAGGGATTTCCTACAGCTGCCCAGTCTGTCCTGTTGGTTTGCAAGAAGAAAAGATGCACAGTGAAGAATATCAAATCTCCAAAACTATAGAATAATTCCCCTTCTTCCCCTCAATAAGGTTGCTTGCTTATTTTGGACTCCTGCGTCTGTTCCCGTTAATGATGGAGTAAGTGGTTGTTTGCCTCTCTCAAAGTTGAAATGGTTGGAAATTTATTTAGATTTTTTTCAGCAATGTTTTGATTGCTTGAAGAATTAGTCAGACAAAGATGATTTTTCTTTGAGATTTGAAGAAGTGAAGAGGACATGCGTATGCAGAATGAAGTTTACACATCACCCCAAGCTGAAGTATGATTTGATGGATTTTGGCTAGTGGGTTGTATGTACCCAATTAATTATTAGTCACTCAATAAACTAAACATAAACCTCGCTTAAAGTAATATTTCTCAGCCTAATACAGCAATGTATTGGAATCACGGTATCCAGAATTCTTAGCCGCAATAACTAGGAATTTTGAGAATCCAACCCATCTGAGGATTATCCAACTTGGGAAAGTGTACATACCCAATCCCTGCAACCATTCTTCATATGTTTTAGCCTCCAGTCCCCTAATCAGAGCCGAGGTGGCGCAGCGGTTAGAGTGGGGTACTGCAGGCCACTTTAGCTGACTGTGATCTGCAGGTCAGCGGTTCAAATCTCACCGGCTCAAGGTTGACTCAGCCTTCCATCCTTCCGAGGTAGGTAAAATGAGGACCCAGATTGTTGGGGGCAATATAAATATACATTGCTTACTGGTGTAAACCGCTTAGAGAGTGCTTGCACTGTGAGGCGGTATATAAATGTCACAAACAAACAAACAAACAAACAAATAAATAAATCATCTTGGTTGCTCTTCTCTGCATTTTTTCTAGAGTCTCAACCTCTTTTTTAATAGTGTGGTGACCTTCTTTTTATAGTGTTCTGACTTTCTTCCACTTGCTTTGGCTGCAGGGAACGGGGGTGGGGTGGGTGGGAAGTGTGTAAGCAGTTTGAAAGAAGGGATTGCTTGTATGCTTATGGGATAAAATCCTTCCTGTTTGAACAGCTTTGCTTTCTAATTATTTGATTTGGCACTTTCTTCTAGGCTTAGAGCCACTGCTGTGGGTGTCTTAGGTCCCCCCCCCGGTCTCTTCCTCCCCCTTTTAAAAATGAGTGTAGCAAGGGAATGACGGAAGAAATGCAGTATATTTGCTATCCTGTGGCATCTCATTACTGTTGCTTTCTATCAGGCCATTTTTTAATTGTAAACTTCTCTGAGACTGCAGTGTATTTTGGTTGAGTCTTTCATAGTTATATTTACACATCTTGGCCTTAGGAGGGCGCTGTCTTAACACACTTTAATTTCTTGGTTTTAAATGGGACAGCAGCAATTTAGGATTTTCCTTGCAGTTTTAAAGAGCAAATTCCCGTCAAGCACATTATTAAAATTACTTTCAGTGGCTGTTGGATCAGGTTGTAATAAAAGTCTGTCTAGAGAAAGGATTGTATTTCTTTTACTGAGAGAGGAAAGTGAGTAGATTTTTCCCACAAAAACTTCAGCAGTAACCCAAATCTTCAAACTAGAACTTACTACATTCTCTAAATTAGTGTAAATTAAAAGAAGTTCAATACAGGTAAGTCTTTTTTCATTTCACTTTGATCTCCATCCCTGATGTCTGCCTTCTCCGTCTTAGTGCTATTAGTTTTTTGGCTGGGAATTCTGGGTGTTATAGTCCCAACATATCTAGAGTATCCTAGAGTAGGCAAGCCAAGTTTAGCTTATTATTTTCAGAGTGATCTCAGTAAGAGAATAATCCTTGCAGCTTACATTCGGACAAGGAGCAAGAAGAAATGACATTATTAGAGTATTTAAAGGGCAAGATGATAAATCAATAACAAAGAACTTGACTAGGGCTGTACAATAGGAGTAACTGCGAGAGGAATCAGATCAGATCAGATCAGATTAACAGAGTTGGAAGGGACCTTGCAGGTCATCTAGTCCAACCCCCTGCCCAAGCAGGAGACCCTTACATCTGCCTCTACCTAGGATCGAATTCACAACCTCCTGATTGTGAGGCAAGAGCTCCACCTCTAGGCCACAGCAGCTGGGTAATCTTGGAGTTCTAGTGGACAATCACTTAAATATGAGCCAGCGATGTGCTGCAGCTGCCAAAAAAGTCAACACAGTTCTAGGCTGCATAAACAGAATCAAGATCATGTGAAGTGTTAGTGCCATTTTATAATGCTTTGGTGAGACCACACTTGGAATACTGCATCCAGTTTTGGTCGCCACGATATAAAAAGAGATGTTGAGACTCTAGAAAGAGTGCAGAGAAGAGCAACAAGGATGATTAGGGGACTGGAGGCTAAAACATATGAAGAACGGTTGCAGGAACTGGGTATGTCTAGTTTAATGAAAAGAAGGACTAGGGTTGACATGACAGCAGTGTTCCAATACCTAAGGGGCTGCCACAAAGAAGAGGGAGTCAAACTATTCTCCAAAGCAGGACAAGAAGCAATGGATGGAAGCTGATCAAGGAGAGAAGCAACCTAGAACTAAGGAGAAATTTCCTGACAGAACAATTAACCAGTGGAACAACTTGCCTCCAGAAATTGTGGGTGCTCCAACACTGGAGGGTTTTAAGA
This sequence comes from Diadophis punctatus similis, assembly GCA_023053685.1. NCBI lineage: Eukaryota > Metazoa > Chordata > Lepidosauria > Squamata > Dipsadidae > Diadophis > Diadophis punctatus. The sequence goes on along the minus strand of JALIGW010000002.1, from coordinate 11,029,944 downwards.
AGAGATTGGACAACCATTTGTCTGAAATGGTATAGGGTTTCCTGCTTGACCAGGGAGTTGGACTAGAAGACCTCCAAGGCCCCTTCCAACTCTCTTATTCTGTTACTCAATGTTTCAGATTGAGATAAAAAAAAGTGCTTTTGAGCCTGAACGTAGCATCAGTCTTGTTAAAGCAGCCACATCTTTTCATGGGATCATAAGCTATCTGCGGCTACTTTAAAGATGCTACTTCTGGATCATACTAAACAGCCATCTACATCTGTGCTCTGTACCTACCACTGCCACTGGGAGAACTGTAAGCAAGTCTAATGGCATGTGAAAATCACTTTGAGAGACGGAGTAAAGAGAATGTCTAGCGAATGCTCAGGTAGCAGAGAGAGCATAGCCCGTGACTTATTTATTTATTTATTTTATTTATTTTGGTTTTCTTATATGCCGCCCTACTCCCGAGGGACTTCATAATGAGTGGAGAAAAAGAGGCTCAGAAGGGCATCTTCCTAGCTTCTCAGGCTATAAGCGATGGTGGGAGATTTGTACTCTCAGACTTGCAAGATTCTGTTAATGTACCGTATTTATTCGGAGTATAAGACGCACCTTTTTCCTCCCTAAAAGTGGCTGAAAATTTGGGTGCGTCTTATACTTCGAATGTAGCTTTTTTTTTCCCAGTCCTAACTAGGTGCTAACAGATCTTCCCAGCTCTTACCTTGCAGGCTTTTTCATTGTTACTCTCTCCAAAGAATGTTTTTCCAGCCCTAAGTCTTTGCAGAATTTTTTTTCATTGCTCTACTTGCTCCGAATAAGTTTTTTTCTAGCCCTAACCAGGTGCTAACTATCTTCCCAGCTCTTACTGGCTTGCAGGCTCTTTCATTGTTACTCTCTCCGAAGAAGGTTTTTTTAAGTCCTAACCAGGGGATAAAACAATGTGCTGAAGCTGACCAGACTAAGGATGCTAGCCAGATGAATACCTAGTAGGCAGATTGTTTTCCCCTATTTTCCTCTCCAAAAACTAAAGTGCGTCTTATACTCCAGTGCGTCTTATACTCCGAAAAATACGGTAGTTTTGAGATAAAGTAGAATTAGCTCATCTGGTTGTGTTTCCTGTCTGGTCTACCTGGGAAAACAGACAGCAAGAAGGGACAGCAGTGGAACTCTCAGGTATGCTTTATATACTGTATTAATATATGGCCGTTGTGTAGTCATAATTAATTAAATAAATTACAGTTGATCGCACAGCATATTAACTCAAACTATGGTTTACAAATCATAGTAGCTGGGATCACACAATATGCTAAGCCAAAAACAAACCACTAACATTAAGGAAGTACATTGTATGAACCAAGTCTCAGGCTCACTTCATTACTCATGCTATTTGGAAACTTTCCTAAAGAAGCTACCATCTCTCCCCCCCCTCTCCGTCCCTCCCTCCTTCCCTCCCTCCCTCTCTTTCTAGTATAAGCATCCATCTCTCAAAAAAGTGACTCATGGTTAGCCCTAGCTAACATGTCATTACTCTAAAATAAGGATGCTTTGATGATCCCTCTAGAAAGTGGACATCTAATTCATGAATTGCTTCTTGAATTTTTTGAAACTTTACTGAAAGAATCTTGCACATAGGGGAATTCTTAGATTGGAATGTTACACATGCTGGCTTTAAATTAACTTTTACTGAACTCAAAAATATTGACTACTGTGTAGATTAGCATCCTCTAAGGCTCTGTTGAATAGCCTTTTATTATCTCTCTTGCTATATAAAATTGGATCTTATTTATAGACGAGAAATTCAGTTTAAAAGTCAGAGACATACTTTTATAAAGAACAGAGCAACTTTGACATATACCAACCACGTACTTTGTAGAATGCGCACAAATGTGCATTTTTTCACCAAATTTAGATGCCAAGGTTTCTAACTGAGAACTATTCTGTTCAGAAACAGGAAAAAGCAGTTAATTCAATTTTGGACATTTCTGTTCCCAGAAATGTCATATTTTGAAAGTGTGAGGTTATGAGTTGGGCAATCAATGTTCCTTCTGAGGTTTTGTGGGATTACTCATATAGTACTCCAGTTAGTTTTCAATAAACAGAAGGTCTGGAAGTTTTTGCGAATGCATTCAGGTGCAAAATAAACTTTTGTATATCATCATAGACCGGGATATCCATCAGAGCCAGATCTTGCTGTTTTAACCCATACTGCAAATAATTGTACGGCGTTGAAAAAGTAATGGATCTGCAGTGACGTAAAGTGATTAAGTCACTTTAAAAATTGTCATTTCATAGTACATTTCATATGTACTATTCAAAATGAAACATTGCAAAGAAATACCTATGCTAATTGAACGCAATCGGATGTCTTGTCATATTATGACTTTGTTCATGCAAGTCTTCCTTTAAAAAAAATTAACCCAAAACTAACATATTGCAAAGTTAATGTGACCTACGAGCAAGCTTTAAGGCCCAGCAATAGTGTTACCCCATTCAGCATGTGTTAATCCAGGGGTGTCAAACTCAATTTCATTGAGGACCGCATCAGGGTTGTGTTTGACTTCGGGGGAGTGGGCGTGTGTGGCCAGGGTGGGCATGGCCAGCTCGACGTTACTTGTGTCGGGAGCACCTGTGGTGGCTCGAGTGCTCTGCCAGCGAAAACGGGCTTCCAAGCTCCGTTTTCACTGGCAGAGGGTTGCAGGAGGCTGTGGCAACCGAAAACGGAGCTCGGGAGTCCGTTTTTGCTGGCAGAAGCATGGCAGGCCGGTCCTTCACTTTTTCCAGGGCGGTCCCGTGGGCCAGATCTAAGTACCCCACAGGCCGGATCTGGCCCCCGGGTCTTGAGTTTGACACCCCTGTGTTAATCAGTTCATCAATGTAAAAATGTTCATGTCATATCCAAGAGCAGGCTCTGCAGCTTTGGCTAATCATTCTTTAGAAATGTTGAGGTCAAAGTCTGGTCAGATGCTTCCAGATTCTAATACCTGAGGATGATAAGATACTCAAATAGTTCAGCTGATCACCTGTTTGCTTGACACTTATTGCTTCTGTTAGGAAGAATTGTTCAACTAAGGCTAGGGGGTTATTTGAAAGGGTCTTCCAATCTCAACAACCCAAAAGTTCTGCATAAGTACAATATGGGCAGGGTGTTCAAGAGAGTGCATATTTGTCAGATCCAGACACTGTTGACTGACATGTTGTTCTAGAAGACATGTGCCCAACTCAACATGGCCCATGGGCTACATGCAGCCATGGACAGCTTAGTAACATGTCCCCCCACAAGATCATAAACTTTTAATTGTTATGTGATTTGTACAGATATTTATATACATTGACTATATTATATACTTTATATACAGCCCAGGCAAGCCAAATGGTTTGATACGCATGTTCTGGAATATTTCAGTCATGTTTAGATCTGCTTTTGGCACTGACTTGATTACACTATGGATAATCTTTGCTGGGAGAGTGAGATTGTGAAATTCTCTTGAGCCTTTTTGTGGCTTAGTAGTACCATTAACTATGATTCTTTATCTATTTGTATTTTTGCAAATAATCTTCTTCCTATTTTCCACACAACAACAACAATACTGTAAGGTGGGTTCGACTCAGGGGTGGGTTCTAACTTACCTCTCTGCCAGTTCGCTTCCTCTCACGCTGCGTGGGCGCGTGCGCGCATGCGCAGTGCTGAAAACTCAGCTTCTGCACATGCGCAGAAGCAGAAAACAAGATGGCGCCGCCTACAGTGCTGCCAAGAGAGGCAGTTCGTGGGCGTGGCCAGCCGGCCATTGCTCCCGGTTCGGCGAGCGGGGGGAAATTCCTGCTACCGGTTCTAAAGAACCAGTCCGAACCGGGAGGAACCCACCTCTGGTTCGACTAAAAGAGAATGACTGGCCCAAAGTCACCCAGCTGGCTTTCATGGCTAATGCGGGACTTGAACTCATAGTCTCCCCTTTTCTAGTTTGATGTCTTAACCAGTAGGCCAAACTAGCTCTCTATGATATATTTCTGGAGAGCTTATTGGATATGAGAGATTCTGAGTATATCTAGATTAAGGTGACCAGATTATTTTTTTTAAGCGGGACACCATTGACGGGGGGCAGGCCCGCCTGGACGCCGCCATTTGAGTTTTGCCCTCTGCGCATGTGCAGAACGCTGCACATGCGCAGAGGGCAAAAGAACGCAAATGTCGGCATCCAGGTGGGTGGGGGGGAGGCGGGAGGCCTTTCCTCGCCTCCCGCCTCCCCTTCGAGAGCTGGCAGTGGCTTGGGCTGGCTGGCTGGCAAGCGACGCAAGGCGTGGGGCACCCGCCGGACGTGGCCCCGGAGAGAAGACCATGCCCGGCTGGCAAGGGCCAGGAAGGATTTTTCCCGCACCGCCAGCCAGCTTGTCCTCCGGGTCAGACGCAGCAGAGGCGAGCCCCGGCCATGGCATTGGTAAGGGCTGCGATGAAGGGGTGGTGGTGCACAAAGCTGCAGCCTCTGCTGCGTCTGGCCTGGAGGACAAGCTGGCTGACAGCGCGGGAAAAATCCTTCCTGGCCCTTGCCAGCCGGGCCTGGTCTTCTCTCCGGGGCGGCGTCCAGCGGGTGCCCCACGCCTCCGCTCCTTCCCCCCGTGTGGCAGACCGGGAAAGGACACAGCCAGACCCGCCAAAGCCGCTGCTCCCTCTACGCCTCCGGAAGCCCATTTCTGGCTGTTGCCATCAAGCGGGGCTGAGTGTGCTCGGGCACGTCGGAGCGCAGTGGGGGGTTTTCCCTGCCCGGCCTGGAGCTGTTTCCCTCAAGATGCGCTTTGGCGAGTGCGAGGCAGAGAGTTAGGAAACCTCCGTGCTAAAACTTACCAGTCTGGGGAAAGGTTCCCACCACCGTGCACAGCCACGATCGCTCTGCAAAAGCAACATTCCCCCAGACTCCACCCCTGCCGGAGACTCCGAGATGGGCCGAAAAGAAAAGAACGAGCCCTTCCCCGGAGGGTCGAAAATGTCACGCGTGCCCCCCAGCCGCCCCCCTTCCCCTCCCGTGGCAAACTCGGCGAAAGAAGCCTTCACCGCGACAGCTGAAAAGTGACCTCACGAGGCGGGAAGGCGGGGCCGGTGGAAAAGTTGGCCGGGGTGGTGGTGGCGGAAAGCTGCTTTGGGGGGAGGGGGTGGAAAGTGAGGGGTTCGGCGCCTCCTCCTCTTGATTCCTGGGGAGGAAAGGAGCCGGAGCCAGGCCAGCCTGTCTCTGCTCTTTGCGGGGGGGGAGCCGCTTCTTGGGAGCGATCTAGGGTAAGGTCACCAGACGTCCCGCTGTTTTGGCATTCTTTCCAAAAAAGCGTGACTTTTGGGAAACAATGCGGGACGCGGGACACACACTTGAAAAGCGTGTCTGTCCCGCCAAAAGCGAGACGTCTGGTCACCTTAATCTAGACAGCCATCTCAAGTGGTGCTTCTGGATGTTTTCATTGTGAGTTCTTGTGAGGTTCTACAGGGTTATTCAGAAAGAATGAACCGATTTCATGATGCAATATTTTATTAAGGAAAAGTAATACAAAACTCCAGCCAAGTCACAAGTATTCTACTCACAATCAACTTTTATTTCCTGTCATACAAGTGTTCAATGTGGCCTTCACAACTTTCAAAATTATGCTTGAGAACTGAAGCAATGCGTCATGAAATCGGTTCATTCTTTTTGAATAACCCTGTATTTTCTCCCTAGGCAATTATATGGCACCATTATGTCAAACCATCCAGTGATTTAAAGTGAAATGTTATCAATATAATATGCTGCTGATATACAACTACATAGGTCCTTTTTATCAGATCAGAATGAGGGAGCATCAGAGTCTAAATCAGTACTTGGCTGTATTAATGAACTAGAATCAGGGTGGCCAAACTATGGTTCTTTGAGGACCTGTGGACTTCAACTCCCAGAATTCCTGAGCCAGCCATGCATGCATGGCTGGCTCAGGAATTCTGGGAGTTGAAGTCCACAGGTCCTCAAAGAACCATAGTTTGGCCACCCCTGATAGATGAAGCCAAAACACTGGCACTTCAACTAAGATATTGTTGGTGTTTTTGTTAAATATTGACTTCTGGTGACTTCCTGGACTAGTCCATGCAATTTTCTTTCTAACAATTTAGGAAGTGGTTTGTTTGTTTGTTTGTTTGTTTGTTTGTTTGTTTGTTTGTTTATTTATTAATTAGTGAGATTTATATACCGCCTCAAAGTGCAAGCACTCTCTAAGCTCGTGGTGGCGAACCTATGGCACGCGTGCCAGAGGTGGCACGCGGAGCCATAGAAGCCGGCACGCGAGGGTTCCCACCGGCAAACCGGAAGTGCGAAAAAACGCACTTACGGTTTGCCGGTGTGCTGTTTTTTGCACTCCGGAGGGTTCAGGGAAGCTCCCTGAAACTCCGGAATGCAAAAAACTACAAAACGGACAAACCGGAAGTGCACTTTTCCGCACTTCCGGTTTGTCCGTTTTGTAGTTTTTTGCATTCCGGAGCTTCAGGGAGCTTCCCTGAACCCTCCGGAGTGCAAAAAACAGCATACCGGCAAACCGGAAGTGCGTTTTTTCGCACTTCCGGTTTGCCGGTTTCGTCGTTCCAGGCTCCGGTAAGCCTTTGTGCAGGGGTGGGGGTGTGTGCGCATGCGCAGGGGGCAGCATGGGGGGTGTTGTGCACATGCATGGGGGGGAGGGAATGGGTGTGGGCACGCGAGCGCGCGCGAGTGCGCCTTCCCCCTTTTTGGCACGCGAGCCGAAAAAGGTTCGCCACCACTGCTCTAAGCGGTTTACACCATTAAGGAATGTATAATTATATTGCCCCCAACAATCTGGGTCCTCATTTTACCTACCTCGGAAGGATAGAAGGCTGAGTCAACCTTGAGCCGGTGAGATTTAAACAGCTGAACTGCTGATCAGTCAGCTAAAGTAGCCTGCAGTACTGCACTCTAACTGCTGCGCCACCTCGGCTCTATTTGCCACTGTCTCCTTCCTAAGGCTGAGAAAGAGGGACTTTTGCCCAGTCATCCACCTGCTTTTGTGCCTTAGGCGGAACTAGAACTAATAATCTCCTGATTTCTAGCCTGGTGCCTTAACCACTACACCAGGGATGTCAAACTCAAGGCCCGCGGGCCAGATCTGGCCCGCAGGGTGCTTAGATCTGGCCCGCGGGGCTGCCCTGGAAATAACGAAGGACCAGCCCTCGGTGCCTCTGCCAGTGAAAACAGAACTCCCTCCCGGGCTCCATTTTCACTGGCAGAGGGTTGCAGGAGGCTATCGCAGTTGGAAACGGAGCTTGGGATTCCGTTTTCGCTGGCAGGGCGCTCGGGCTACCACAGGGCCCCTGACATGATGATGTCAAGCTAGCCACGCCCACCCTGGCCATGCCCATCCCGCTCTCCTGAGGTCAAACACAACCCTGATGCAGCCCTCAATAAAATCGAATTTGACACCCCTGCACTACACCAAACTGGCTCTTAGAGGTTGTTAGTGGATGGTTTATCTGTCTGTAGCATTCAACCTGTTCAAAAGAAGATGTCCTCTCCTTAAAAGATCAAGGTCACAGCTTCTGGGGTGTGGAGAGTGTCTGAATAACATTTGCCATTAGAGGCAGAGGTGTTATCTGCATCAAACAGAGCATTTTCCGCTTTAGACTATGTGCCAGTTGTGCCCTTACTTCAGTAGAAATAGCCTCTTTATCCATCCCACGGCAACATTTTCTGTCATGCTGTTGGAATACAGGAATGCATTATGCATGGGAAGGCATTGATGTGAGTACGCAAAAATTGCAACAAGAACCATTGACCATAACCGGGACTTTACTTCGGTCTTATATGATATTCACAGACTCCCAGTTTGTTCATTTCAAAAATGGTACTAACTTACACTATTCTGACAGTTTGGGATCACAATAATTAAAGAAAAGCTGCTTCTAGTATGTTCCAGTCGCGGAGCTTGAAAGAGTGCGGAAAAGAGCAATGAAAATGGAGACTTGAGGCTAAATCTTATGAAGAATGTTTAAAACAGGGATGTCAAACTTGATTTCATTGAGGGCCGCATCAGGGTTGTGTTTGACCTTGGTGGCCCGAGTGGGTGTGGTCGAGTGGGCATGGCCAGGGTGGGCGTGGTCATCTCAACATCACTTGTGTCGGGGGCGCCTGTAGTGCGCTCCCCTTCCGAGCTCCGTTTTCGCTGGCAGAGGCACTGTGGGCCGATCCTTTGCTGTTTCCAGGGTGGTCTCACGGGCCAGATTTAAGTACCCCTTAAATGACACTCCTGGTTTAAAAGAAGTGGGTGTATTTAGCCTAAAGAAGGGAAGGCTAAGGAGAAACATGATAGCAGTATTCAAAAACTTGAAGAGGATATAGATTTATTGTCACAATGTGAATAATTGCCAGTTGTGCATCTCTGCAATATTTCTAGGTTTACTGTAATTTCTAATCAAGCAGACATGTGATATGTTTTACTACGCATGCGTGCATTCCAGGAGTTTTGTCAACTCCTACTTCCCTTCTTCTTCGATGCCTGCCCGAAGGCAGACGTGAATCCATTAGCTGAGAAGATGTAACTTATTAAGGGTTTATTCTTTTGTTACTCTTGTATTGAAATAAATATTTTGTTAATTAGATTTGAATCTCGGTTTTATTTTCTAAGTACGAATGACTTCAAGGAAGCAAGATCCTAAGATCGCCTCTGGTAGGAAAATTCCTATCTGACATTTATTTTCCATAGATGATGAAGGCAAGACAAAAATCAGTAATTGGTGTACAGGAGATCTAAATTTGAAATAAAGATTTTCCTGGCCATAACAATTCTTAAGCAATGGAATAGTTGGCTTCCTGGAATGATAGATGCTCTATCACTGGTGATTTTCAAGCAAAGACTGGTTAGCCATTTCCCTGGACTGTATGAGGATTTCGAGCCCAGGGAAGGAACTGGTCTAGAACAGTGGTTCCCAACCTATAGTCTGTGGACCCCTGGGAGGTCGTGATGTTATCACAGGGGGTCCGCGAAGTCTTGAAGAAATGTTATGATTTAAATATTGAGTTAAGTCTTGGCGGTCCGTGGCCACAAAAGGTATTTAAAGGGGTCAGTGTGAAGAAAAGGTTGAGAACCACTGGTCTAGAACAGAGGTCTCCAACCTTGGCAACTTTATGAGGTGTGGACTTCAACTCCCAGAATTCCTCAGCCAGCCATGCTGGCTGAGGAATTCTGGGAGTTGAAGTTCACACCTCATAAAGTTGCCAAGGTTGGAGACCTCTGGTTCTAGAAGATCTCCAAGGTACCCTATTATTCCATTATTTCTTGATATTATTTTGTTTTCTTATAATTTTTTACATGTAGTTTTCAATTTCATTATTATAATTTATCCTTGTATTTGTCACTTTGACTAGTTATCGGTTGCTGCTATTTATATTTATTTCAACCTTTTTAACTGTTGTCCTTGACTGTTTTGTGTAAACCAGTGTGAGTGCATGTTGATTCATAGTATACAAGTTAGTTGAACGGATGAATGAGATAATAGCAATTGAGCTATATAGGGAATGCTAAAGATGACTGTCTATCAGTTGGAGCAATTGAATAACTTGGTTTCTCTGATTGTTTAGCTACTATTAAACGGCTTGGTTGCGCACTTTTCTGTAAAAAAATGGATATGAAGGCAGCCTTTATGAATAGGTTGACACATCTGTATGTATTAGACTCTTGCAATGTGATGACTTAAGCTATATGCAACAACAATTTCTAATTGTTTCCAGCTGGATGGCAATTGATTGCTATTTGGAGAGTGTTATTTGGCAATATCTTTCAGATAGGAACTTTCTTGCTTGGGTGTTTTCTAAAGCACCTGGTACCCTACCATTGCCAGGTATGAATATTAAACAATTGCAAATAGCATACCGTATTTTTCGGAGTATAAGACGCACCTTTTTCCTCCCTAAAAGAGGCTGAAAATTTGGGTGCGTCTTATACTTCGAATGTAGCTTTTTCGAAGCTTTTTTTCCCAGCCCTAACGAGGTGCTAATGATCTTCCCGGCTTCCTATTCCCTCCGAAGAAGGTTTTTTCCAGCCCCAAATCTTTGCAGGCTTGTTTTCATTCCTACTCCCTCTGAAAAAGCAGTGCTTTTCAGCCCTAACGATCTTCCTGGCTTGCTGCATTTATTTTTATTCCTACTCCCTCCAAAGCAGTTTTTCCTGCCCTAAGTCTTTGCAGGCTTATTTTCATTCCTACTCCCTCTGAAAAAGGCTTTTTCAACCCTAACCAAAGGATAAAATAATGTGCTAAAGCTGAACAGACTAAGGATGCTAGCCAGATGAATACCTGGTAGGTAGATTCCCCCCCCCCTATTTTCCTCCCCCAAAACTAAGGTGCATCTTATACTCCGGTGCGTCTTATACTCCGAAAAATACATTATATTTCAAAAAAGATTTATGCCTGAGGCAATACAAAAGTTTGATGGATGGGTTGCCAGAATGGCAGCAATATGCTTGAACTCACATTGGATTGTTAAAATGGTATCACTGATAATGAGCAGGTTTGCAAAAAGTTGTCCCTTCCTTCCTAAGCTGATACAGGAAGTATATTCAACTGTTCATTTAGTGACTGTTCAAAGTTACAACGGCACTGAAAAAAGTGACTTATGACCATTTTTTACGCTTATGACTGTTGTGACATCCCCATGGTTACATGATCAAAATTCAGATGCTTGCAACTGACTCATATTTATGACGGTTGCATTGTCCTGTGGTCATGTGATTATGTTTTCCGACCTTCTGACAAGCAAAATCAATGGGGAAACCAAATTCACTTGACAACCATGTTACTAACTTAACAACTGCAGTAATTCACTTAACAACTGTGGCAAGAACGTTTGTACAGTGGGGCAAAACTCACTTAACAAATGTCTCACTTAGCGACAGAAGTTGTTGGGCTCAATTGTGGTCGTAAGTCCAGGATTACCTGTACTTTATTTAGAATGTAGACTTAAATATGACCCCTTGTAGTTCTGGTTTGCAGGGGAAGGAGGAGCTTACATTTTTGGGAATCTCCATGCAGAATTGAGTTGAGGTTCTACCTACCCTTATCTACTCATTCACAGTCATGTCCGTCCCCCCCACATGCTCAAAATTTAAATTTATTCAGCCTTATGTAGGAGTAAGCAGGATCTGATTTAAGAAGCTGGTAGTCTCCATGACTATGTCTCCCTCTAGTGGCTTCAGAGGACCTTCTGGGATCTCTCAGAGTAGAAGTTTGATCTTGTGTAGAATAATTTCCTGTCCCCTTTCCAGTGCCTCTTTGAAAGAATACAGTAGAGTAGTAGAAAGCTTTGTTATGCATTTCCTCTCAATATTTTTTTAAGTTTAGCTGGGTTGCGCCGCGGATACAAATGAGCCCCAGGAACCAGAAAATATGCCAGTAGTCTAGAAAGGGTTAATGAACCAATGGAGAGGGTCAAAACTGGAGAGGAATCAGAGAATAGAGAAGAATGCTAGAATGTGGGAATATTAATTGCTTGGTTAAGGCTTGATTGAAATAGGAAATTTTCATTTTCAGAACAGTTTCGTGATCACCTTGGGTGAGAGTGTTTGTTTGGGGCTTCGACACATTGAAGTCCAAGTAAGACCACACTTGGAACACTGCATCCAGGTCTGGTCACCACAATATAAAAAAGATCTTGAGACTCTAAAAAGAGTGCAGAGAAGAGTAACAAGAATGATGATTGGAGGCTAAAACATACGAAGAACGGTTGCAGGAATTGAGTATGTCTAAGCCTAATGAAAAGAAGGACTGGAGGAGACATGATAGCAGTGTTCCAATATCTCAGGGGTTGCCACAAAGAAGAGGGAGTCAAACTATTCTCCAAAGCACCTGAAGGTAGGACAAGAAGCAATGGGTGGAAACTAACCAAGGAGAGAAGCAACATAGAATTAAGGAGAAAATTCCTAACGGAGAGAGCAATCAATCAATGGAATAGCTTGCCTTCAGAAGTTGTAGATAGAGGCTTTCAAAAAGAGATGGGACAACCATTTGTCTGAAATTGTATAGGGTCTCCTGCCAAAGCAGGGGGTTGGACTAGAAGACCTTCAAGGTCCCTTCCAACTCAAAAATGAAAAAAAAGTTGTTTGTTTGTTTTTATTTGTCAAACATATATGATTAAAGCAAAGTATAAACAGTAAAATTATGAGTGTGTGTGTGTGTGTGTGTGTGTATATATATGTGGGATTTTTTGTTGATAAATGAAAATAAAGGGAGACTATTATAGATCTATTTCGAGCTTATTTTGCTCTCGTCAGAAGGCATACATACAGTATATATACATACAGTATATATATATAATAGTACAAGCATGAATAAGAGTATAAGAGGTATGAATATATGGGTACATTAGGACAGGAACGGTAGGCACGAATGTGCGCTTATGCACGCCCCTTATCGACCTCTTAGGAATGGGGTGAGGTCGATGGTAGATAATCTAAGGTTAAAGTTTTTGGGGTTTGGGGAAGAAACTACTGAGTCAGGTAAAGTGTTCCTGGCATTGACCACTCTGTTGTTGAAGTCGAATTTTTTGCAATCAAGTTTGGAGCGGTTTACATTAAGTTTGACATCTCACACAGAAAACAACCGCATGGAACACACAAATGCAAAACAATCTGATATGAAGCCTTCTTGCTTTTGAAAATGTTCCATCAGGGTGACCCAAAACCACTTACAGTGGTAAGTGCTTTGATGTTTCTTAGAGCTTCTTCTATTCAGAAGTATTTCCTTCCACTTCAGTTGAGAGGGATATTTCCACGGGTAATTTCCTTAGATTTTAGGGTTGGTTGTAACCCTGAAATTAATGGGAAATGGCGCTTGGGAGCGAAAGGGTGTGTGCTTTGTCGTTTCTGTCTTTGATGAGCCAAAAAACCATGGGTTTCAGAAGAATGACTCATGGGTTCATTTACTCTAAACTTTCCAGTAATGCCAATCACATTTGCAGCTCCATCTATCTAAAGACCACACTATTTGTAAAAAAAAAAAAGAATAACGCAAAGTAAGAGTTGGACAGGATACATGCAATGCTCTCACTTACTGGATTAAAATGTCAGGAGTGCGCCAGGCTTGGCCAGTTTCTCTGATTCCCAACTAGGCCAACAAACTTCTTTTAATCTTTGTTTTAATCTTTCTATTGTAAACATTTGGGTGAGTCATATTAACACAGGCAAGAGAGAAAGGCAGATTTCCGTCAAATGAGATAGAAAAGTAGAATTACCTGATTATCCTAGAACAGTGATGGCGAACCTTTTTTTCCTCGGGTGCCGAAATAGTGCACGTGCATGCTATTGCACGTGTGTGTGTGCCCACACCCATAATTCAAAGCCCCTCACTTGCCCCACCCCCTGCACATGCATGTGTGACCCCCCACTCCCCTGTTTCCCGACTTCCAGTGGGCCCGGTGGGCCCATTTTTCGCCCTCCCCAGGCTCCAGAGGCTTTCTTGGAGCTTGGGGAGGGCGAAAACACTCCCCCCGCCACCCTGGAGGCCCTCCGGAGGCCAAAATCGCCCTCCCAGAGCCTCCGCGCGAGCCAAAAATCAGCTGGCGGGCACGCACATGCGCACTGGAGCTGAGCTAGGGCAACGGCTCGCGTGCCGGCAGATAGGGCTCCGCGTGCCACCTGTGGCACCCATGCCATAGGTTCACCATCACTGTCCTAGAATAAGAGTATGAGTACAAATAATGGGAACAATAGAACAGGAACAGTAGGCACGCTGGTGCACTTATGCACACCCCCTTACAGACCTCTGAGGAATGGGGTGAGGTCCACGGTAGACAGTTTTAGATTAAAGTTTTGGGGGTTTGAGGAAGTAACAACAGAGTCAGGTAGTGTATTCCAGGCATTGACCACTCTGTTGCTGAAGTCGTATTTTCTGCAATCTAATTTGGAGCGGTTTACTTTGAGTTTGTATCTATTGTTTGCCCAGTGTATTATTATTATTATTTTTTAAAAATTATTTTTTTCTCCACAACTTCCATACATATATCAATGCATATACCTTACAATATATCAATGATGTACATACTCAACATAATTATTTAGAGAAAAGGTTTTTCTAGGTTAATAATTTCGTATTAGACTGGCATATGAGTGTTTTAATTAAATTAAAATTTGAATTAATTGAATATTTGTACTGACAGAGGAAAAGTAAAGAACAAGAAAGATTGAAAGTGGGTCAACTGTTGGAAAAATGTACAATTTGAATAATCATCACCGTTTTACATAAGATTTGTCTAATAGAAGACTTGTATAATTTATAAATGACTAACACTATTCTGAAAAAGAAAAAGGTATTAGAAATCTAGGGCATTTAGAAATGATAGGAAAAAAATGAGTGATGAGTAAAGATATAAAATGAGGTGAGGGAGCAATAAGGCCTAAAATTAAGAGGCGTAAGGAACAACAATTTTTTTTTGTAAGTTAAGCTATAGCGGTTAATCTTGGATAAAATTGAAAATTAAAATGGTGGTAGACCCAGGAGACAAAATTAGGTTTGAAGAGGTAGCATTAGATTAATAGCATATACCAGGGGTGGGTTCCTGCCGGTACGCTTTTACCTGTTTTTCGCCGCAGAACCAAAGAAGGTGGTGGCGTTCGCAGCGCGGGGCTTCCCCCGCCTGCTTTCCCCCGCCCGCCTAGATGCCTCCATTTGCGTTCTTTTTCCCTCTGCGTATGCGCAAAGCATTCTGCTTGCGCAGAGGGCAAAAGAACACAAATGCCGGCGTCCAGGTGGGTGGGTGAAAGCGGGCGGGGGAAGCCCCACGCCGCGAACGCCACCACCTTCTTCGGTTCTGCGGCGAAAAACAGGTAAGAGCGTACCGGCAGGAACCCACCCCTGGCATATACCTAAAGTGACCAGATTTTTTTTTAAGCGGGACGGGGGGGGCGCCTGGGCGCCGCCATTTGTCTTGCCCTCTGCGCATGCGCAGAACGCTGCGCATGCGCAGAGGGCAAAACACAGCAAATGTAGGTGTCCAGGTGGGGGGGGAAGCGGGAGGCCTTTCCTCGCCTCCCGCCTCCCCTTCGGGAGCCGGCAGCCCTTCGGGAGGCCTTTCCTCGCCTCCCACCTCCCCTTCGGGAGCTGCCCTGGGGCCGGGCTGGCAAGCAACGAACAGGAGGCGGGAGACGGGGAAAGGAGGCAGCCGGCAGCTTACCTGCTCCAGGCATCCAAGCGCCGCGGTCTCCCGGTCGCCCGCCCGGCCCCAGGGCAATGGCGGCAGCGAGGCGACGGGGGGAAGGAAGGGGAGGGGGACAAGGAAGGGCTGTTTGTGCCGCCGGAGGGGCCGCTCATGAGCTCAAAGCGGCGACGGCCCCTCGTCCCTCACCCCTCCCAACAGCAGCATCCCAACAGCAGCGGCACCTCCGAGGGCGGGGCTAGGGATGGGGCAGGGGAAGGAGAGAAGGAGCAGTCCCCCTCCCCCCAGCAGGCAGCCGCCTCGCTGGAATTCCGCCCGACTTCCTTCCGGTACCTCTCTTTTGCTTCCCCTTTTAAGGTGACCAGACGTCCCGCTGTTTCAGCATTCTTTTCAAAAAAGCGGGACTTTTTGAAAAGAATGCGGGACGCGGGACACACGCTTGAAAAGCGTGTCTGTCCCGCCAAAAGCGGGACGTCTGGTCACCTTACATATACCCAGAATAAAGAATTATATGTATAGAAATGATATCAAAATAATGGATTTAGAAGAGTCACTGAGAATTTTAAAAGGTATGGAATATGTTATTAGTCTGTTAAATTTGAGAGGAACTAAGATAAGAATCACTCAGTGAAAGGGAAAGAGGGGGAAAGGAGGAAGTAGAAAGGTAGAGAGAAGAGAGGGAGTGGAGGGAAGGAGGAAGGAGGAGAGAAGGGTAAGAAAGTAAAAGGAAGGGATGGAGATAGAGGGAGGGGAGTGTCAAGAGATGAAAACAGACTGATGAATAGTAGTATTAAAAAGGTGCAAAATAAAATATTGACTTATGATTGATTGGATGAAATATATAATTATGCCTGTGTATTATTGTGATTGAAGCGGAAGTAGTCATTAACGGGTAGGACGTTGTAGCAGAATTTTGTGTACTAAGCTTAGGTCAGACCGTAGGCGGCATAGTTCTAGCTTGTCCTGGTCCAAAATTTCAAGCCTGGTTGCATAAGGTATTCTATTGGGAGCAGAGGAGTGGAGTACTCTTCTCGTGAAATACCTCTGGACTCGCTCAATTGTATTACTGTCCCTTATATAGTGTGGATTCCAGGCAAATGAACTGTATTCGAGAATTGGTCTGGCAAAGGTTTTGTATGCCCTGGTTTGTAGTATGATAACCTGAGAAGAAGCTTCGCAAAATTAGGTTAACAACTCTTAATGCCTTTTTGGCAATGCTGTTACAGTGAGCTCTGGGGCTTAGATCTTTTGAGATGAGTACACCTAGGTCAGTGATGGCGAACCTTTTTTTCCTCGGGTGCCGAAATAGTGCACGCACCACTATCGCACGCATGCGCGTGCCCACACCCATATTCAATGCCCCCCACACATCCCCGCTCCCTGACTTCCGGTGGGCCTGATAGGCCCATTTTTCGCACTCCCCAGGCTCCAGAGGCTTTCTTGGAGCTTGGGGAGGCCGTTTTTGCCCCCCTGGAGGCCCTCCGGAAGCCGAAAACACTCTCCCACAGCCTCAGCGTGAGCCAAAAATCAGCTGGCGGGCGCCCACATGTGCTCTGGAGCTGAACTAGGGCAACGGCTCGCGTGCCCGCAGATATGGCTCCACGTGCCATGTGTGGCACGCGTGCCACAGGTTCGCCATCATGGACCTAGGTCCTTGACAGTGTGAGAGTCGTCTATGAGGTCGTAACCGTTATCTGCTTATCATAATGTAGCACAATGTTGGTCGCTTTTTCCTAAAACTGAAAAGCCTGACTTAAGGAATGCTTCACTTTACAGGTAGTCCTCGACTTACAACCATTCATTTAGTGACCAACTGACAACCATTCATTTAGTTCGAAGTTACAACAGCACTGAAATAAAGTGACTTGCGACTGGTTTTCACACTGACGATGGTTGCAGAATCCGCTCAGTCAGGTGATCAAAATTTGGACGCTTGGCATGCATTTATGATGATTGCAGATGTCCTGGGATCGTGTGATCAACTTTTGCGAACTTCTGACAGGCAAGGTCAATGGGGAAGCCCGATTCACTTAACAACCACGTTGCTAACTTAACAACTGCAGTGATTCGCTTAACCTCTGCAGCAAGCGCTCTGTGGTCATAAATGAAACAAAACTCACTTAATAAATGTTTTGCTTAACAGTGGAAATTTTGGGTTCAGTTGTGGTCGTAAGTCGAGGCTACCTGTACCCTCTATTTTGAAGAGTTTTTGTGACTTGCCTTTTCTTGTATCTTGACCCTCGATGGCTGGTAGAACTTCGTACAACTGAATTTCACCACAGCAGTTGGCCTTTACAGCTTGGCGGGAGGGAGGAAGCAAATGTGTTTGGCACATGTTTCCTTTTGACAGAGTGGAATCGAAGCTTTAGGAAAGAAGCACATTGCTCAGGGAAAGCAGGAAACTCTGAATCATAAATTCATCATACAAATAAAACTGGATAATGTGGTTAGAAGGCCGTGGAATTAAATCACTCATTACTTATGTTGCCGTGAAAGTGATAGCTAAAAAAAAAATTAGAGTTGATGCCAAAGAATTATGGTATTCAGATGGCAAGACCTTCAGAATTAGGCAGAGGGTTTTAATACATCATACACTCAAAGTGTTCCAAAAAGAAAACTTGAAAACTACTTAGACTAGAATAGCATTTTTGTGTGTATCCCTGCATTTATTTATTTGTTTGTTTGTTTGTTTGTTTGTTTGTTTGTGAGATTTATATACCGCCTCACAGTGCAAGCACTCTCTAAGCGGTTTACACCAGTAAGCAATGTATATTTTACATTGCCCCCAACAATCTGGGTCCTCATTTTACCTACCTCGGAAGGATGGAAGGCTGAGTCAACCTTGAGCCGGTGAGATTTGAACCGCTGACTGGCGGATCACAGTCAGCTAAAGTGGCCTGCAGTACTGCCTCTAACCGCTGCGCCACCTTGGCTCTTTTAAATTAGCATGGTTTGCTGTATATTTGCAGATGTTCTTTTTACCATTCTAGCTCTCGCCGATCAGTAAGTACATTGTACATGGCAGGAATTGAGGGTCAGGTGAGAAGAAGTACTAAATCCAGTGGCCCTTTAAGGTTCTGTATTATTCATTGAGCCTGAGAGTAGGCTGAAGAATGGCCATGGGTGCTAGGAACCTTGGGATTTGTAGTCCTAGCAGGTAAGTAAGGCATCAGAATGAGAATGGTTGCTGTAACATAAGAACTTTTGAACTCACCACCACTTCTGTGTGAAAGCTTTGGAGAGGGGGGGGGGTCTCTTACTGAAGGGATGGGGGGGAATTCATAGCAGACCAATGAGGACCAGATTGGGATGAGACAGGCAAGTTGGTACCCAAATAATTCAGTACTGCCTAGAAACAGGTGAGAAGCCATTTGGAGATGCCCTGCCATGCAATGGGACACTTGGCCAACGGTATTGAATATTAAATACTTTTTCTCTCTCATGTTTTCTTGATGGAAATGACCAAGGCTCATCCCATGAATCCTAGGATGTTTGCAGTCTTCAAGTTAAGACATTCCTTGGCGATGATAAATATAAGGCAGAAATTGAAGAGCAGACCATGTGTGTGGTCTGAAGAAATTTACTCGAAAAGCATAAATTACAATTACTATTTTCTGTAATAGAAAAGGAAAAACGCAAATAACCTTTTGATAGCTGTGATCCCCTTGGCTATATGCGCTCTGTAGGCGACTTCTAACATGAAACAGAACCTGAGTTAAAAATAGTGTTTTTGTGTTTTTGTGTTGAAACTACTCTTTGGAGAATAAATGTCTGTGGGTTATTTTTTTTGCAATCCTGACCTTTGCATGAGATGAGCGAAGAATGTGATGTGCATGTTTTTTTACTGAATAAAAGACATACTCTCGGGGACACAAATATTAGGAAGAAATTAAAAAAATGATGGAACAAAGTGTGTGTGTTTTTTAAGTAGCAAAACAGAAACGAACACAAATAAGTTATTGGTTGTGTTCGCATGGCATGCTATGCCAGTAATTAGCCAATCACATATTTGTCTGGTGTCTTGTGTAAACTCAGTTGGTAGGTTTAGTTTATGGTTTAGTATACCCAGCTGCTGTGGCCTAGAGGTGGAGCTCTTGCCTCCCAATCAGGAGGTTGTGAGTTCGATCCTAGGTAGAGGCAGATGTAAGGGTCTCCTGCTTGGGCAGGGGGTTGGACTAGATGACCTGCAAGGTCCCTTCCAACTCTGTTAATCTGATCTGATCTGATCTCCATAGAGGTGGTGAACCTCTGGCCAAAAACCCTCAAGGCCTCCAAGTCCTATCTACCATTTCAACTCAAGATGATTGATAGGTACAGTACCTAAAACAACAGAAAGAACATCTTGCATTGGAAGAAACACTTATCAAACCATCAAATACATCAAAAGAGCATATTACTGACATACGTCCAGAGCTTGGGTTAAAAGTTGAATTGTTAGAGCAGTGCTCCCCAACATTTCTAGCTCTGTGGACCAGTGGTGGTAGTAGGGGAGGGGATGGTTTCATGAATGCGCCTCCCGCATGCATGGCCCAGTTCCCAATGGCCCAGTCACCGGGTCTGGGCTGTGGACCATGGGTTGGGGACCCCCGTGTTAGAGAATGTCCGAATAGCAATAGCAATAGCACTTAGACTTATATACCGCTTCATAGTGCTTTACAGCCCTCTCTAAGCGGTTTACAGAGTTCAGCATATTGCCCCCAACAATCTGGGTCCTCATTTTACCGATCTCAGAAGGATGGAAGGCTGAGTCAACCTTGAGCCGGTGAGATTTGAACAGCTGAACTGCTGAACTGCAGTGCTGCACTTTAACCACTGCGCCACCTCGGCTTGCACCTTTCACCAAAACTACTTCAGAAGGGGGAAAATAATGAAAAGTTTTTTTAAAATAAATCTTAAAATAGGCATAACACGATGAAAACAAAACACTTCCCCGGGTTTATACAATGTGGATGGGGGTAGCATATTGTGTGGCTGGATACTACATGCAAGCCCATGCATTGTTGTCTCCTGCAACAGTGGGTTGCTCCCGGTTCGGACCAGTTTTTAGAACTGGTAGCGCCAGTGGCGGGAGGCTCCGCCCACCCACCCGGGACGCTTCTGCGCATGCAAAATTATTTACAACCCACCACTGGTCTCCTCCCTTAATATGTGATGTGTCTATTTCAGACACAGGTCTGATTGGTCTGATTCTTACTTCTTAAAAAAAAAGGATTTTCAGTAGATCTTCATGAACGTTAACATCAGTAGTGGATTTCTCTTACCTTCCCTACCGGTTCAGAAGTGCGCGTGTCACGTCGGAAGTTGCTAGATCACGTCCATGTATTGACCCTCTGCGCATGTGCAGAAGCCTTTGCACATGCGCAGGGGGTTCTTCGCTAGCCGCTTTCAAGCGGGGAACCGGTTCGGGGGCGTGGCAAGCTGGCCATCACTACCAGTTCGGCGAATTTTCACCACTGGCTCGCGCAAACCGGTTCGAACCGGTAGCAACCCACCACTGGTTAACATATATGTAGATGGGTTAGAATGGAAGCAAACTGAGTCATGGCAACTAGGACTTTCTCCTTTATTTCCTATGTATTCCAAGGAATAGAAATAAACTTTCTGGAATATGCATTACATGTTCAAATCTGTGGAACATTAAATTAGTAAAAATGATGTTTGAGTACACCACAGCCCTCCAAACCCAGAAGAGACCCTCCCCCCCCGTATCCATCCTTTGCTTGTCATAATGTACAAGCAAACTTTGTATGGCCCAACCTTATAAGAGTCTAATGATTAATTGACTCTTTCAACTACCTTTCAAGTTACTAGTTGAGGATAATAGAAGACTAACGTATCTGAAGGGCACCAGGTTGGAGAAGACTCCTCAGGAGTTTAAGTCAAGGACGTTGTTCACAGCTATAGGAGGAGGAAGATGTGTTGGAGATGTTCGCCATCTTGAGTTACTTGTAAGAAATAGTAAAAGTGGGATACAAATGAATAAATAAATAAAAATGGAGACTGAGTTTTATTTTGGAGATGTCCAGCATTTGCATGCATGGTCTTTGGCTCTTTCTCACGGGAGACATGAATCATGGACTCTTAAGTAGTGAATTCCAGATGCAGGCGGTCCAGATAAGAGGAAGTTGCTGTGTGTCTGTTTCTTGTCAGCCTTCGTTGGCCATAGATCTCTCAAAGAATTCACGTACAATAATGCATTATTTATGTTGCACCATGGGAATGTTCTGTACATCTCTTTCTTTCTTCTCTCCCATTATGCATTCCAGTTCTGAAGCTGGTTTCCCGTTTTTCTCTTTTAGGTCTAATGCAAGCAAACAGGTTTCCACCATGTTTAAATAACAATGGAGTAAGAATGCAATATAGTTTCATGTGCTGTGAGAATGGTATGATAAATTTTTAGGCTAAAAAAAATAGCTAATCCTTACTTGAGGCATTATCTTGAAAATTGTTCTACACAAATTTGGCCGATGTTTGAAAATGTATGTAATTCAGTACAAGTAGGTCAACCCTGACTGCTCTTTAAAAGGCCAGATCCTGAAGATGAAACTCAAATACTTTGGCCACCTAATGAGAAGGAAGGACTCACTGGAGAAGAGCCTAATGCTGGGAAAGACTGAGGGCAAAAGAAGAAGGGGACGACAGAGAATGAGGTGGCTGGATGGGGTCACTGAAGCAGTCGGCGTCAGCTTAAACGGACTCCAGAGGATGGTAGAGGACAGGAAGGCCTGGAGGAACGTTGTCCATGGGGCTGCGATGGGTCGGACATGACTTCGCAACTAACAACAACAAAGTCCTCAAATTACAACTATTTTTTTAAGTGACCAAAGTTACAATAACACTGAACAAAGTGACTTACGACCAATCTTCACAGTTATGACTGTCACAACATCCCGAAGATCACATGATTAAAATTTGGGTGCTTGGCAATCAGTATGTATTTATGACGGATGCAATACCTTGGGGTCACATGAGTGCTTCCGGGTTAAAAGGATTAGGCGATGACATAACCATTGTCTAGCGCAGTGATGGCGAACCTTTTTTGGTTCGCGTGCCAAAAGGGGGGGGGAATGCGGGGGATCACGTGTGTGCGTGCCCACACTCATAATTCCATGCACCCCCGCACATGCACGCATGACCCCCCTGCTCCCAGCATGCAATGGCTCGCCCATTTTTTGCTCTCCCCAGGCTCCAGAGCCTTTCTAGGAGCCTGGGGAGGGCAAAAACGGCCTTCCCCACCCCCTCTGGAAACAGCCTGTTTCCTGACTCCCAGTGGGCCCAGAAGGCCCGAAAATCAGCCAGCTGGTGCACACATGCACGCCGGACCTGAGCTCGCGTGCCCACCGATATGGCTCCGCGTGCCACTTGTGGCACCCGTGCCATAGGTTCGCCATCACGGGTCTAGCGTATGTCCAATTGAGGACTCCTTTCATGTCTCCATTAATGTGCCTGCCGAAGTGGTACCTATCTATCTACTCGCAATCACATGCTTTTGAACTGCTAGGTTCCGGAACCTCGTCCTGTTACATAGCAGCACATCTAGGTCTCGGATGTAACTTATTTAACCTTGCTTGGCAGTGGCAATTCTGGTCCCAGTGGTAGTCATAAGTAAGTAAGTCATAAGTTACCTGTGATTGAAATTCTAAGGCATTTATAGTTAATGTTTAATAACTAAGAATGTTTAATTGGTGATACTTAAAGGAATTGCATAGATAACATACCGGTAATAGAATTTCATACCATGGTCTGCCCACTACTAAAGTTTTTGAAGGTGTTTTTGGACTTCTGCAAATATTTATTAGTCTTTCTTATGCCAGTTTTTCTCAATCCTGAAGGTGTACTGGACGACAAATCTCATCATCTCCAGAAAGCTTCGTGGTTAGAGATTGTAAGATTTTCAGTCAAGCATTTCCAAGAAATAACAAATCAGAGAATGATAATCTAAGCCAGTAAATCTCAACCAGGGTGGGGCTAAAGTATTTCAAGGTGGCCACAGGTGAAAAACATGTTACAACATGAAAAAGTAAAAGAAACCCAAATAAGCCACATCACTCCAAGGAATGGCTTGTAAAACTTTAGTTTATTGTCGTTTTTTTTTCCTTTTGAGACAGATGGACACAACATTTCCAAGAAGTTTTAATTTCCTTTATTTTTGAAGAATGCCTACAGGGCCCAGTTGTATTCTTGTAAATAATGATATGAAATAATGATACCAAACCTAGCAGTTTGCTTTGAAGGGCATTGACTTCTACTTAAAAAAAAAGATTCTATAATAAAATGAAGTAAAGTAGGGAATGGAGCCCAGTAGATGTTAGAGAAGGTATCAACAGGGGTAGTGATGTTAATGGTACTATGTTACTCACCTTTGACCTAAAGATTTAGTAGTTTAGTAAGTAGTTAGAAAGCACAGATAGTCCTCAACTTACGACCAATACCTGAAATTATGACGATGCTAAAAAAATGGATTTATGAACCGTGTCCAAAAATGGGTAGAAGGCCAATCAAGCTGTTGATGACCCAACTATGCTCCTAAATCCTGCAGATTAAAGTCGATTGTGGATCTAGTGCACAGGCATGCCACAGATGAATATCGATACCAAAGGTAGAAATCCTATACTATGAAAATCCAGCACCAGTTTTTACTGTAGTAGGAAATTGAATTGAAGCATATTAAGTTCAGAAACCTGGTCTGGAGTTCTGAAAGAATTGTTATGGCAAGTCCTTGTTGAAGACTATGGAGTAGCTGAAGCAGCTGGAAAGACCAAATATGTATAGGCTTATCTCAGTGGTGGGTTCCTACCGGTGCTGTCCAGCGCGCCGTTCAGGTAGGGACCCGCCGATTACGCAATTTGCGCACGATGGCTCTGGTGCCGTCTTCGCCGGTCCATCACGTGGCACCATCGTTTTTCTGGAATTTCTGGGCTTTTTTTGCTTCCTGTGCATGCGCGGAAGCAAAATCTTGTGAGGGGACGCATGCGAGTGTGAGATTTCAGTGATTTTTTTGCTTCCGCGCATACGCGGAAGCAAAAAATCACCGAAATCTTTCACGCGTGCGTCCCCTCATGAGATTTTGCTTCTGCGCATGCACAAGAAGCAAAATCGCGCGAGGGGATGCACACATGTAGCGAGCATGCGCGTGCGCGCAAAATGAGATGATGCGCGTGCAGTGCACTGGTAGGCAGGTAAGCGCACTGGTAGGCAGGTAAGGTAGGCTGGCTTATCTAGAGAGAAGAATTGTCACTGAATTCTGGCCTTGTACATTTGCATACTTAACCAGGTGTGCAACCAGGCCAGGAAAATTAAGGGGGAATAATTGTATTAGGGCAAAAGTGCAACTGTTTCGGCCTCCTTTCTACAGCCAGTGTCAGCTGCCACCTCACGTTTGCACTGTGCAACCATTCGGTATCAGCTGCCATGAACTCAAGGGGGACTGGATGAGAGGGGACTGCTTCAAGGGAAATGAAACTTCACCGTATCTCTCCAATATGGGCTTCAAAGACAGCTGGCTGGGAATGGAACGCAGTTGCATACCAAAACTACTGTCAACATTGAAACTGACCTGACTGAGGCCATTTTGAGGCTTCAGTGCTGCCACAGCTGGAGCTAAGGGATAGTGAATAGAGATAACTGAGGTTTGTAGCCAAAACAAAATACTTTCTCTTGGGAACCAAGGACATTCCAGCAGGTGCTTGGAAGGAGGGGACTGAAGTCACCTAGCAACTGGACTGTATCCTGATTGGACCATGTGACTGATTGTTTTGAGAAAGTGAAAACCTTTTAATTAGGTGAAAACCACAGGAACCTTTAGAGTTGGTTTTCACCAGCCCGTGCCAATATGGCATATCCAATAAAGCTATTCTTTGAGGAATCTACCTGCCTCAGAGTTTTGTTTGCTGTGGGGGTATGTTACTTGGAACCCTGACACCTATGCCTAAAGTGACCGCTGTGACATCTTGTTTGAATTTGATTGGACACGAGGGCCCAGTAATGGAAGGCGATTTAGAGAGGGAAAAGTTAGACTTGGGTATTTTGACACACGATTCTCAGTTCTGGCTATGCATTATTGTAATTCACTTGACTTCTAGTAAACTATGCCTTTCTCAATAAATGGAGTTAAGGATCGTTCTTACTTAGAAGTTCAAGCGAAGGCAGGTCTGACAGCCTTAGACATATTGACCAAAAGGGAATGTACTCGGATGCTGCAAGTTCTCACCTTGGATATGATTTAGTTCAGTTGCAGGTAGTGGCCCTATACATCTAAAATTGGTTGGTCTTAAACAACCCTGCAATTTATCTTTCTTTTCACCAGATGATCAATTTCTAGACTTGAAATCCTACATGTTGGAAAGTTCTTGGCCAGTGCCGATGCAGTGATATTTTTCTGGAGGGCCTCAGAATAGTTCACAAAAGAACAACTAATCTAGTGGCCTAGAGGTGGAGCTCTCGCCCCACAATCAGAAGGTTGTGAGTTCAATCCTAGGTAGAGGCAGATGTAGGGTCTCCTGCTTGGGCAGGGGGTTGGACTAGATGACCTGCAAGGTCCCTTCCAACTCTGTTAATCTGTTATCTAAAACAGTCTTAAAAGCTATCCATCTACAAATAATTCCCTAAACCAGCTATCCTAAAAGACAGGAGGTTTTTTTTTTTAAAAAAAGTCTCAGTTACATCAATTAATCTAAAAGGCAGACCAAACAGCAACTCACTCCTGCTGCAATTATCATCCAGATGTTTGGCAAATATGCATATTTAATGCATCTTCAATCATTGTTTAAAGAAGAGAGCTTCTGTATTACCAATAGGGGGCAGGAAACAGAAATCTCTAAGTCTTTGCCACCACCTGCTGGTGGTCCAGTTTTTTGCATTTCAGAGTCTTAGATCAACTTTACTTGAGAGAAACACGCACTGGGATGTTCCCCTATCCCTGGTCTTCTTGAGACAAACACATCTGTTTTTCTTCACAGAACTTGTTTTCGTAGCCTTGGCCATTTTTATCCTCCGTTGACTGACATCTTCCTTGAAGCGCAATGTCCAGAATTAAACGCACTGTGTAGTTTAAGGATATGTTGAAGGCAGTGTTTAGTTTCTGGCTGCATTCTAATTACACACAGGGATTTTGTGCTCTTGGCTAGTTTCACAAGATCATAAATGGGCTTGCGCAGTGCAGAGTTAGTATCCCGAAACCCCTCCCATTGCCTTTACATTAATTTTTAACAGTTTTAATCATCCTTGCCTTTTTAGATTTTTAACTGTTTTTATATATATTTTAATATTTTATTGACATCGTTCAAAGTCCCTCTGTGAGGGAGATGGGCAGTTCAAAAATGTGATAAATAAGTAAACAGTGTGATCATGTGCCTTGCATATGTATGTATGTATGTATGTATGTATGTATGTATGTATGTATGTATGTATGTATGTATGTATTGCTTAGGGTGGTATAGGAATGCAATAATTATAAACCATGCTTTCATCACCTGGCATTTTGGACAAATACAAGCTGTTTGGACAGATTGAGTAAACCATGATTAAGCAAACCATAGATTAATCCCAAATGTGAATCCAGCCTATAGGCTCGCTCGCGTAGCTCAATCACAGGAAGTTTAAAACAGAGTAGTGCTTTTTTTTAAAAAAACAGCGTGGCTTTTAAATGATTGCAAGGGGCCCAAAGCCAGTTTGGTCTAATGGTTAAGGCAGCTGCCCCCAATCGTTTGGGCACCAGGAACCGGTTCTGTGGAGAAAGCCTTTTCCGTGGACTGGAGGGGGCATGGTTTTGCATGCTGCCTGCATCCCATGGATGGGGCTTCACTTGTTTGCGTGTACCAGTTGCCGACATGCTGTGGACCGGTTCCGGTCCAGTGACAGAGGGGGGGGGGTTGGGGACCCCTGGGTTAAGGCATCAGCCTAGAAACCTGGAGACAGTGAGTTATAGTTCCACCTTAGGCATGAAAGCTGCTTGGGTGACTTTGGCCCGATCTCCAGGAGATGGTGAGTTCTAATCCCCCCTTAGGTTTGAAAGCCAGATGGGTGACCTTTGGGCCAGTGACCCTCTCTCAGCCCAACCCACATCACAGGGTTATTGTTCTGGGGTAAATAGAAGGAGGAAGGAAAATTCTCTGACAGAACAGTCAACCAATGGAATAGAAGTTGCCTTCTGAAGTTATGGGAGCTTAATCACTGGAGGCTTTCAAGAAGTGATTGGACTGCCATTTGTCAGAAATGGTGTAGGGCAGGGGTGGCCAAACTATGGTTCTTTGAGGACCTGTGGACTTCCAGAATTCCTGAGCTAGGCATGCATGCATGGTTGGCTCAGGAATTCTGGGAGTTGAAGTCCACAGGTCCTCAAAGAAGCATAGTTTGACCAACCCTGGTGTAGGGTCTCCTGCTTGGGTGGGGGGTTGGACTGGATGACCTACAAGGTCCCTTCCAACTCTGATAATCTGTATCTCTCCATCTAGAGCCTTGAGTTATGTAAAAAATAATCATTAAAATCAGAAGTTTTACCTTCCGCAGTCCTCTCCATTTGGGGATTTGGTTCCCTCCAGACAAAAATCCAGCAATTAAGGAATTAGGAGAGAGCTTGGGACGCTCAGGTTCCTTTGGCGAGGAGGACCTTGTCCCGGCCACTCGATGCCCAGATCTCACAGCCCTGAAAAAGTTGCAGGAGAGCCGCCTTTGCCAGCCCACAGCAGGACTGTGTAGTAAATCTCAAAGCAACAAAGCATTGCCGGTTCTTGCGTCAAGGCGGGAAGCCCTGCGGAGGAGCGCTATACCCAGGGGTCTCCAACCTTGGCAACTTTAAGACTTGTGGACTTCAACTCCCAGAATTCCTCAGCCAGCATAGCTGGCTGGGGAACTCTGGGAGTTGAAGTCCACAAGTCTTAAAGTTGCCAAGGTTGGAGACCCCTGATTTAATTAAGCAGCTTAGCTGCCTCGGTCGCGCTTCTTAATCACTTTGCAGGGGGGGGGGGGGGGAAAGAGCGGGTTAAAAAAAAAAGGCTGTGCCCCTCTCGGGGGGGGGGTAGGGGTGGGACGGACGGACAGATCCTGCCGGCTGAAGTTAGCCGAAGCAGCGAAAAGGGAGGAGGGAACTGCGCGCAGGGAAGGTGGAAAGGAAATGCTTGAGCGGTGCGGTCAGATCAGACCCTGTCACTCAGCCAGCTGGGCTGTGTGTGTGTGTGTGTGGGGGGGGGTTTCTCCTCTGACCATCGCATTCCAGGGTCGCCTCCCTCCAGCCCCTTTCCCTGCCCCCAGCCTCGCCGGTGCCTTCCTGAGGTTAGGATCCCAGGCATGTGGCAGGAGATCGCGGGATAGCCGTAGGGGCGCACTGATCTTGGCGCTGACATTTTTCTTCTTCCTTCCTTCCTTCCTTCCGCCCCCACCAACCCTAAAATGTTTCTCGGCTTGACAGCAAAGCAGCTGAGGATTTGCTTATTCCCCTCTCTGGCGGGGTTTGTTTTGAAGTCTTCTCGCTGCTGCTGCTGTTGCTGCTTCAACGACCTAGAAATAGGTGAGATTTCACCTGTCCGGTGAAAGACCCGGACTTGTGTCCGCTGAGGCTGCCAATCTCTCCCTGGTGGCGGAGGAGGAGGAGGAGGAGGAGGAGGAGGAGGAGGAGGAGGAGGAGGAGGAGGAGGAGGAGGAGGAGGAAGGGGGGATGTGTGTGTGGGGTGCCGCTTTGACAGCTGAGCGCCTTGCAACTGACAGAGCGGCGTCAGAAATGCCTCGCCATCTATTTGTTTTCCTTTTGCCTCAAGCATCGAGGAGGAGGGGAAAACACGCCCTCTGCCTTCTGGAAACTCAATGAAGCAGCTCCAGAAACCTTTACTTCGCCCCACTCTTCCCCAAGGATAAACAAACCCATTTGAGGGGGAAAAGAGCTCCCCCCCCCAGCAGAAGCCAAGCCAGCAGCAGCAGCAGAAGCGGCTGAATTCTGCTCCTTGAGTATTTAAGTGCCTCCCCTCTATCTCCCCCTCCCTCCCCTTCCCTCCCCCCCCCTCTCTCCCCCTCCCGTCACGGGTGCCAGCCAGCGATTAAACTAATTAATAGACTTAACAGGATTCTAAGCCACCCGCTCACCGATTAACCCAGCGATGCCAGCTGCTCCTTAAAGAAACTCCACAGAAAGCAAGGCTTTGAAAGAGGAGGAGGAGGAGGAGGAGGAAGAGAGAAGGAAAAACCTCCAGCGGGGATCTAAAAAGGAGAAGAGGTAGGAGTAACGGACGGACGGTGAAAGTCCCTCAGAGAAATGGGCAAGTATTTGGTCGCTTCTGCGTAAAACGGAACTGGGAAGCTAAAAAAGAAAAGAAAAAGTTATGTAACTAAAAAACGACAGCTCCCACGCCAGTGGGGCTTTCCTCGGAAAGGTAAACCCTGGTGAAATAGATAATATTCAATCCTTTCCTTATGGCTAGGGATTGTTTAGGGCTGTGGGGAATGTCCGGTGTGCACACTCTTTTTTTAAGAATGTTGTTTAAAATGACTTGAGTTTGTGAAATCATGCCGCAGCTGTGTGTTGGAGCGACAGTGTCTTTTGCTTTGGTCGAGGCTTTGCAAGGAACGTTTTCCATCCGATCGGGTCTGTTTTGATTAAACTGAGAAGATGCATCAGAACTCATAAGGGCTCGGTGGTGCCAGGGGGACAGCGCAGCACTGTGATAGCAGCCTCAAGGAAAACCAGGGATTTTGGAAAAATTGGATGTTGGAATCCTCAATAAATCCTTCCCTGTCCCTTGCTGGTTTTAAATTTTCAAGAATGCAAATCTAGATAGACCAAGACTATTGGTCCAAAGAGGTGAACATTTCACTAGAATGTATTTTTTTTTTGGTATTTGTTTTATTTGTCAAGCATATGTGATTATAAGCAAAGTATAAACATTTATAAACATTTATACACATTTTAAACAAATTTATACACATTTTAAACAAAGTATAAATGTTTTACGATTGCAATCAGCAATTATTTTACAAAAAGTTGTATATGCTAATGCCTAAAGGATTCACCAGATGGTTCTTATCCCACATGGACCTTTAACGGTAATAATGGTAAAATTTAGTGCAGAAAGTGAGACTCACCTTGTTGTGTGTGCTTGTGGGTTTATATGGGTGTGTTCTACGGAATGAAATGGGTGGGGATTGATCCTGTAGGACGAGGAGATTTCTATTCAGTGCTTCAATTAGTGTGAATTTTGCTACAAAATGTGAAGACTATATTTTTATAGATAACTTTTGAGTTTGCAGGGGGTTGGCTTGATTAAAATAAACTTTATAAGCATGCTTGGTATTAGTGCTGTATTTTGGTATGGCTTTGGCTCACAGTGAGACCACAAGAGGGAGTGGGTGGGCAGAAGAATTGTGTATGAAACAAATGCAAGATAGTTCTCACTTAACAAACATTTGCTTAGTGACTGTTCAAAGTTACAACAGTGCTGAAAAAGAGAGACTTAAGACTAGTATTGTACTTAAGCACATTGTAGTGTCCCTGTGGTCACATAATTGCAGTTTGGATGCTTGACAACTGTCAAACATTTCTGACTGTCACAGCATCCTGCAGTCACATGCTCGTCATTTGTGACCTTTCCGCTAGCTTCCAAAATGCAAAGTCAATAGGGAAGCCAGCAGGAAGTCACAAGTAACAGTCATGTGATATTTTGCTTAATGACTGCAGGTGATTCACTTAATGACCATAACTGAGGCTGCTGGAACTGCTCTCGCTAAAGAGGGCAGTCATGTGATGTTTTGCTCCACAGAATTGCCAGCCCCAGTTAGGGCTATTAAGCAAGGACTATCAGTAAGTAAAATATGGACTGGTAATAAAAAGAAGCAGGGATTCATTAAATGTTCTGTTATTCAAAAGTATTCTTACTGTTAAGAGCAGTATTTTGCCAAATCAGTTTCACATCTTGGAGTCCTATTTTCGGAATGATATTAGCAACTCTACAGTTCAAGATATTAGTATGCATGCTGCTGCTTCAAATAAACAAATGCATAAATAAAGTATGACGGGATGACCTCAGAACTGTTTAGCATCTATCTCCATGATGGACAGTAGCATCTCCATAAATACATTTGTGTCAAGAATTCTCTTTATAAAAGATCATAAGCTGGGAAGCTGAGAGAAGCTTGCTCATTCTGCCTCCTTCCA
The DNA here is from genome assembly GCA_023053685.1 of Diadophis punctatus similis. NCBI lineage: Eukaryota > Metazoa > Chordata > Lepidosauria > Squamata > Dipsadidae > Diadophis > Diadophis punctatus. The sequence continues at coordinate 10,998,672 of JALIGW010000002.1, read as the reverse complement.
AATTTATTGAATTATGAAGGCCAGAAATCCTGATACCATGCTGGATAGCTTAATTGGGGAGTTCATATTTTTCCTGTACAGACTCAGTCTCTGGTAACAAGGATGGAAAGATCTTTGCTGGACATTGAGTGGAGGGAGTTGCTCACATCAGTTGATTGGACAACGCAAACAAATTTGATGAAAAAAAGTTTCCTATGAATCAGGGGTGGGTTCCTCCCGGTTCGGACCAGATCGCCCGAACCGTTAGCGACCCGCTGGTGATGTAATTTTGGCATCACAGATCCGGTTCTGTCTGTGCCGGTCTGTGCTCGCCGCCATCTTTTTTTCTGAATTTTCGGCTGACTTTTCTGACTTTGGATGGCTTCACAGCGTTTTGTGCTGTGAAAAAAAGCCCTCCCGCCCGGCCCTGGGTTAATACTGACCTTTATTTCTTCACCTGAAGCACAGCTGAAGAGCTCCTCAGCTGTGTTTCGGGCTGAATCCACCTTCTGAGCATGTGCGGAAGTGAAATCGCGCGAGGGGACGTCGCGACCCGAACCGGTGGCGAAGGTAAGTGAAACTCACCCCTGCTATGAATCCTGGGAAAAGTTACACAGTCAGAAAGACATGTCCTATCTTGAAACGGGGACAGTCGTTCAGTCAAAAGCATCCTTCCAGATGTACAGATTACAAAATAAGATTATATATATATATATATATATATATATATATATATATATATATATATATATATATATATATATATATATATATATATATATATATATATATATATATATATATATATATAATAAAAATAAGCTAGAAGGGACCTTGGAGGTCTTCTAATCCAACCCCCTACAAAGCAGGAAACCTTATACCAGGAGTGTCAAACTCGATTTCATTGAGGGCTGCATCAGGGTGTGGCATGGCCTGACAGATGTGAGAATTAATCTCACAGAGGCAATGTTTGATCTTTTCCCGGAGTTCTGACATTAGAAATGAAACCGCAGTTTAAAAGTCTAAGTAAAATATTTATTTCGGTACAAAAACAATAAATCCTCATTTGTTTACATCTCTGATATAAATGTGCGTCTTCTCTCAATGGAAGACAGAACAAGAAGGATAGAGCGGAGATTGGAATGCACACATGTGTACAAGAACATATCAATCACGTGCTCAGGAATAAACCATTATATTAGATAGGGATGCATCTCCCTGCATATACATATAACAGGCAATAAATCACACCGTGACATGGCCAGGGTGGGCGTGGCCAGGGTGGGCGTGGCCAGCTTGACATCACTCTTGTGTCGGGGGTGCCTGTGGAGCCCTGAGCACTCTGCAAGTGAAACGGGCTCCCAATCTCTGTTTTCAGCTGGGACGGCCTCCTGCAACCCTCTGCCATCGAAAATGGAGCTCAGAAGGGCCTCCATTTTCGGCTGGCAGAGGCACTGCAGGCCAGTTGTTCGCTGTTTCCAGGGCGGCCCTGCGGGCCAGATCTAAGCACCCCACCGGCCGGATCTGACCTGCGGGCCTTGAGTTTGACTCCTCTGCCCTATACCATTCCGGACAAATGGCTGTCCAATCTCTTCTTAAAAACCTCCAATTCTTCTCTGACTTGAGCTTTGGTGCTAGTAGCTACTGTCATATCCCTTCTTTTCTATATATGATCTGTAGACATTTGTATCTTTATAAAGTGCACCTTTCCAGCAATATGCTAACAATTTAACTTTTCTTTATCCAAGCTTAGCCTTATCCAAACTGTCTCACCATTAAAAAGGGTTAAACATAAGCACTTGGAATCCATAGCCCCCCAGGGCACCAGTTTGGGGAAGACGGCTGCATTCAGTCAACCTCAGGAACAACATTCCGTCCAAAAATGCTTGTAACCTAATTTTACCATGTCACTCCTACCAACAAAGCCTGCAGTAAGGAAAATGTATGAATAAACCATAGAACCGGTGTTCATTGGTTTGATGTTACCTTAGGCACTTGGCACAGAATGTAAAACCTGGTTCAGCCAAAATCATCATAGTCCAAGTAATAAACAGGAACATAAGAAGTGGCTTGGATCACATAACAAGCTAAGTTATATTGAGCATTGTTCATTTTAGATTTACTATGTTTGTGAATCCATCCAACCACTGAGGCTTGTATGCCCACTGTTTACGGCTTTGCAATTTATTTATTCATTTATTCAAGCTGCTGTTAAACAGTGGCTTACTGGATCACTGAATTAGATCCCTAAGCTATTTAATTTTGAAAAGACAGGACACAGGTACAGTAGCATCCTGAAAAATGGCAATGGCTCAATATTTTGGTTTTTTTGTCAAGATAGTGACATATGTTACAGGAGTCAAGCTCAAATCAAAATTGATTACAGCTCCTTTCCAACTTGGTACCCTCTTGATCTGTTTCAATGACCATAATTCTCAGCTACAATTTTGATTATGCAGGCTAGGGGTTATGGAAGATGAAACCTAAGACATCCAGAAGGTACCAAGTTCACAGTAGTGATCCAACAGTAAATATAAGGACCATAAAATGTTTTTGTGATATCCTGTGTGCTCAGTCCATTCATACTTGTGTTGCAATGTCAGACACCAGTTCATAAGATGCATTGTAATGTCATAACAGATGTTTCATTTATTTGACCATCTTGCTCCCTGCATATGCCTATATTTGTGTTGTTGGCAGCAATAGCTTTCCATGATTCCAGAAAAGATCTTATCCAACTCTTGCCCAGTGGATGGAAACTAATCAAGGAGAGAAGCAACCTAGAACTAAGGTGAAATTTCTTGTCAGTGACAACAATTAACCAGTGGAATGACTTGCCTCCAGAAGTTGTGGGTGCTCCAACACTGGAGGTTTTTAAGAAGAAATTGGACAATGATTTGTCTGAAATGGTATAGGTTTCCTGCCTGAGCAGAGGATTGGACTAGAAGACCTCAAAGGTTCCTTCCAACTCTGTTATTCTATTAACTCTTCATCTCTAAGCTCCTTCCTCATTTAGCCCCATTAAAATCCACCCCAAAGTTAGAGTGATTTTTATGCTACTCGATCTTGGTGGAATTCCTCCTCACAAAAATGAACACAGTTTCTTCTTGAGTTGATTTTAGCTGTGCCTTCCAGTCTGATTCAATCAACTAAGATTTCTAGGAGGTTTTTAATTATTTGAATGTGTTTGAATTATCAATTACTTTAGGAGATGTTGCCCATTAAAAATAATAGACAGATATACCATTAAATATATTTGTCAAGAATATAAAGATTGAACCTGAATTCCTCCCCCCCAAGGAGTATCTGGTTTATCAGCAGCCCCTGGTAGTGTAAATATTGTAGAAAAGTCTGTACAGTTCTTTGCAACAATATGCAAGTTGTTCACTATTGTCCTCTTTCAAGACGTTCTTTAACTTCTCAATCTTGTCTACAGTTCTGTTATTTCCTGGTGGTTCTTTGTCCACGTACTAACCAAGTGTGATCCTGTTTAGCTTTTTGAGATAGGCTGAGATTGGCTAGTTGTGCTCCTTAAATGGACCAGAAAATTGAAAAGGAACATAAAAAGCAAGTGTTAGCATGTGCAAATTTTAAAATTAATTCTTCCCATGCTACAAATGGTTTAAAGGTGCAGAATCTCCACATGTGTTCAGCAGCAATCTGATGTCGGATTGGGGGACATCTTTTAAACCAGCCTTCCTGTGATTGAAGGTGGGGTGCAGCATGGACCATGGGAACTCTTTGTGACTCAGTTCAGTTGATCCAAGAATAGTGATGGTCTCCTTCCTGCCTCCCTTTCCATCTTAGAACTGTGTTGAGTTTAGCAGTAAATGGAGTGGAAGTGAAGCATTCATTGATCATCTTTAATTACAGGCAATTTGTGAGCACCGCAGTTTATGCTGTGCTCAGATTTCAGCCCGACAGACAAGGGAACAGATTAAAGACTCTCATTCGTCTGGTGCCAAAGTGACAATTGTTGCACAGCAGCATGGAGAGCGTGTATCCTTCTCCATGCATGAATGAAGAATTACCGAATTGCTAGCATTAACAACATTCCATATTTCAGTCCTTGGGACAACTTCAGAACTGGTTCTAAGTATAGTTATTCTGGGATCCAACTCTTGGACTGTTCCCCATTTTAATTTAGCATTCTGTGAAAGTATTTATTTAGACTATGACAGTTTCCTAGTTTTGGTGCTGTTGACATCAGTGACTCCAAAATAAGTGTGATTAACTTTTCTATTTAGGAATTGGCTAAACCTCTTTGGAATCTTGCCTTAAAATCTTGCTTCTTCTTCAGGATTTGCATAAGAGCTTTGTTAGGTAGAAGTTATAGGCAATCCTTAATTTATGACTGGTCTCTTAGCCACTGTTCAAAGTTACAGTGGATCCTCCAAAAGCTACTTATGGTTCTGAAGTTCCAACGTCCCCTAACCCCAGTTACGTTGAGTGCATTTTGGGTGCTCGGCAAATACCCCGCATTTATGGCCATTTACAGTGTCTCACAATGATGTAACAGGCATAAAAAATGGGTTGCTCACATGATGTCCTGCTTTAAAACTGTCGTGACTTAAAACTGCCTGGCTAAATAATGGTCGTATCTCAAGGACTACCTTTGTATTGATATATTGTAGTAAGTAGTAATACTTTGATTTTGACCTTTTTGCTATGTTAAGACAGCCAATTAGACTTTTAAACCATTGTTTGTGAATTGGCATATTGTGCCAATCCATCTCATTGGTGTATTCACTTAGCCTGGTATATGATTTAAGGTCTGTTAGCATCAACTATCTTAAGAGGGAAAATGCAAAAAGAGACAGTAAAACTTAAGAGGGGTTTGAACCCCTGGCATTCTTCAGATACATTATGACTGTATTCTTGCTGTTTAGGGATATTTCCAATTTCACATCTGAAGAGTAATATGTGGGGTAAAGTCTGGGTTAGATCATTTTGGTTAAATGAGAATCACTGCTAGGTAATTAAATTACAATGACAGACAGGAAAGGGTTCTTGGATTTCTAAGTTTGTTTGATATACAGTATTATCAGCCAGTTATGTTTGTTTATCTAAGTGACATTAACTTGATAAAGGAGTGAAAGAAAATGGGAATATAGATATTGAATAGATTTAGAATACTCCAGCAAAATACTATATCATAATTAGACTTCAAACCTCTTGAGACCCTTAAAGATTTATTGCGATAAAGATAGCTCAGTATAAAAAATATATATGTAGCTCAGGGTGGAGCTATAGAGTCCTTGATACTTTCTGAACTGCTTGCTTGCAGAGGTTTCATTACTCAACTACTCATCATCATCATCATCATCATCATCATCATCATCATCATCATCATCATGGTAGACCAGGTTTGTTGTGCTTATTTAGATTCCCAGAGCTTGAGAATTGATTGACAATCTTAAGGTTCTACCAAATAATTAAAAGCAGAAAAATTCAAATATGAATGTTACATTCATCCAACTGCATCCCCATGAAGATGAAGAGAACAAATTTAACTCAAACTCAACTGTACAGTTTTCTTCACAATAGTAATGAAGTGATTTCCCACTGTTATCTCTTGGGATGTGTTTGGATTTATTGTTAGAACTTGAATGAAAAGGAACTTGAATGGTAGCCCTCCTCCAAAGAATACAGCTCTAGTATTGTCAGCCTTCCCAGATAGAAATAGACAGGGAACTCGACCAGATGAGGTAATTCTACATTAACAGAATCTTGCAAGCCTGAAAGTACACATATCTTGTAGTCTCCTTTATAGTCTGAGAAGCTGAGTCTCTTGATCCACTCATTTTGCAGCTGTGGGCTATGCCCTCTCTTATCTGACTGTTCCCTAGGCAGCATTTCTTCGTCCATCTTTCAAGGTCTTTTCCCACATATTGTACAGGTGTTCCCTGGAGGGCTTCCATCTAGTTCTAACCAGATCCCTGCTTAGTTTCCAAGGCCAAACAAAGTCTGAGGACACAACTGTGTTAAGGAACATCTCCATTACACCAAGTGTTTTGTTTTAATAAAGGGTACATTTAAGGTTTTAGGACCAGTAATTTTGCTATATACAAACACTTAAAAATTATCTACAGAACTATGCTTCCAAAAATGCACATTTAAATTAGAAAACTTCCAGTATTTTTATTCACATCAGATTTAATGTACTTTCTGGTGGAATACTGTAAGAATACTGTACTGTGGTGGAATTTTATAGGCAGAGTTAAAAATCTGAATTGCAGCTGAATGTATCCTTTTTATACCGAACCTTATTAGTAAAGCATATAATTAATTGGTTATGAAGATTTGTCTTCATTTTAATATAGTAAATTTGAGTGTGTACCTCAGTACAGAAGATAAAATATTTCACAAGAAGAGTCCTTCACTCCTCCACTCACAACAAAATACCTTATTCCACCAGACTTGAAATACTGGGATTAGACAATTTACAACTACGTCGCCTCCGATCTGATCTAAATGTAGTTCATAAAATCATATACCAAAATGTCCTTCCTGTTAATGACTACTTCAGCTTCAACCGCAACAATACACGAGCACGTAACAGATTCAAACTAAATGTAAAGCGCTCCAAACTCGACTGCAGAAAATACGACTTCAGCAACAGAGTGATCAATGCCTGGAATGCACTACCTGACTCTGTGGTTTCTTCCCCAAACCCCCAAAACTTTAACCTTAGACTGTCTACAGTCAACCTCTCCCCAATTCTAAGAGGTCTGTAAGGGGCGTGCATAAGCGCACCAGCATGCCTACCGTCCCTGTCCTACTGTCCTATTGTCCTCTTTTATCGTTACTTTTTACTTATGTTTATAGAAATTACTACTATACATGTTTGACAAATAAAATAAAAAATAATGACTAGTTTACTGTCTTTATCAGTTGATTGGATGGAATCATATAGATGAGCTGATGAACCTCCCAACTCAAAATACATTAAGGTAGAAGTGGAGAAAACCTGTTCCTCTGTTTCTTGCTGAACTTTCATTCCCCTCCCCCATAATTAAGGATGCTAGAATTTGGCATTCATAGGTCCCCCTTCCTAAAAGATATCAGGAACTAGCATGATAAAACAGTTTTGTGTATGTCTGTGTTTTTCAGCTGCAAACCACAGTATGAAGCAAATTTGATTGTGTGAGATTCTACCTAACAGTGTTACAGAAAGATGGATCAGATATTTAATTGGCAGGGCGATAAATGTCCTCAACCAGGTTTACAGTTTTACACTACAGAAGTTCAAGCAGAGACATACCAAGAAGCGGAGAGAGAAAAATAACATTTTTATTATTTTTATTTAGTATGTGCTTACATCTAAATGTGGTTCAAGATCTAATTTTTCCCCTTGCAACAACAATCCTGGGAGATAGGCTTACCTGAGAGATACTGTCTAGCCTCAAGTCACCCAGTGAGCCTCTATGATTGAAAGGTGGAGAGGAATCTGGATCTCTTCACTTGTAGTCCAGCAGCCTCATTGTCACACTACACTGTTAGTTGCTCTAAATATATTCTGGAGAGGAAATACATATGTGTCAGGTACAAGAAATCAGGACCCAGGATAGAGTTCAAAAGCATTACGAGTTTATTCCATGCTACCTATACACAAGAATCTGATCTATTAAAGGTGAAGGCAAATTGGCGCCAGATAACAGTCAATTTGAGTTCAAGGGGGGGTGGGCTTTGGCAGAGGTAGGCTTCACATAATTTACCTACCGGTTCGCCCAGCACCGAAAATGTGAGCGTGCCGCGCCTTCAACGCCTCCCGTGCATGCGCACGGCCTTCCGCGCCTGTGCTTTGCTCACACACGCACCTTCTGCTTAGAAAATGTAGCTAAATAGGATGGCATAGTGCCAGAGCGGGTGGGCAGGCCCACCCGCAGGTCGATACTATCTGTTCGCCTGAACCGGTCCGAACCGGTTGAATCCCACCTCTGCCACTTCAGTTTCTTCTGGGGGTGTAGTGACTCCAAACTGAGGATATGTTTGACCCCACCCTCCGTCTCAGCCTGGTCATCTCCTACAATATGCCTACTCTGATTTCTCCCCCTCCCCGCTTCTATTCCTCCTCTTGGAGTATAGTGTTTGTGTTGGATTGCAGGATCCAGGACTGCAAAACAGGAAACAAAACAAAAAACACCTTTCTCCTTTCAGCCATCAGAGCACCAATGGAAGGGCAGGAAAGGATAGTGAAGACAGTGAAGAGACATTTGTGTGTAGAGAGAGGAAAACAGGGAAAATCCTATCGCTCTTGGAATGACCTTTCAGTGACCAGTGGATTGTGCCAACAATTCCTTATCAAATACCATTCATTCAAAGTTTTAATCTTGTGCCTAGTTGTTGCAACTTCCTTTAAAATTCAAGTTTTTTTTTTTCCTGTTTAGTATTTTGTAGCTGGAAGACATTCCTGAGCTAACCCCCAGTGGTCTGTAGCCCCTGCGTTTTGGAGAAAGTCAAAAAGACAAAGGAAGTGTCAGAATGGGTAAAAAGTAATAAAAGCAACTTTCTTTCTTGCCCACCCATTTCTAAACTCACTCAGAAAAAGACAGATTGCTAATCTTTAAAATGTTTTTGGATCCCCCAAAAGCTGATGAAAAAAAAAAAGGAGGAGGAGCCATGAAATTCTCTTTATCCAGATCTGAAGTCAAAAGTTTAGGACAACCAAGGGTTATCTGTAATTATTCCCACTGGAAGACTTCAAAAGACATTATTATTGCCTGCTCTGGTTTATTTTCCAGAAGCGGTTGTTAGAAACTTCCAAATGCCATTCACAGCTGCAAATTCAATTTTCTCAACTAAGCTCATGCAATGTTTAAGAAAACCCAACTGCTTTTAAAGGAGAGCAGCGGAATCCGGTTAAGCAAGATCTAATATGCATGGCAAAACGGCGACTTCACCCTTCTCTTGCAGAATTTGTATGAGAGCTAGTCTACAGAAATACTCGGACTATTTTAAATTTATAGGAAAGCACCGTATGCCTGAATGTGTCACACACCAAACACGGTTTCTTCTTCATTATAGAAAGAAGGATGTTAAGAGAATGAGGTTTTAAGGCAGAGTTTTCCAAAAGCTAATGAAAAGAGGGATGCTAGCTCTCTATGCATTTCATTCTATGAATTCTGACCTCAGGTTTGGCTTTTCCTTAGCAGAAAGGCACGGTATGCTGCTGAACAGGACACAAAATTAATCTCCTTTTGCAAAAAATAAATAAATAAAAAGAATAGATTGTTTACTTTGATAAATTTGCTTCTGGCAAGAAGCAACCTTTTGATTGAAACACGGTCCTAAGCCATTGTATTCAGCTGTCTTCAGTAGCATTGATTGTGCTATGCTTCTGGCCATCTCTAGAGGTTGGGAGAGAACTTGTCCTTCTTTTAGGCATGGTTTTGTTTAGTGGTGGTGGCGGCAGAAGAGGGATAAAACCTATGGCTCTCTGTTGTGGGTGTTGCACGGATCAACTCTCTGGTCCTTCCTAATTCATGCCTATCTGAAGCCACTGAGATAAATCTTTTATTGGCATGGGGTCAATCTAGAGTAGTGGTTCCCAACCTTTTTTTGGCCATGCCCCACCTAAGCATCTCTAAAATCTTGATCCCACCCCATGACATATAATTCTTACTATTCAAAAAGTGAACTCCTACTCACGCGGAGGAAGCCTAAAAGGCCATTAACTTGGTTTAAAGAAGGTTCCAATTGCCCCCATTAAAAATCAAATTGCCCCCCTGTGGGGCGTGGGCCCCACGTTGGGAACCACTGATCTAGAGGGTAAGAAAGATGACCTTGATGAAAATATGGAACAGCCATTATCTTCCCTGACCCCTAGTCCTAACCCTAACTTTCCCAGAGCTACTTATGGTCTGGTTTCAAAATTACAATGGCCACAGAGAGAGAGGGTGGGTGGGTGGGGAGAGTCACATTTTGAGCATTTGGCAACTGGCTCACATTTATTTATTTATTTATTTATTTATTTATTTGTTTGTTTGTTTGTTTATTTATTTATTTATTTATTTATTTATTTATTTATTTATTTGTTTGTTTGTTTGTTTGTTTGTTTGTTTGTTTGTTTGTTTGTTTATTTGTTTATTTATTTGTTCGATCTTATAGGCCGCCTATCTCCCGAGGGACTCAGGGCGGCGTACAACATAAAGATGAACAATCAATTTAAAACAACAACAGAAAACGATTAAAAATACATATAAAAATTAAAAACATTTCCCATAATTCATACGCCAGCCGGAAGAGCCAGGTTTTAACGGCTTTACGGAAGGCCAGTAAGGAGGGGATAGTCCGGATCTCCGGCGGTAGTTGGTTCCACAGAGACGGAGCTGCCACAGAGAAGGCTCTCCCCCGCGGACCCGCCAACTGGCATTGCTTGGTTGACGGGACCTGGAGGAGGCCGACTCTGTGGGACTTAACTGGTCATAGGGAGGCATGTGGTAGGATGCGGTCCTGAAGGTATCCTGTTATGTTATGGCTCCTAGCCTGGGGTCATGTGATCATTTTCAATGTTTTTTCCTGGTTTCCAGTATTCACTTCTTGTTCCAGCAAAGAACGGCCATTGGAGAAAACGGATCTGCTTAATGACAGTGGCATTCACTTAAAAACCATCACAAAAAATGTGTCTGGTCATGTGATGCCTCAACTTATGATTACAATGGTTTACAACCATGATTTCAGTCTCAGTAATTACAGTCAGAAGTCAAGGGCTATCTGTATAAGGCAGCGTTTCTTAAACTCTTTTGCTCTCAGGACCCCTTCCCATTTTGAATAATTGCGAAGGACCCAAAAGAGCTTTTGCTTATATGGGTCATATTTATCAACATTTACCATATTAAACATTAAGTGATAGAATATTTATTGAATCGTATTAAAAATGGTAATATTAAAACATTAGATATTAACATAAAGTATTTTCATCAAAAGCTTTTATAAAAAAACAAAAAAAAACAAATAATAATGAGAAGAGTCACACTGTTTTAAATTTTTGCCAATATCTCCAATTCCGGCACATAATTTTGATTTTGTGAGTGGATCTGGTGGTCCAGTGGTCCTCAGGCCAGACTTTAAGAAACACTGACATAAGATATAAGAGAAGTGATAGCTGGCTCAGCAGCAGTATTTGTGAGATGGATTTGGGTGCCTTAATTGTTGAGTTGAGAATAAAATCTCATAGAGACAATGTTGGATCTTTACTTGGAATTCGGACAGTTAGAAATAAAACCGAGATTAAAAGTCTAATAGAAAATATTTATTTCAGTACAAAAACAATAAATCCTGAATAATTACATCTTTGCTAAGAAAACACGACCATTCAGGTCAAGAGCCAAGTCAGAAGAAAAAATTAATGGTGGATAGGAATGTAGATATGCGTACATTTCATATCACGTGTTCTGCTTATATTGGAAAGTACCATAATATTAGATAGGGGTTCATCACCCTGCATAGACATACAACTGACAATATTCACTACATGACATTAATAGACTACTGATTGAGCATGGACTACAGTGTACATCAGCTTTTAAAGAACCAATGCAATCTTTGACCTCATCCACAGAAGAATAATTTCAAGATTACAGGACTTGATAGTTCTACTGTAGGGGTAGGACCACACCTAGAATACTGTGTCAAAAGGGATGCTAAGAAACTGGAAAAAGTGCAGAGAAGAATAAAAAAGACGGTGAGAGGATTGGGGGCTAAATCCCATTAAAAGAGCTGGATAAGTTTAGCCAAGAGAAGAGAAGAGAAGAGATGAGAGGCGGGGAGAGGAGAGAAGAGAAGAGAAGAGAGGACAAGACAAGACAAGACAAGACAAGACTAAAGGGAGATACGATAGCAATCTCCCAATATTTGAAGGATTGTCAGAGGAAAAAAAAAAGAATGTGAATTTATACTCTGTAATGGAAAGGACAAAAACCTGTGGTGGAAGTTTTCCCCCTTCGAAATAAGGAGGAATTTCCTGCCTGTCACAACTATTAAGCAATGAAATAGCAGTAGAATAAATAAATAGCACCATTAGTGCCCATCACTCACTGGAAGCTTCAAACAAAAGTTAGACAGCCATTTAGGATGGCCTGAGGATTCCTGTCCTGGTGAGGGGTTAGACTAGAAGACTTCCAAAGGTCCTTTCCATTCCAACCCCGTGTTTCTATGATTCATCATGTTTCCATCAACTGTCTTTAAAAACTCTCATCTATTTTGAGCTCTGGATTATTGGTGTTAATTGGAGATAGAAATTAATTGGTAGATGTAATAATATGTGAAAATGACCTTGGGGAGGGGGGGGGAGAGGAGGACATGTTGCCTAGGGAACGATCGGATAAGAGGGAGCATAGCCTACAGGCTCAGAAGGAACCCGTTTCTCAGGCTGTAATGGGGACTGCAGAAAAATTGTACATTCAGACAGGCAAGATTCTGTCAGTGTAGCTATATAATAAAGTAGAATGAGCTTATCTGGCCGTGTTTCCTGTCTGGTATATTTGGTAAAGTTGACATCAATCTTGTAAGTCTGAAAGTATAATTGTCCCACAGTTTCCTTTAGATCCCCATAACTTAGGAAGGGTTCCTCTTGAGCCTCTTCTTCACCCATTGTGTAGCTATGGGGTATGTTCTCTTCTCTTCTCTTCTCTTCTCTTCTCTTCTCTTCTCTTCTCTTCTCTTCTCTTCTCTTCTCTTCTCTTCTCTTCTCTTCTCTTCTCTCCTCTCCTCTCCTCTCCTCTCCTCTCCTCTCCTCTCCTCTCCTCTCCTCTCCTCTCCTCTCCTCTCCTCTCCTCTCCTCCCCTCCCCTCCCCTCCCCTCCCTTCCCCTCCCCTCCTCTCGATTGTTCCTATCTCTTTACCTGGTCTGCCAAGGTCATTCCCACATACCATTACAGTAAATGGGTTGAAACAGATGCATGAATGGTAATGATGATTTCCGTATATAGACACTCATTCCTTTTGACTCAGTTTTCCTGCTGGTGAAATGGGAAATGTCTGGGCCTTCTGAATTGGGCTGTGGTTGTTCTGAGCACATGGCTTCTTTCATGGCTCCGTTAATTTGCCCCAAAAAAACCAAACAAACCCTTCCCTCTGCCTGTTGTGTCAAACTATCTATGATAAATGGCTGCCCTAGTGACAATATTTGTGAATGGATGAATCACAGGAGGGAAGAACACGCTTTGTTTGACTTCAGGAGCATCTGCCAAATTCCTTATTCTCAGAGAGTTCAGCATCTAATGTGCAGAGATTCTCTGTATTAAGTATTATGTTTGGCTAAAGGAGGCTTTGCAGCTCTGTAATCGGATACTTATTCCTATATAAAAGTGAACGCTCCATAAGAGAAGCGAAGGGGGAGCCAAGTCACGTTCTGTGGAGAGTTTTGGGTGGCCAGTAAGGAACTAAGTTCAAATGCAGGAAGCAAAAGAGATCAAGGGCAGGCTTCAAGAAAGGAAAAAGAAGTGGGGCCTTTGGTCTCAGATTATGAATGCACCTTATTTTGCTCTGCCCGTATCTCTAGATCTATTCGGATAGATTATTTTGTTTATGCTAGAGCTCCAAGGGGCACTTTGCAAAGTTTGTTGGCATGAGCAAGCATCCCTTTTTTTCCAGCCCCTAAAAAGGCATCCGTGGGCTACTTCAAAGGCCCACTCAGATTGCAGATCTATGTGCAACCATAATTCTCCCCTCCTCCACAACCAGTTCCTCTAGGACAGTGATAGCGAAACTTTTTTGGCTCGGGTGCCAAAAGGGTGCGCGCGCATGCGATAGCGCGCGTGCGTGTGCTCACACCCATAATGCAATGCCCTCCCCGTGCATGCGCACAACCCTACCGTGCTGCCCCCCTGTGCATGCGCACAGGCCTTACTGAAGCCTCCTGACGCCTGGAGAAAGCGAAAAACGGCCAAGCCTGGGGACGGCAAAAAACGGCCAATGGGCCAACCGGACGTTCGGAAATGAACTTCCGGTTGTGCCATTTTTCGCCATCCCCAGGCTTCAGGAGGCTTTCCTGAACCCTGGGGACAGTGAAAAATGGCCCAATGGGCCAACCGGAAGTTCAGAACTTCCGGTTGGTCCATTGGGCCATTATTCACCGTCCCCAGGGTTCAGGAAAGCCTCCTGAAGCCTGGGGACAGCCGAAAAGAAGGCTGAAAATCAGCTGGCCAGCTGGCCAGTGTGCGCATGTGCGCTGGAGCTGACATAGGGCAACGCCTCGCGTGCCCTCAGATATGGCTCCGCGTGCCACCTGTGGCATGCGTGCCATAGGTTCGCCATCACTGCTCTAGGATTAATGGTGAATGGAGCAGATGTTTGTGCAAGTGAAGACAAGGGAAGCCATATCTGCTTCAATTCGCTTTCAATGTGCCTGATGCCCAGTTTTTCAGGGGAGGAGGTTGCTCAAGATACAAGGTCCCCATGCATCAATGTGTCCTTTTGACTGCTTTGCAAAGCCCAAATTTTTATGTATCTGTCAGACTGATAGCCAGTCTTTCCTCCCAACACTTCCCAATCTGGGTCTTTCTATATCTAATCATACTTGATAATGTCCATGGAAGCCATGGCATGCTTGACCCATTTAGACAGCATCCATGGGACCCCCCACACAAATGCCCTAAGATGCCTAAAATCTTTTTTTAATGACACATTTCACAAATGTTGATTTTATAGACCAGGAGTGTCATGCCCCCATTGGAGTCTGAATCTGAGACGGAAGACAAACAGCTGACAGAGAGCAGGAGAGTGGCTCCGTTGTCTGTGGAGGAAACTGGGGAAGGGCAAAGTCAGGCTGGGCAGAGCAGGGGAGAAGTAGAACAAGGGAGAGGAGGTTCAGATGAAGACAAAGGCCCACCCCCTCCTCATACTAAGGGAAGAATGCAGAAGAGAGCAATGTGGGTTGCGTGGCTTATGAGGAAGGAAAGGGCCCTGATTTCCTTCACAAGGCACACCTGGGGATGGAGTTTAAAGGAGAGGCAGTTGGGAGGGGCGTTTGTTGGGTTTGTTGAATTCATATAGTGTTGACAGTTGTGGCCTGCATTCCTGGCATTCCTCCTGACTGTTTGAGTATTGTGGTGCTTCTGTGTGCTTGTCTTGCTGGAATTATTGCTTCTGGGACTCATTATCTTGCCTTGCTGGAGTGATTGATTGCAGTTATTCTGCTTACAGTGTTTGGACGGGAGTATCTGCAGTCAGAAGCTGCTGCAGGTTTGTGGGAGAGCTTTTCTCCAGGCCAGAGTAAATGGGACGTTGGGGGCAAAGTTGGTGCCAATAAAGGGACTCATACCGGTTCTTTGGCTGTGTTGCCTTTGTGCCACGCCCCGGGTCATCACAAGGGGTGTCAAACCGAAGACCTGTGGGCTGAACCTGGCCCATGGGGTGCTTAGATCTGGCCCGCGGTGCCGCCATGGAAACAGCAAAGGACTGGTCCATGGTGCCTCTTCCAGCGGGAGGGCCACACACAGCCATTCCAGGCTTCATTTTTGGCCATGACGGCCTCCTGGAGCCCTCTGCCAGCGCGTGCCCCCCCGAGCTCCATTTTTGCTGGCAGAGGGCTGCAGGAGGCCATCACAGCTGAAAACGGGGCCAAGGACCCCGTTTTCTCTGGCAGAGCGCTCAGGCCATCACAGGCTCCCCAGACCCGAGTGACATCATGCTGGCCATGCCCCCTGGCCACGCCCACTCCAGCCCCCTGGGGTCAAACACAACCTTGATGCAGCCCTCAATGAAATCAAGTTTGACACCCTTGTTCTAGACCCAAATCTCATGAGAAAGTCAGTATCTTTGAGAGTCGGCAGTTGGTGAGGAGTCAATGTTAGTTTTTGAAAAGTTCTTTTTTTAAAGTTGGTGTTACCTACTATAGCTCTTTTATTCATCTTTACAGCAATAGCCTTGTGAGGTCGGAGGAGAGTGATTGCCTCAGTTCAGCCAGATTGAATCTACCACCCAACCTCCAAACCTAGATCTAGCCCAGTTTATCCATTTGTACAAAGTGCTTCATCCAGTGGTTGCTGTGACTTAGCTTAATTTGTAAATGGACTTTCTCTGCATTGGAATACCTTCTCTGAAATATTCTTCCCCTGATCATTCAGAATACTCGATTTACAACGGTTTGTTTAGCGATCATCCAGTTATTACGGCACTGAAAAAAGTGACTTTTGACCATTTTTCACACTTATAAATGTTGCAGCATCCCCATGGTCATGGGATCAAAATTTGGATGCTTGGCAACTGACTCATATACAGTTAGTCCTCAACCTACGACCACAATTGAGCCCAAAATTTAGGTTGCTAAGTGAGAAATTTGTTAAGTGAGTTTTGCCCCATTTTGCGACTTTTCCCACCACATTTAATAATAATAATAAGAACAGAGTTGGAAGGGACCTTGGAGATCTTCTAGTCCAACCCCCTGCCTAGGCAGGAAATCCTACACTACTTCAGACAAATGGCTATCCAACCTCTTCTTAAAAACGTCCAGTGTTGGAGCATTCACAACTTCTGGAGGCAAGCTGTTCCACGGATTAATTGTTCTAACTGTCAGGAAATTTCTCTTTAGTTCTAAGTTTGTTAAGTGAATCACTGCAGTTTTTAAATTAGTAACACGGGTTGTTAAGTGAATCTGGTTTCCCCACTCACTTTGCTTTTCAGAAGGTCGCAAAAGGGCATCACATGACTCTGGGACACTGCAGCTGTCATAAATATGAGTCAGTTGTCAAGCATCCACATGTAAATCATGTGATCCCGGGGATGCTGCAATGATCGCAAGTGTGAAAAATGATCATAAGTAACTTTTTTCAGGGCCGTTGTAACTTTGAACGGTCACTAAATGAACTGTTGTAAGTCAAGGACTCCCTATATATGATGGTTGCAGTGTCTTGGGGTCATGGGATCAGCTTTTGCAACCTTCTGATAAGCAAAGTCAATGGGGAAGCCAGATTCACTTAACAACCGTGTTACTAACGCAGGGGTCAGCAACCTGTGGCTCTGGAGCCGCATGTGGCTCATTCATCCCTCTGCTGCGGCTCCCTGTCACCGGTCAGCACCACAATTTTGAGAGGAGCTTCCGGTTAGGGTGGGGGAAAGCAGGGCACGCCAGGAGGAGACTCTATGGCAAGGGGCGGGTTTTCCGGTCAGCTCCACAATTCATAGGGCTTTCGGTTAGGACTGGTGGAGGAAAAAGGACGCTGCGCTAGGAGGAGACTCTATGGTGGGGAAACCGGACTTCCGGTCGGCTCCAGATTTGAACGGGGAGCTTCCGGTTAGGATCTTTGTGGCTCTTTGAGTGTTTGAGGGTGCCGAACCCTGTACTAACATAATAACTTCAATGATTCACTTAACAACTATGCCAAGAAAGGTCGTAAAATAGAGCAAAAAATCACTGAACAACTGTCTCACGTAACAACAGAAATTTTGGACTCGATTGTGGTCATGAATCAAGGACTACCTGGTAATAATGATGTGTTTTTTCAGTGCCTTGTTAAAAAAAAAGCCTATCTCAAATTACATCTCCGAAGATCTCCTGGCAGATGTATAATGTAAGGTCCCCACAGAATTTGCTGCACATCTTCGTGGATGAATGTTCTGTAAAAGCATGGAAATGTATGGGTGCCTGGGGAATTCTGGGAGTTGAAGTCCACACTTCTTAAAGTTGCTAAGGTGGAGAAATATTGCCTTAATCAATCCATGGGTCTCTGAAAGCAGTCCAGCGGATGCCTAAAAGAAGCCCATAAAGCCGTGATGGCGAACCTATGGCACGCGTGCCACAGATGGCACATGGAGCCATATCTGCCGGCACGCGAGCCGTTGCCCTAGCTCAGCTACAGCACGCATGTGAGATTTTCGGCTCACGCGGAGGCTCTGGGAGGGTGTTTTCGGCCTCTGAAGGACCTCTGGGGGCGTTTCTGCCCACCCCAGGCTCCAAGAAAGCCTCTGGAGCCTGGGGAGGCCAAAAAACAGGCCTACCGGGCCCATCGGAAGTCAGGAAATGGGGGAGCAGGGGAGCGGGAGGGGGTAGTACATGCATGCCTGGGGGCGGCGGGACAGCATGGGGGATTGCACGCGCAGGGGCAGGGGCATTGAATTATGGCTGTGGGCACTCGTGCACGTGCAATAGCACGCACACGCACACTTTCGGCACCCAAGGGGAAAAAGATTCGCCATCACTGCCATAAAGAGTTGAAAAGGACTGGTACCCAAAGATGTGAGGACTGCTAGATTTGGAACTTTACAGGTAGTCCTCGACTTACAACGGTTGCTTAACACCATTCCAAAGTTATGAGGGACCTCCCCAATGCTTCTTACGACTCATTTTTGAAGTTACAAATAGGTGCCTCCCACCCCACAGTCACATCATCACATTTCGAGCACTTCTTGGCAACCGGGGCTACTTTACGGCATCCCATAGTCATGTGACCATGATTTGTAGCTTTTTGGCTGGTTTCCAGTGTTGACTTCCGGTTTCTGATTTTAAAAAACCCCATCCATTGGGGAAAATTGTGCTTACAACCACACTGTGTTCGTACAACAGCTGTTGTGTTTGCTTGAGGACAGTGGCATTTGCTTAATGTCAGTGAGCACTAGAAAAAAATGTTGAAAAATCAGGTCTGGTCATGTGACGCCTTGCTTAACAAATTACGACCATAATTCTGGGCTCAATTACAGTCATAACTTAGTGATTCAACCATCAGACCTAGTAGGAATTGATCCATGTCCAGATGTCTGAGATATAGGAGAAGAGCAGGGGCGGGTTCCTAATTTTTTTACTACCACTCTGTGGGTGTGGCTTATTTTGTGGGTGTGGCTTGCCAGCCATGTGACCAGGTGGGCGTGGCTTCTCAGACTGCTGAAGGGAGGGGAACTGAGATATGTCCTGCTGCCCATTCCCCCTCCCCTCAGCAGCTCGAGAAGCCTCAAATGTGCGAAAATGCCTCATCACCGCACGTTCGTGGCCTCTCGGACTGCTGAAGGGAGGGGAATGGAGATAGCTCCTGCCGCCCGTTCTTTCAAAGTCTCCCGCGCTCCCGCAGCCATCCTCCCCTGCTTAGACTCACTGTGGGGTAGGAAGGCAGCACATGCGCAGTGCCGGAAGCTCAGCTTCTGGGCATGCGCAGAAGAATTTTTTTAAAAAAATTAAAAAAAAATTTTTTTAATGGCAGCGCCCAGGCACCGGCAACCGACCGCACCGGTACTGTGACGTCACCAGCGGACCGCACCTGTAGGAACCCACCACTGGAGAAGAGGCTGTTGTTAGAATTGAGGAATCCCCCCCTCTTTTTCTTCTTTCTCCTCTTTCTCCTATCCTATCCTCTGCTATCCTATCTCAACTTCACTCTTTTCTGTTTCCCATCTCTTTGATAGTAAGGTCTCGCTTGTCAAATGGAAAGTTTACTTTTAATAAGCCCACATTAAAATACGTATCTGTTTTGTTCCATACTTCTTCAGAACTACGTAGCGTTCCGTGTAATTTTGCCCGGTTTTACACACACCTGTAATACATGTTCATACATTATTCTCATGCATAGATGCGTCTTTCCCATTAAAAAAAAATCTCAGGGGCATTGCAACATTTGGCAGGTTCCAAATTTATGTATTTATTTAAAATGACAATGTTGGATGGTTATGTGAATTTATTTTCCCTCAGTGCCTCGCTACAAGGAGAAGGTCAACCAGGGAAAGGCAGACTGCGTTGGCCTGCCTAATTCAATGTTCTGCTTTCCATCTGATTTCTTCTATTGCCCCGTTGTACTGCAGCCCCCTACCACACCCGAGGGTCTTTCCGGGGTTTTGGAGGGTTACCTACATCCTTTATTTGGAAAGGAGAGGCAGTGAAGCAACCTAGAGAAGCAGCCTTGGCCAAGTGTGGTGTTCATTTCATATTAGTTCACAGCACTGTTTTTCTTTCATTTATCCATTTATCCTTCAGCCATCAAGTTGGCTATAGAAGAAGCAAGTAAGATGCATGAATATGTAAATTAACCACGGCTCCATTGGAGATACTTCGTGGTAGCCAGAAGCTGTTTTGTGACAACGCAATGAAAAAAAGTAATTGTCAATGCTCTTCAGTTGTAGCTGCAGTCATACTTATAATCTAAAAGTTTTGTCCTTAGTGCCATGCAAATTGGCAGGTTAGTGATGGGTGTTGCCTGCGGGATGTCACGTAGTGAATATTGTCAGTTGTATGTCTATGCAGGGTGATGCACCCCTATCTAATATTATGGTACATTCCATAAGCAGAACACGTGATATGATGTTCTTTGCGCATGTGTGCATTCCTAAACCACCATTAATTTTTCTTCTTACTTAGCTGTTGACCTGAACGGTCGTGTTTTCTTAGCAAAGATGTAATTATTCAGGATTTATTGTTTTTGTACTCAAATAAATATTTTCTATTAGACTTTTAATCTCGGCTTTATTTTCTAACTGTCTGAATTCCAAGAAAAGATCCTACATCGCCTCTATGAGATATCATTCTCACCCCAACACGGGATGTATCTCATAGACTTCATAGTAGTGGTAAGTAGCGTATTGGCCAACTCAGATTCAACAGGAAAGGCATGGAACTAGACAAAATAGAAATACATGCATTATGCTGGGGAGTATTATTTATTTGTGAGATTTTTGCTTGATGGCTATAAACTGACATGAACTGGCAAGTCAATGGGTTTAATTAACCCCTGGTTTGTTAAAAGGAGAATTGGGGGGAAAATTCATTTTTAATTTCCCCTTCCACGGTTTTTATTGGTTGAGATGGAAAGATTGCTCATTGCGGTACGAATGACACGCTACTAAATTTGTGCAGGGTTCCTCCAGCTGTGCATTTGGGATTCTCTAAGGAGAGCCATTTAAAATATGCATTATCTTAATCCATTTGTGGGGGAGTAATTCCTCACTCTAATAGGAAATCCAGTAACAGTTATAATCCAGTGAACAAAAGAGGTATGTCTTTCCCCCTCTGCACCAAAGAGGTGTGAGAAATTAGAGCAAATTCTTTTTTACTTAGATTGCATGTCTAAGTAAAAAAGAATTTGCTCTGATTTCTCACACCTCTTCGGTGCAGAGGGGGAAAGACTTACCTCTTTTGTGTGTACACACACACACACACACACACACACACACACACACACACCCCGAATGCCACTCACGCATCATCACGAAATCTCCAGAACGGTAAAGCCTACAAACTTGAAACTTGGCACGTATATTCCTCTTGGCTTCTGGGTGCTCGCTAAGAAAGGATTTTTCAAAATGACCATCAGATCATTAGTTATTTCTTATATTATTATTAACACGCTCTGATGCTAAGGAGTTAGACGTTCTACTCCCCCTCCCCACCTGAAAAGAACTCTGTTCCAACTGCCAGTGGGCATGGCCAGCAGGTGACTCATCATGCGGGCTGGGAGTTTAGACATTCTACTCCATGCTAAGGAGTTCAGTTTCGTAGCGAAGTCATAAAGCGAGTGATATATATATATATTCTGGCTCATTGTGATCCTAAATTGAGGACTACCTATATTAATCTGATCCCTAAGAGGCACTTGTTCTTTGGATTAACTATGTCCATTCCAGATTGGTAAGAAGGAAGCTTTCAATACACTTTTTATATTTGCTTCGAATGAAAAGCTTTCTGTTTGATCAAGAATTGAAAATAATACAGGTGGTCCTCGTTTAGCAACTGCCTCATTTAGCGACCATTCATAGTTATGTCACTGATGAAAAAGGAACTTTGTGACTAATCTTCACACTGATGAGCTTCGTAGATGGGTAAAGCAAAGTAAACTTGATGTAAGATCACAAGCATAGATGTGGTTTCACTTCCCGTAGCAGCTGTTTTGCTTAATGACTTGAGTTGCTGGCGCCAATTGTGGTTGCTAAACAAGAACTACCTGTACTCCAGACAAGGGTGTTTTTTGCAGAAGAAAAAATAGGGCCTCCCCAAACAGGTGATCTTTCATCATTTTTCAGAGGAATGCTTTTGCTTTCTCGCAACGACAACTTATAGAATAATAAGACTATTGGAGATTTTCTCCGTTGAAAAATAAATCAGAAGCTCACACAGTTGACTGCTTTTAGCTGAATTAAATAACTTCTTTATAGACAAAATAAACATATTTACAGTACCACATGCTGTGTGTTTCTCTTCATTCAATTACAGAGAATTATCTTCATTACAGCAAGTTCACAGCAGACTTCTTTACAGAGACCTCGTGGAGAGAGACATACATAATAGAGACATAATGGAGACTGGAAACCACACCCAGCTCCAAGCTTAATTCTTTGCACATGCTCAGTAGCACTTTACTCTCATTGGCTGACTGAGTTGCTGTGCATTGGCCTACCTTGTTAACATGGCTATCCAAGTTCATGAATATCTTAACAAAGACATTTCTTTCGGCACCTATCTTTGCAGACTAAGCTTTATTTCATTACATTTGCAAAGTTTTTAGATAGAAGGCAATCCCCTGAAAATTGTGGCAGGTGAAGGACAGAGTACTGTGAAGTACAATCAGTCCCCGACTTGCAACAGTTTGTTTAGTGACCTTTCAAAGTTACAACGGCACCGAAAAAAAGTGACCTCTGACCATTTTTCACACTTATGACCCCCTGCTTGGTCATGTGATCAAAACTCACGTGATCAAAGCTCATATCCCGTGATCAAAACTTCTGGCAACTGCCTCATATTTATGACCATTGCAGTGTCCTGGGATCACATGATTCCCCTTTTGTGACCTTCTGGCAAGCAATGTCAATGGAGAAGCCAGATTCACTTAACAGCCATGATACTAACTTAACAACTGCAGCGATTCGCTTAACAACTATGGCAAGAAAGGTGGTAAAATGGGGCAAAATTCACTTAACAGCTGTCTCGCTTAGCTACAATAATTTTGGGCTCAGTTGTGGTCGTAAGTCGAGGACTACCTGCATATCAAGCTGTCTGTGGTGGACAGCCCATTTTATCTTAAGACAAGAGATTCACTTGCAAGCAGAAATCCATGGAGAAATTCAGCCTAGGCTTCTATCAAACATGAACACTAGCTCAATGGAAAAATATTCTCCTCCCACTTATGACTGCATGACTGTAACTTGTTGCTTGTATCCTTACAATTTATATCAATATTGATTGTTTCCTGATTGCTTATTTGTACCCTATGACAATCATTAAGTGTTGTACCTCATGATTCTTGACAAATGTATCTTTTCTTTTATGTACACTGAGAGCATATGCACCAAAGACAAATTCCTTGTGTGTCCAATCACACTTGGCCAATAAAGAATTCTATTCTATTCTATTCTATTCTATTCTATTCTATTCTATTCTATTCTATTCTATTCTATTCTATTCTATTCTATTCTATTCTATTCTCTTGATCTCTGTGCCCATGCAGAGTTGGGTCTGCTAGGCAGAGATTTTATTGGTGCCAGTTGGGTTGCAGACGTTCTTGAGCAGTGAGATGGTGAGAGAATTCCTCGTGGTCTCTATCCTTAGTGAGCCCTACGACCATGCCCCGAATTCCCTAGGTTTGACAGCCTGGTGTCCACAATTGCTCACTGTTTTCTTACAAAACGAGCCACAAATTTCTCTGTAGGAATCTTGGCAGGATGTGTGTGAGCTTCATTCTTCTTGTAGGTGGGTTGAAATTTTCATTCTGGTAGACGTCAATGGTGGTTTTGTTCTTAGCTTGAGAACCCAGAGAATAATTTGGCAGAGAGCGTGAAAATTTCTTAAAGAAGACTAATCCAGAAACGTGCAAACTTGCTTCTCTCCTCAGAAGAGCTCCCAAGCTTATCAATTTTATGCTGCTGCTAAATTTTTGCATTTGACACAGCCTTGGTCACTTGTAACTCTGGCCATCCTGGAAAATTGTTTATCCTTAATTGGTACTTTCTGAATTCGTACGTTTGAATCCTGGAAATGCTGTAAGCTAAACATTTTCTCCCAAAAGAAGAAAGGAGGAAAGGAAGAAAAACTTCAAAGGCCTTTTTTTAAAAAAAAAATCTGTCGTATAAGCTGCAATTTCACAAGTAAGCACTACCTTTGAGGTTGAAAATCCTGATTGACAGGCTCATTGTACTGGATATGAAACTGAAATCTCAATTGGATAAAAAGATGTATTTGGTCCACTCTTGATAGATGGATGGGGGAAATCCTGAGAGTAGTATAAGTGCTTCAGATCTTAGTAGAGACGTATTCAGTTTGGTGCCTTCTAGAACCATTGGACTTCATCTCAATACTTGTTTATCAACCCACAGTTGGGTTTTGTGGGAGAAAGGGGAATAAGTGAGTGATTCTTGAACATCCTGTCCAGATGTGAGGGCCAAGATGGGGCGCAACAGAGTTCAGCTCAATCCAAGCAAAACTGAGCAGCTTTAGGTTACCTCTGATGCAGGGGCGGGTTCCTAATTTTTTCACTACCACTCTGTGGGCGTGGCTTATTTTGTGGGCTTGGCTTGCTGGCCATGTGACCGGGTGGACATGGCTTCTTTGACTGCTGAAGGGAGGGGAACTGAGATAGGTCCTGCCGCCCATTCCCCCCTCCCCTCAGCAGCTTGAGAAGCCTCAAACATGCGAAAATGCCTAGGATCATCACCACGCATTCGTGGCTTCTCGGACTGCTGAAGGGAGGGGAATGGAGATAGCTCCTGCCGCCTGTTCTTTCAGCGTCTCACACTCTCCCTCAGCCATCCTCCCCTGCTTGGACTCACTGTGGGGTAGGAAGGCAGCACATGAGCAGTGCCGGAAGCTCGGCTTCTGGGCATGCGCAGAAGAAATTTTTTTTAAAAAATTAATTTTTTAAAAAAAACTGGCGGTGCCCAGGCACCGGCAACCAACCGCACCGGTACTGTGACGTCACCAGCGGGCCGCTACCGGTGCTATAGAGTGGACCGCACCGGTAGGAACCCACCACTGCTCTGATGGCAAGAACTTTCCATTGTTGGTCTTGGAAGAGTGACCTGCCTCAGACAGACTCAGTGTGCAGTCCTTCTGGACTGCCGGCTCCTGTAGAAATAGTGTCAGGGTTCCAAATAGCATCCAAAATTAAATCAGAGTCCGAGGCAAAGTATTCCTCAAAGTTCCAATTTATTAGCAGAGCCATGTTGGCACATCTGTGAGAAACCCGAATCTAAAGCTACGAGGGTTTCTCCACCCAGTTTAAAGTTCATTCTCTTGTCCCCACACCCACAAGTTCATCACGTTGACCAGCTGTCTCTTGCCAATGTGTCTGTTACTCCCATCAGCTTCCGGCCAGGTGCTGAACAAAGGATGACCTTGAAAGTGGGTGGAGAAACCCTCGTAGCTTTAGATTCGGGTTTCTCAAAGAGCAGGTGGCAGCCATGGCTAGGAGGATCTTTGCACACCCTCAGGTTGTGCACCAGTTGTGCACCCTTAATGGACCAAGAGGCCCTGCTCATTGTCTCTCATGCCCTCATGATTCTAGACCAGTGGTTCCCAACCTTTTTGTGATCGAGTACCACTTGGAGGTCCGTACAGTCGCCGGGTACCACCTGGTTCCAGAGAAACTAAATTTCCATAATTGTACCGTTCCCTTTTTGGCCCCGCGCATCCAGCAACTGGATTCTCGGGCCGCTGGGACCAGGTGGGTGGTGTGTGGCAACAGTTGCAAATCGTTGCCAGATTATCTTGTGTTAGGCAATAAACATTTTTGTGAAGTAAAAAATAACTAACTAAAAATCGTTCATGACCCCGAAAGTGTTTGCGTACCACCTGGAAGGCCCTCGCGTACCACTTGTTGTACACGTACCACAGGTTGGGAACCACTGTTCTAGACCATTGAAAAGCACTCTACTTGGGGCTTTTCCTTGAAGAACATTTGGAAGCTTCAACTGGGTGCAGAATGTGGGAGGCTGGGTATAAATGGGGGCTAATTATTTGGCGCATGTAAAACCTCTATTCAGTACCATTAACCGTTGTATCCTTCTGGACTGAGGGTTGGTAGTTGGGGGCACCGTCCACAGAGGTTCTCCTTCTTTCTTCTTTCTGTGGCTGGGTCTAGTTGGTGTTGATGGAGAATGCAGAAACTGAGCCCAAAGCCTTATGATCTTTTGGGTGCCACAGAGTTTGGCACTCTTACCCCTCCTGTTTAACATCTACAGTCATGTCATCAAAATTTGGGCACTTGGCAACTGGTATGGTGGTTGCAGTGTCGTGGGGGTCACATGATCACCATTTGTGATCTTCCCTTCTGGTTTCCGACAAGCAAAGTCGATGGGGGAAGGCCAGATTCCCTTAATGATTGTGTGATTCACTTAACTGCAGAGATTTGCTTAACAATTGTGGCAAAAGGCATAAAATCAGGCATGACTCACTTAAGTGCCTTGATTAGCAATAGGAAATTCCCAGCTGTGGCCATACGTTGAGGAGTACCTTCACTACTACTATCACTACTAAAGGTGGTAGTAATAACAGCTACAGGTAGTCCTCAACTTACAACCACAATTGAGCCCAAAATTTATGTTGTGAGAAATTTGCTAAGTGAGTTTTGCCCCATTTTATGACTTTTCTCGCCACGCTTGTTAAGTGAATCACTACAGTTCTTAAATTAGTAACAGGGTTGTTAAGTGAATCTGCTTTCCCCATTGGCTTTGCTTGTCAGAAGGTCGCAAAAGGGGATCACAGGATTCCGGGATACTGCAACCATCATAAATGTGAGTCAATTGTCAAGAATCCCAATGTAAATCACAATGATCATAAGGATGCTGCGATGGTCATAAGCAGAGGCGGTATTCACTTACCTTCCGTACCGGTTCTCAAATGTGAGCGTGCGCACACGCTTTGCTTGCACGCGCGGCTTGCACACATACGCACAGCTTCAACACATGCCTAAATAGGACAGTATAGCGCCGGGGCAGGGGGCAGGGGCCAGGGGGGCTGAACTGGTCCGAACCAGCTGAATACCATCTCTGGTCATAAGTGTGAAAAACAGTCATAAGTCAATTTTTACAGTGCCATTGTAACTTCGAACGGTCACTAAATGAACTGTTGTAAGTCAAGGACTAGTTGTATAATATTTTTTTAAAGTTTTTTTTCCTTTTGAAACAGAAACAATTCAGCTATCATTTTGTAATGTCTGTGGGATAATGCTCTAGAAATCCTGACATTAAATCAAAACTTTGTTGCTGCCAGAGATTTGCAGTCAAATATATTTATAACTCTGTTTTGTTTCATGCCTTTCTTTGGCAACTATAGTTAGGTTGACTTAAAGGTAGAGCCAGGATACTTTGGGACAGATGAGAAACAGATTGCAGAGGAGAAGGAAAAAAATGGAGAATTAATTTGTTTCTCCATTTTAGGAATGCTTTTAATGCTTGGCCTGAAAATTATAATCTTTTATTCCCCCCACCCCCCCCAAAAAGGTATTCGTGAAGTCGTTGAAGTACACAGGGTACATTCCAGCCAAAATTAAATACAAAAAAAAATACCAAGTACCTTTTTAGATCTGCTGAGGTTCATAATCTATCACTCTGTCTGTTCCCAATAGCATGGGCATCCTTATGAGTCTCTAATAGCAGGCATTCAGATATATTTGAATTATAATACCTAGAATTTCCAGCAAGCATATTGCTGAATTTCCAAAGAGGAGATGTGTAATTCTGGAATGCCCAGTAAGTGTATAGAGAATACCAGGGAAGGCCTCAAGGTATGTTAGCCTAGTTGCAGGGGTGGGCAAAGTACAGCTCATTGAGGACCTGTGGACTTCAACTCCCAGAATTCTTGAGCCAGCCATGCATGCAGGAATTCTGGGAGTTGAAGTCCACAGGTCCTCAATGACCTGTACTTTGCCTACTCCTGTAGTGTGAGAGGCATGGATCTCATTTCTAGTCCCCTGTCCCAACTTCCAAATGAGCAGAGAGAATGGGCAAAGAATACATGGAACAGTTATGAGATGCTCAAATGAAGATTCTGAATACGATACTCTAATCCCCACCCCCCATTCTGTCAATTCATAGAGCATAACAGCATAAATAGCATTCTGATGAAAGAACTGGTAGTAGAAGATACTGTACAGGAGGGAGGAAGTAAGGACACACATATAATGCAGGTAGTCCTCAACTTGCAACTATTAGTTTAGCAACCATTCAACGTTAAAGCAGCACTGAAAAAGTGACTTATAGCAGTAGCATTTAGACATATATACCGCTTCACAGTGCTTTACAGCCCGCTCTAAGTGGTTTACAGATTCAGCATATTGGCCCCAACAATCTGGATCCTCATTTTACTGACCTCAGAAAGATAGAAGGTTGAGTTAATCAGTAGTGGGTTTTAAAACCCTTTACTACCAGTTCGTGTGTGCGCTTGTGCGCGACACTTCTGCGCATGCGCAGAAGCATCCCGGGTGGGTGGGCGGAGCCTCCCGCCGCTGGCGCTACCGGTTCTAAGAATCGGTCTGAACCGGGAGCAACCCACCGCTGGAGTTAACCTTGAGCCGGGGAGAATCGAACTGCGGATCTTCTGGCAGTCAGCAATTAGCAGAATTAGCCTGCAGACCAATTCTTGCACTTACAATCTTCACAGCATCCCCATGTCATGTGATTAAAATTCAGGTTGGCAACCGGCATATATTTATGATGGTTGCAGCATCCTGGGGTCACGAGATTGCTACTCGCAACCGTCCCAGCTAACAAAGTCAATGGGGGAAGCTAAATTTATTTAATAACTCTGTAATTCACTTAACAGCCTGCAGTGATTTGCTAAGAACCACGGAAAAAATCAGGCATGATTCCACAACCATCTTGTTTAGTAATGGGAATTCTGGTCCCAGTTGTGTTTGTAAGGCAAGGATTACCTGTAGTTATAATAGGTGATACATTAATGCCTTATTTTGTTTCTTCTTCACCTGTCTAACACAGGACTTTTCAGATCCAACAAGCCATTATTGTTGTCGGATCCACTTGCCTGTAGTAAAATCATTCTCCAGGTGTCTGATTTGGGGACACTATAATAATGCCTAGTTTTTACTACTACATGGTGTTTATTTTTTATTATCTAGCGTTTGCAGTCTTGAGAACATCCCAGGTTATACTGAAATTGGACTGCAAAAATGCCATTTGCTTGTTGTTGTTGAACAACAACTTCCAGACACTGGTCAAGATGCTCAAGAATCACTCACTTATTCCCCTTTCTCCCACAAAACCCAACTGTGGGTTGATAAGCAATTATTTGAGATGAACAAATATTTGTTTTCTCCTCTTCAGATCTTCCCCTCCCTTCTATCTCCAACCAACCCTGCTTGTTGCAATTATAGCAGTGGGCCACTGCAGTGATCCTTCAGGGTCTAAAAAGAGCGCATGGTCCTCACACCCCATGATAAAGGTTCTCTGTACCAGCCAATACTGAGCAAGATGACCCAGCAGATGTTCTGAAACACAGTTGTGAAGGTTTTTAAATCTCAGTACCAACTTCAGGACTGTTCCAAGACATTTTGTTGCCAGAGCCAGAGAACAGGAAGATGCCCCCAAGAGCCAACTGAGTTGACAGTTGAACTGCATCATCACGAAGATGGATCACGTTCTTATCATCTGAAAGAAACAGGCTAACTTGGAAGAAACCAATTTAGCCATGAAAAACAAGCCAGCTCAGTGCATAGTTGTCATACCATCAGAATAGAATAGAATAGAATTCTTTATTGGCCAAGTGTGATTGGACATACAAGGAATTTGTCTTTGGTGCATATGCTCTCAGTGTACATAAAAGAAAAGATACATTTGTCAAGAATCATGAGGTACAACACTTTATGATTGTCATAGGATACAAATAAGCAATCAGGAAACAATCAATATTAATATAAATCGTAAGGATACAAGCAACAAGTTACAGTCATAAGTGGGAGGAGATGGGTGATAGGAATGATGAGAAGACTAATAGTAATAGTAATGCAGCCTTAGTGAATAGTTTGACAGTGGTAAGGGAATTATTTGTTTAGCAGAGTGATGGCATTCGGGAAAAAACTGTTCTTGTGTCTAGTTGTCTTGGTGTGCAGTGCTCTATAGCGTAGTTTTGAGGGTAGGAGTTGAAATAATTTATGTCCAGGATGTGAGGGGTCTGTAAATATTTTCACGGCCCTCTTTTTTATTTATTTATTTATTGGTATTTCTTATATGCCGCCCAACTCCCGAAGGACTCCGGGCGGCGTACAACAGAAAAAATACAAGAAACCAATATAAACATTTAAAACAAATATAAAAATTAAAAACCATAATTTTAAAAACATTTAATCAATTCGACTTCATACATACTTGGGGGTGAGCTCAGATGGATTACGCTCTACCCCCTGCCTGCAGGAAAAGCCATGTCTTAACAGCTTTCCGGAAGGCCAGCAGGGTGGGGATAGTTCGGGTCTCTGGGGGAAGTTGGTTCCAGAGCACGGGGCCTGCCACAGAGAAGGCTCTCCCCCTAGGGCCCGCCAGGCGACATTGCTTAGCCGATGGGACCTGGAGGAGGCCAACTCTGTGGGCCCTAACCGGTCGAAGGGAAGTGTGAGGCAGAATGCGGTCCCGGAGATAACCTGGTCCTAAGCCATGAAGGGCTTTAAAGATGGTGATCAACACCTTGAATTGGACCCGGAGACCAATGGGCAACCAGTGCAGCTGGCGGAGTAAGGGTGTCACGTGGGTGTACCTTGGCACACCCACCACAGCACGCGCAGCCGCATTTTGCACCAGCTGAAGTCTCCGGATACTCTTCAAGGGTAGCCCCATGTAGAGCGCGTTGCAGTAGTCCAGGCGCGAGGTGACAAGGGCATGAGTGACCGTGAGTAGAGCCTCCTTCTCCAAGTATGGCCGCAACTGGTGCACCAGGCGAACCTGTGCAAAGGCCCCCCTAGCCACAGCAGAGAGATGGTGATCCAATTTTAGCTGTGGATCTAGGAGGACCCCCAAGTTGCGAGCCTGATCCGAGGGGGTCAGTTTCGCTCCCTCGAACGTCAAGGAGGGACAATTGTCATAGTCCTTAGGAGGCAATATCAAAAGCCACTCAGTCTTATTGGGATTAAGTCTGAGTCTGTTCCTCCCCATCCAGACCCTAACGTCGTCCAGGCACCGGCACATTACATCAATTGCCTCTCTGAAATCAGACGGGGTGGTGATGTACAGCTGGGTGTCGTCAGCGTACTGATGGAAACGCACCCCATGCCTGTGGATGATCTCACCCAGCGGTTTCATGTAAATGTTAAACAGGATGGGCGAGAGAACCGACCCCTGAGGCACCCCACATGATAGGGGCCTAGGGGACGATCTCTGCCCTCCTGTTAACACCGACTGCATCCTATCGGTGAGATAAGAGGAGAACCACCGTAAAACAGTGCCTCCCACCCCCAACTCACCGAGACGATGCAGAAGGATACCATGGTCGATGGTATCGAACGCCGCTGAGAGGTCAAGTAGCACCAGGATGGAGGAATTACCCCCATCCCGGGCCCGCCAGAGATCATCCATCAGAGCGACCAAGGCAGTTTCTGTACTGTAGCCGCGCCTGAAACCCGACTGATAAGGATCTAGATGATCTGTTTCATCCAGAAGCTGCAGAAATTGAGTAACCACCACCTTCTCCACAACTTTCCCCAAAAAGGGCAAGTTGGAGACAGGACGATAGTTCTTCAAATCAGCTGGATCCAGGGAAGGCTTCTTCAGGAGGGGTCTCACCACCGCAGCTTTTAACGACTGCGGTACGGATCCCTCTCTCAAAGAAGCGGTGACCACCGCCTGGATCCAGCCGCATGCCACCTCTCTGCTGGCCGAGACCAACCAGGAGGGACACGGGTCCAATAAACAGGTGGAGGTACCCATCGCCCCCACAGCTCTGTCCACATCTTCGGGAGAAACAGGCCCAAACTCTTCCCATAATGGTGGACTAAGACTAGCCCCTGTCAACTCTATGGACTCTGCCCAGCTAGAGTCCAGGTTCGACCGAATCTGAGCGACTTTATCCGTCAGAAACTCAGCAAATTCCTCAGCTCTGCCTTGTAAGTGTTCCTCGCTCCCCCCTTTAGCAAGGAGGGAGCGAGTCACCCTAAACAAGGCGGCTGGGCGAGAATCTGCGGACGCAATAAGAGCGGAAAAATAAGATCATTTTGCCGCCCTTATCGCCACTAAATAAGATCTGATGTAAATTCTTAATAGTGTTCGGTCAGGCTCGGTCTTACTGGCTCTCCAGCGGCGCTCTAGACGTCTCTTCTGGCATTTCATCTCCCTGAGCTCCTCGGTAAACCAGGGAGCTTTCCGGGATCCACTGCCACGGAGAGGTCGCTTAGGCGCAATTCGGTCCAACGCCCCTGATGCTGCGGTGTTCCAAGCAGCCACCAGGGAGTCAGCCGAGTTGTGTACCAGGGTTTCAGGTATTTCCCCAAGCTCCCTTTGGAATCCTTCTGGTTCCATTAGGCGCCTGGGGCGGAACCACCTAGTCGGTCCTGCCTCCCTGCGGGGGAGGAGTGGGGCTGCAAAATCCAATCTCAGTAGGAAATGATCTGACCATGACAGTGGGGTGGTGACTATGTCCCTGATCTTCAGATCATCTCTCCACTGCCCCGAAAGAAACACTAGGTCGAGCGTGTGACCGCCCTCGTGAGTCGGACCCTGGATTACTTGGGTCAGGTCCATGGTTGTCATGGAATCCATGAACTCCTGAGCCACCCCAGAGGTTTCGCCAGCCGAAGGCAAGTTGAAGTCCCCCAGAACCATAAGCCTAGGGAGCTCAACTGCCAAGCCGGCTACTGCCTCAAGTAGCTCAGGCAGGGCCTTGCTAACACAGCTGGGAGGCAGGTACGCTAGGCAAAGGCCCACCTGAACCCCTAAGTCCAACTTCAGAAGGAGCGTCTCACACCCAACAATCTCCGGGGCAGGGCTCCTACGAGGATGCAGACTTTGGCGCGTTATCATTGCCACTCCTCCTCCCCTTCCCTGGGGTCGGGAATGGTGCTGCACTGAGGACCCGTCTGGGCAGATCTCAGAGAGAGCTACTCCTCCCTCTTGGCCCATCCAGGTCTCAGTTATACACACCAGGTCTGCCCCCTCTTCTGTGATTAAATCACGTATCAGGGGGGCTTTGTTGACGATTGACCTGGCATTAAACAGCAGCATCCTGAGCCCAGGGTCCTGAAAACCCTGGTTGCCAGGTACTCGGGTTGAGCAAGATGGAACCACATCGGAGGGGCCGGAACAAGGGATCGCTTGTATACAGCGAGGTCTTATTCCCCGAGAGCGGCCCACCCCTCTGCTCCCAGCATATCTGCCTCTTCCCATTATGACCGAGATGTTCCGGCTCTCGTCCCCACCAGAGATCCCCCACCCCACCCCGCTGGTCTCCCTCCCTCCCTGCAGGCCATACATACCATTCTCACAAAACAGGGTAACCGAATCCCCACCCCTCCCCACTTCTGTTTCTACACTCAGCGGGGGGGACGAGGTCTCAGTCCCCATCTTTTCCATTTTTACACTAATTCTAATACTAATTCTAATACACAAACACCCATCTCACACTTTCCCATTTTTCAATCATAACCCATAGTACATCTCGAAGGAGGAGGATACAGTTTAAAAATTCTAAAAAGTTCTAAAAAGGGATTCTAAAAAGGAGGCAGGCTCATCAAGGTAAGGGTATGCTGGGGGGTAAGTTCTTAGGGTAGTTCTTAAAATACATACACATTTCCCCTTTCTCTTAGCATAGCAACAATTTTTGGGGAGTCCATAAAACAGGGGTCGAAGAAAATGTCCCCTGCTTGGAGATCTTTGAACGTCTAGGATTCCCCTTCCCTCAGTGTGCAGACGGGCTCTACCAGCAGCGGGGTTCCTCCAGCCAGAAACCATGATGACTAACGTTAATGGCGGCGGAAACAGTAGCACTCCATGAGTCATCTTCCAGTGACCACAGATTAAAGCTGATTCTCAAAATATGCCGCCGCTGTAAGAATAGTAATAGCGGTGGTCTCTGTAGTCGATCTTAGGGGGCCCAGTAATTACCGCTCCGAAAACACGGGCGCAAGCCCAGCTCCCAGCAGCCCGTTCACCGTTCACCATTGGCTTGCTGCAGATGGCATTAGCTGGGCATTAGCTGGGCAAGGTCTTTCTCCTGAGGCCGTAATCGATCTCTCTCGCCGCAGTTTGAGGCCGAGCAGGGGGGAACCGAGCCACGCCTCACAGCTGATTTCCTCCAAGCTGATTTTCCACCACGGAATTCAAGCCGCCGATAATTGGCTCACTGACCGGGTTTAGCGTTTTCACCACGCCGCTTGCCGTCTCCCCCTTAAATTTCAGAGCCTCCACCCGTCCTCGGTTCGATTTAATAGTCCTCCGAACCTTTCATTTGGTCCTCAGGTCGAAGATATCGGCCCTCACGACGTCCCTGCCGTTCCCAAAATGGGCGGCTATCTCCGCAGGGTGTCAGTTCAAGAAGAAGCGAAAACAAAGGCAGAAACGGCACTTTTTGACTCCTGCAGTATACAGGTCCTCAATGGAAGGCAAGTTGGCAGTAATTGTTTTTTTTTTTTTTTTGCAGTTCTGATTATCCTCTGAAGTCTGTGTCTGTCTTGTTGGGCTGCAGAATCGAACCAGACAGTTATAGAGGTGCAGATGACAGACCCAATAATTCCTCTGTAGAACTGTATCAGCAGCTCCTTGGGCAGTTTGAAGTTAACTGTTCCTCCACTGTTTCCTCACTGAAGCTAAACAGGATTGTGTTTGGGTAGTGCCTGGAAAGGGCAAGTCATTTGGCTATTTAAGCCATGGTTTATTGAATAAGACATAATGGCCTTATTCACAGCTCCTACTAAATTGTATACTGCGTTTTGGGCTAGGGTGATGTGTGAACCCAGACCTTCAGTTTGGTGACATCTACCAGTAAATCATGTTATGTATTTATTCAAAATCAAAATAAGCATGCTTAAATTATTGAATAAATATTAATAAAATAAAATAAATAGATAGATAAGTAAATAAATAAATAAAAAAAAATTAGGGGCCTCCAGGGCTTAAATAATTTGCTCTAGAGTTAGAAGTTAAAAAAATTACCCCTGCCTTTGTTGGTTATCCACCCCTTCCTTCTACCTCAACACTGAATATCCACTGTTAATGCCTGTGTATAATTTGGTACTGGTGGGTGAGAGGTCTAAAAGTGTTACTGATTTCCAACCAGGATGGAGAACGAATTTTTGCCTTTTCAAAAGAAATCAATTATGTCGACTTTGCAGATCTCACGCTTCACAGTTCTTTCTCCAAGCATGACACAGTCCTTGATTGCCCTGTGATAATTTTCTTTTATCTGGGGTCACCTTGTCATACGATGGCAATGAAACTCCTTAGCAGGGTGTTCCTTGCCATGAGTTTAAAGTTAGGAATTATTGCTTCTGGCTGCAGAATAACTCCGTGGATGTTGAGAAACTCCCAGTATTGTACCTAGCAAAACTTCATTGTCACGCTGATTATGCAGATGACTTAGAATTGCTTTCTCTTTTCATGGCAAAAAATAGGCAAGAATACTGGTGGCACCTTTAAGGCTAATGCCTGTATATTTATATAGGTGTACATTGGCTTATTTTCAAGATGCCAAAAGCAAAGCTGGCTGGGGAATTCTGGGAGTTGAAGTCCAGACATCTTCAAGTTGCCAAGGTTGGGAAACACTGCTCTAGACATTAATTTAAACATTAATCTGGTAGTGCTTTGATGATATTTTGGTCATGTAAATTCTTGCCTGTGTGAGTTTGAAGCTATTTCTATTTGAGAAGCTGGAAACCCAAAGAGACAGAAAAGGACAAGATATGGGGGGGGGAGGAAACAAATGGTAAATGCTCAGTATATTTAATATTTTTAATCCCCCACCCTACAATTTCACCTAACCCAATGATAAAGTGACCAGATTTTTTTTTCTTCAAGCGGGACACCATTGACGGGGGTGGGTTTCTCCATTTGAGTTTTGCCCTCTGCGCATGCGCAGAACGCTGCACATGCGCAGAGGGCAAAACAGCAAATGTCGGCGTCCAGGTGAGGTGGGGGGGGGA
Source organism: Diadophis punctatus similis (assembly GCA_023053685.1). Taxonomy (NCBI): domain Eukaryota; kingdom Metazoa; phylum Chordata; class Lepidosauria; order Squamata; family Dipsadidae; genus Diadophis; species Diadophis punctatus. The sequence goes on along the minus strand of JALIGW010000002.1, from coordinate 10,962,716 downwards.
GGCGGGAGGGCGCTTGGATGCCTGCAGCTCGCGACAGGTAAGCTGCCGGCTACCTCCTTTCCCCGTCTCCCGCCTCCCGTTCGTTGCTTGCCAGCCCGACTGAAGGGAAGGCGGGAGGCGAGGAAAGGCCTCCCGAAAGGAGGGGAGGCTTCGGGAGCCCGCCTCCCTTTCGGCCTGAAAGGGAGGCGGGCTCCCGAAGCCTCCCCTCCTTTCGGGAGGCCTTTCCTCGCCTCCCGCCTTCCCTTCGGCCGGGCTGGCTCGCCTCCCCTCCTTTCGGGAGGCCTTTCCTCGCCTCCCGCCTTCCCTTCGGCCGGGCTGGCAAGCAACGAACGGGAGGCGGGAGACGGGGAAAGGAGGCAGCCGGAGCTTACTTGCTCCAAGCATCCAAGCGCCGTGGTCTCCCGGTCACCAGCCTGGCCCCAGGGCAACGGCGGCAGCGAGGCGACGGGGGGAAGAAAGGGGAGGCGGACGAGGAAGGGCTGTTTGCGCCGCTCGTAAGCTCAAAGTGGCGACGGCTCCTCGTCCCTCACCCCTCCCAACCGCAGCGGCGCCTCCGAGGGCGGGGCTAGGGATGGGGCGGGGGAAGGAGAGGAGGAGTAGCCTCCCTTCCCCCTCCCCCCAGCTTCCAGCGCCCGCCCGCCGCCAACGCCGGCCCGAGCTGAGAGGCCTGCTGCCTTTCAGGCCGATTTTTTGAAAGAATGCCCTAGTCGGGCATTGTTTTAAAAAATCGGGACTTTTTAATAGGGCGGGCGGGACGCGGGACAAATGGTGGAAAAGCGGGTGTGTCCCGCCAAAATCGGGACGTCTGGTCACCTTACCCAATGACAAAGTTGCAAACTACCCCAGTCAAATTAATACAGTGTTCTTTGGATCTAGTGACCTGTGAATATTGCTATGTCTGTATCTTCCTTTGGGTTTTTTCCCCCCTAGCTGATTCTCATGAGTTCTGATTCAGTCTCAGCTATGTGGACCATTACAGTGATTTAATATGAGCATTTGCACTATAAGATATATAAGCAATGTCCTTTCCTTCTTTAGAATTAGAACAGAGAGAGGAGTCCTGTTAACAACCATCATTAAATAAATACCATAAGGGCAGGTCAAGTCTTAGCCCTGGTCATTTATTGGCTATTGACTGTAATTCTGTCATGTCTGCCCTAAAGTTACAAGCCCCTGGAATTCATTGGCTGGATTTCCACATTGTGTTAAACTCTAATGCAGGATGTCAAACTTGATTTCATTGACGGTTGCATTAGGGTTATGTTTGACCTCAGGGGGCCAGGGTGGGCATGGCCAGCTCGGGCGTGGCCAGCTCGACGTCACTCTTGTCAAGAGGTGCCTGTGGGGGCCCGAGCGCTCTGCCAGTGAAAATGGGCTCCTGAGCTCCATTTTCAGCTGCGGACGGGCTCCTGCAACCCTCTGCCAGCTAAAACGGAGCTCAGGAAGGCCGGTCCTTCGCTGTTTCCAGGGCAGCCCCGCAGGCCAGATCTAAGCACCCCACAGGCCGGATCTGGCCCGCGGGCCTTGAGTTTGACACCCGTGGTCTAATGTTTAATTTTGGCTTAGTATATTGTGTGAACCCTATCACTATTATTCTTAAACTACAGTTGATGGCTTGATGTCTTCATGTACCTTACCAGCTGTAGTTTAAGTAAAGCACATATTGTATGTGTGTGTGAACCCAGTCACAGAGAGTCCTTATATGAATTTGAAATCTCAGTAACTGGGCTTACAAATCAGGAGTTGGCCTCCTGTGTTAGATATAAGCCAAAGAGAGTAGACTTGGGGCAGGAAACTGGTAGAACTAAAAAAGATGTTCTGCTGTGTTCAAGCATATCCTGTTCATAGGTGGAATGCATGAATATATAATAAATGCCTTATCTGGGATATTTTGCAGTCGTGTCTCATCTTCCTTGAGACATCAAACCTGTTCTGGTGCCTCCTCCTTTCTTTTGCCCCCTCATTCCTCTGTACTATAAAGCTTTGGAAGTGGATGTTCTTCAACTTTAATCATAGCATCCTCAAATTCTGGCAAGAGAACTCTGACAGGCCATCTGCTTTTGATTTTAAGGCTTTAAAAAGGGCAACTGGAAGAGCAGGAATCTTACCAAGGAAACAAGAGGGATAAAGGAGGCAGCCCATGAAACAGTCTATTCAGGACACCCCACAGGTTGTCTCAGGAGGCGATGGGCCACTAACAACTGTCTTCTTGTCTGGCTTTTATTCAAAAGACAATGGTTGTGTTTCCTTCTCAGGATAAGCTAAACTAAAATTGCCTTTAGGTTCTTCTGTTGGGTTTCATAGAAGTAACAGGGGTGGGCTGCTGGGGGTTCAGGAGAACCTCTAGCTAAGATTCTGTGCAGTTCAGAGAACCCCAAAATCCCACTCCTGGCTGGCCCCATCTACCCCACCCTGCCCCTCCCAGGAGTCTCCACGCAGCCTGTTTTGGATGCATGTAAGTGCAGGGCGCATGCGGAGGCTCGGGGAGGGTGAAAAACGGGCCTACCAGAAGTTCTGGAAAGCTGGAAATGGGCCCGTTTTCAGCCTCCAGAGGGTCTCTGGAGCCTGGGGAGGCCGCTTTCGCCCTTCTGGAGGCTCGAAGAAAGCCTCCGGAGCCCAGGGAGGGCAAACAACATCCCCCCCCCCGTGGTGCAGGAGGCCAACTAGGCCATGCCACCATGGCCACCCCCACCCAGCAACTGGGCAGAGAACCCCTTGCTGAAATTTTTGAAGCACATGGAAGTACATGAACAGCCACAGTGAAAACAGAGCTTTGTACAACAACCTAGACTTTGAGACAAATCCAGCCAATACTGGGATTCTGAAGGCAGGAGATCAAGTTTTTAGAGTCTAAAGAAGATGGTAAGACAAGGAACCCCAGGGCTATAGGGATTGGTGGCCTACCATGCTCTTAAAAGCATTATGTTCAAAGCCCTTCAACTGTCACTGCATTACCAGGAGAGGGTACGTTAATCAGGACCAGGGGGAAAAATGTGCAAATCCATGGATTGGCCCTTGCTACCCAATTCTAAGTTCTGCCATAATCACTGTCAGTTGCAAAAGGAATAAGTGAAATGCAGAGATGTCAGCTGTCACAGAATGATCACATCATCTTATAACTGCTTGATGGAGGGAAGAAGCTTATTGATCATCTCCTCTGAGTTGGTACTCTTGTCCATCATCTTCCATCTCCTGATCCAGCCCAGACATTGTTTGAAACCCAACTTTTGGCTTCAACCTAGGAATGAGAAAATTGGACCGTTACCCTTTTTGCTTAAGTTAGCTTTCTTTAGAAGACTATCCGGCTCAGTGGTGCCTTTACCGAGCCAGCTTTTAGGTCACTGCAGAATTGATCTATTCTTAAAATCACATTTATCTCTATCTTGCTACGTGCCAGAGGCTGAAAGTACTTTTATACAGCCTTCCCCTTCCAAAGAAAAAAAGTTTGAAAGTGGCATTAAAGATTTAAAAGGTGCTGAGGTGGTGACAGTTACTTAAATGGTGCCCTCTGAAGCAGTTCCCACCCACCCCCACTCCGGGAAGTGCGCAAACTGGAAACTTGCAGAAATACTGTATTTTTCGGAGTATAAGACACACCGGAGTATAAGACGCACCTAGATTTTAGAGGAGGAAAACAAGGGAAAAAGTATTCTGAACCAAATGGTGTAGTAATATATTATTTAATAAAATACCAGTATAGCAGAATACTTTTTACAACCATGTATACTTTTTACAACCATGTACACTTTTTACAACCATGTACACTTTTTACAAACTTCAGACTTGACAGTTTTAAGACTTGTGGACTTCATCTCCCAGAATTCCTCCTCTAGTCATGCTAGATGGGGTAATTAGAAGGCAAAAACACCCCATTTTTTGGGCCTTTTTTTTTTGCAAAAACAAGGCATGCAGAGGGTTTGGGAAGCCTGCAGAGCACTCCTAGGGGGTGGGGGAAGGTAAACATGCCCCCATTTTTGCAAAAAAGTCCAGTTTTTCACAAAAATGGGATGCAGAGTTCTGGAGGCCAAAAATGGCTGTATTTGGTGTATAAGACGCACTGACATTTCCACCCTCTTTTGGGGGGCAAAAAGGTGCGTCTTATACTCCGAAAAATATGGTAGTTCATCCCAGGACATAAAGCGGGACTCTCGTATTGGCTGTGATGAGACCAAATATGTTCTTGAATAATTTTAGTCCTGGAATTCAAAATCCTAAAAAGGCATCCCCTTTTTAAATAACAGGTATTTATTTATCTCTTCCCCATCTCACAAAATGTATGTATCGTCCTTTTATTGAGGAGAGACTAATCAATGTTCTCCTCTTGGCAGATTCTTTCTCTGAAGTTCCCTATTGAAAAACTTTAATATAAATTCACCTTTAGAAGAGAGGCTTGTGCTAAATTCTGGGTTAGAGACTACTTCAGGGTGTCCAACCTTGACAACTTTAAGACTTGTGGACTTCAACTCCCAGAATTCCTCAGCCCACCATGGACACCTTTGGTTTAAAGTTTAAATTGCGTTTTAAAAAAAACTTGATATTGCATAAGTACCAGCTTTTTGCTTGGGATTTTATTTTCCTAGTTCTGCCCTTTGATGGACTTGCCTAACCCGCATTTTAAAAGTCTCCCCAAGGAGGATTGTAGGTTTGATCAGGTTATGAAGTAAATTCACCTGACCTACTTTTCTTTCATTTTATAATACTCATATCCCCGACTCAAAAAGCTGATAATATAAAACCTTAACATAAAAGCACACATTTTACTAAAAAGGAAAATGACATTTAGTAGTTGGCCATTGTGATTATCAGCAGTCTATTGCTAGATATCTATCTGTCTTTGAATTGCTGGTTGCACATGAAAATGCAAAATATTGCACAAGTAGGATTTACTTTTCTTCTTCAATGCTTGCTTCTTAGTCATTGACTTAATAACTTCTGGAGGTAAAAGGTTAGAAAATCCATGCACCATCTTGATTTACTGTCCTGCTAGAAAAATGTGCAGAATCCACTTCTCTAAGAAGTTATAGAATACTGTTAGTTTTATTGCCTCACTAAAGAACAGTGTAATAAAAAAAATATACAACTGTAAGAAATAATGGCATGGATCTTTCTCTAGCTCAGTGGTGGCCAACCTTAAGCATACCATGCGCCAATATTTTTCGCAGACGAGTTCAGATGCACCATTTATTATTTATTTATTTATTTGGTCGTTTTTGTACTTGATGAGTTATAATTATTATTTCACATATACGTATGCACATATAAGTAAGCAATTTCTTATGTTCAACATAAGAAAAACTGGAAGATTCCTATCTGTGCCATGCGCGACACATTCCAAGCAAAAACCCCATTAAGATGGTTCAAACCTTAAGATTTCCTTTAAGATGGAACATCCAAAACATACTTGCCTGTCGAACACGCCGCATCAGCAACCCACAAGATCGTCACAAGAACAACAACGAATTAAAAGAAACTCACCAAGCGCAGGTTTCCCAAGACGTCACGCAACCGCCACTGCAACAGCCCGACATTAAAGGGCAACTATGGTGGCGTATTTGCAAGCGGCCCTTCTCTGAAGCTTGCTCTGCTGCAACGGTTGGCTGGTGTAAATGGATCCGACTCCAGACGCGGTGGATCAAGCGGCACATGAGCGGCGGGGCCGGCGCTTGTGACTGACTACTTCCTCCTCTGCCCTAGGGTGCGTTGCTCGCTTCGTTTCATCACTACTGGAGTTTGACTTCGAACTGCGCGCACTCTCCAGAATTATGCAGGAAGAAGGGGATCGGACAATAAGAAGGTCGGAATCACTTTTGCTCTCTAAAACTGCGGCACCTTTTCTGTCCGTTGGATGATTGCAATGCGCCACTTGCAATCATCCAATGCACGACGTTTGGCGCATGCACCACGATTTGGCCACCTCTGCTCTAGCTGCTTGAAGACCAAAGACCTTCTGGAAGAACTAGATTTTCACTATTATCTGGAAATTGATGACTATGAGGAGGCGTTGTTCTGGGGGTAAACTGTGCCTTTGGGGGAAGGAGGGGAGCAGTCTCCAAGAATACTTATTTCCCCATCTTTATTATTTTTATAAATAACTTAAGACAGCGAACATATATAATATTCCTTCCTCCTCCTATTTTCTCCACAGCAACCCTGTGTGGTAGGTTGAGCTGAGAAAGAGTGACTATACGTTTATGCTAGCTTACAGTTTCTGCTCCTTATTTATAGGCATAAGTTTTATAACCTAGACTAGGGCTGTCAAACTCCCGGCCTGTGGGCCCGATGCGACACGCTCTGGCCACGCCCATGCCTGGTTTAGCGAAGGGGAAAAGATACGTCATGTGGCACTGCTGTGACTAAGTGAGTTTGATACCCCTGACCCAGACTGTGCCTTAATTAGAGATCTGCACAAATATATCCCCTTCCTTCCTTCCTTCCTTCCTTCCTTCCTTCCTTCCTTCCTTCCTTCCTTCCTTCCTTCCTTCCTTCCTTCCTTCAATCCTTCCTTCCTTCCTTCCTTCCTTCCTTCCTTCCTTCAATCCTTCCTTCCTTCCTTCCTTCCTTCCTTCCTTCCTTCCTTCCTTCCTTCCTTCCTTCCTTCCTCCCTCCCTCCCTCCCTCCCTCCCTCCCTCCCTCCCTCCCTCTCTCTCTCTCTCTCTCTCTCTCTCTCACACACACACACACACACACACACACTTTTCTCTTTGTCCTATATTTGTCAAAACTATTGCATTCTCATACCTCGCAAAGGCAGACTTGCTTAATTAAGTGCAGACATTGGGGTTTGCTCATCCCTGGGAGAAAATCTTGGCTAATATTTTTAGAAGTAGTACAAAGAAACGAGAGCCTTTTGTTGGTTTGGATTTTTCATCTTCGCTTACTACATACTCAGGAATCACCAATCCTTCCTTGCTAACACTAGAACTGGCTAGGGTCCTCTTAATAAGTTAGGGCTTGCAACATGAGTAATATGATTTTTCCCTATCACAAGCTGGAGCCTGTTTGCTAAAGTAAAGTATGTTGCAGGTTAGGTTTTCACTTTTGGGAGGTACATACATTACTCAAGTACATTCTCTGGTAACTTGATGACTCACCTAGAAAAGTATATGTCATGTCTTCCACATCCGAGAACATCTTTACATTGAAAATTAAAAGAGACAATATTCCCCGCAACAATTGAAATATGAATACAGGTAGTCCTCGACTTACGATGGTTCATTTGGTGACCGAAGTTACAACAACACTGAAAAAAGTGAGTTATGATCGTTTTTCACACTTACAACTGTTGCAGCATTCCCATGGTCACTTGCTCAAAATTCAGACATTTGGCAACTGACTCGTATTTATGACGGTTTGCAGTGTCCCAATGTCATGTGATCACCTTTTGCAACCTTCTGACAAGCAAAGTCAATGGGGAAGCCAGATTCACTTAACAACCGAGTTTCTAACTGAACAACTGATTTACTTAACAACTATGGCGAGAAAAGTCATAATATGGGGCAAAATTCACTTAACAAATGTCTTGCTTAGCAACAGAAATTCTGGCTCAATTGTGGCCGTATGTCGAGGACTACCTGTAAATAACTATGCTCCTGTGAGAGAGCTTCCTTCAGATAGTTAATCTTCTGGATACTTACCTCTTGATTTTATCTTGTTGGTGATCCCCTCATTTATGCCTATTTCTATTTTACCTGTCACATCTCTCTTTGCAATGTTGCAAATAATAAATCTGTGAACATCTGTAAAATCTGATTCTTAGCTGACTGCAAAGATCCTGGTCATCTCTTACCTTGATTAGGGTAACTTCCTCCTTTCTGATCTTCCACTACAGCATTGCTATCCAAAGCGAACTGTACCGACGTATATATTAAAACTTGAAACTTGCTTTTTGTCTAAGGTGACCAGATTTTTTTTAAAAAAGCGGGACACCATTGACGGGGGGTGGGTTTCTAGGGGAGCAAGACGGGAGGGGTCCATCTCATCCTGCAGCTTTGTGCACCCCCCCCAAACACCCCCCCTTCATCGCAGCCGGGGTGGGTTCCTACTGGCACAGGCTTACCTGTTCGTCGGCGTAGAGCCGATGGAACTGGCGGCGGTCGCGGCGCGGGGCTTCTCCCGCCCACTTCCCGCCCGGCTGGACGCTGCCATTCGGGTTATTTTGTCCTCTGCGCATGCGCAGAGGACAAAATAACCCAAATGGCGGCGTCCAGCCGGCCGGGGGAAGCGGGCGGGAGAAGCCCCGCGCCGCGACCTCCGCCAGTTCCATCGGCTCTACGCCGAACGACTGGCCGGGCCGAACCGGCAGGAACTCATGGCACTTTGCATTACCCAAAAGAACAGATCTCCTTTGTTTATTTCATGGTTAAAAGGTGGGAATCCCTGAATAGAGATTTGCAGAAGCCCTAGAAATGATGGGATGTATCTCATTGAAGAGAAGAAATACAAAAGAAATGAACTAGCAAATTCAAATTAAAAAGCGGGACTTTTCTGAAACGATGCGGGACAAACTGCTAAAAAGCGGGTCTGTCCCGCCAAAAGCGGGACATCTGGTCACCTTATTTTTGTCTGCTCTCATATGCAGTGTAAAACTCATTTTAATACAGTTAGAGCAGGGGTGGGCTGCTGGGGCTTTGCAGGGGTTCGGAAGAGCCTCTAGCTAAGATTCTGTGCAGTTCAGAGAACCCCCAAATCCCCCTCCTGGCTGGCTCCGCCCACCCCAACCCGGCCCTCCCAGGAGTCCCCCACGCGGCCCATTTTGGATGCAGGTAAGTGCAGGGTGCGCGCGGAGGCATGGGGAGGGCAAAAAACAGAAGTTTGGGAAGAGGGCCTCCGGAGCCTGGGGAGGGCGTTTTCGCCCTCACTGAGGCTTGAGGAAAGCATCCGGAGCCCGGGGACGGCAAAAACGTCCCCCCTGTGGTGCAGGAGGCCGACTAGCCCACGCCCACCATGGCCATGCCCACCCAGCAACTGTGCAGAGATCCCCCTGCTAAAATTTTTGAAGCCCACCCCTGGGTTAGAGCCTTGTAGTTTAGGAAGGAAAACGAATTGGTTCACATGGTAAAAACTGAATGAAATTAGGCAGAGTATAGAGAAAATACGGAGATTTGTCATATCAAACTTTGGACTTCCCAATGAAGTTGAACAATCAGAGAGCTATTTTAGATCCAAGGAAGAATTTTCTAGCGTATCTGAACGGTGGAATTCCCTTCTAAACATTGAAGTGACCATTTGGGATGGTTTTAAAAGGGAATTTGATTGATTCACAGAAATCAAGTAGCTGCTTATTTTCTTCTGTATGATTGATCTCTGAATAAGATGTAGAATGATACTATTCGCTTAGGTCCTCCATGAAGTTTTCACGTAGGCATCAAATTGGTCACGATAGTAAAAATGGCACTAGAATTGATGGCCCTTTATTCATATTTGGAAGGGCTGTTTTATATTTTGGGTTCTCGTCTTTACCTGCTTACCCCTGCTTACATGTGACTCAGATCTCACCCACCACACTTATCTGCTGAAGGTTTCCTGTCTTCTCAAACAATTTATTCATCCTCCTTATATGATGTCACTTTTAACTTTTTTTTAAACTTGCTGGCTGGGAAATTGAAGTCTGCAGGGTCCGAAGTTGAGAAACACTGGGTTACTGCAAAGAGATGCATAAGGACCGGCTGTCAGGGTTCCAAATAGCATTCAAACTTAAATCAGAGTCCAAGGCAAAGTATTCCTCAAAGTTCCAATTTATTGATGAAGCCATGTTGGCACGTCCAAGGGAAACCCGATTCTAACGCTCCCAAAGTTTCCCACCCAGTTGAAAGTTCGCACCCTTGCCCCCCACCCCCTAATCCGTCACGTTGCCCACTCAGGTTCTGCCAACGTGGCCGTTCCTCCTCCCAGCTTCCGGGCTGGTGGTGGACAAAGGATGACCTTGAGCATCTAGAAAGAATGTGTTTTGGCTACATCTACTCCCTCATGAAACTGTCCCTCCCAGATTCCCATAGTCATCAGGCCTTCTAAGAATAGTGTGGCGAGCCGATGTTTTCCCACAACTTCTGCATCGGCTCGACACCGGCCTTTTAAAATAACCTGAAAAACTTCAACCAATCCAGAATAGAGGTGGAAGACAACTAGGATTGAACTACATGGTCTGATTAGAATGGCACACAGTTTGTGTACTCTAGCATGGCAATTTTAATTTTGCATGTCTTGTAAAACTAGGAGGACTCCATAGACCCACTTTTCAGGAGGGCTTGGAGGATTAAATAATCAACATTCGGTCTTTGCTGTGCTTCTGGTGTCTGTAGACCAAGTTTCCATGGTTGAGAAACACTGCTCTAGGGATAGATAGTGTTCAAGTGTGGTTTGAGTGAATTTCTCCTGCTCCTTAACCTCTCTCAGAAGTCCATCAAGTTCTCATAAAATTCCATGGAACACAGTTTGAAGAACCCTGGCCCACAAATGCAGCAAATTTTTAAAAATTGACCTCAAACCTGAGAGAAGTTGGAAAGGGTAGACAACTATGATACTGCAGAATCCAATCTGCAAACCAGAGGTTTTGTTGTCTGAGTTTTTGGATTCATGCTGGAGCCCATCTTCAGGGAACTTCTCCCTAGAAGAGTGTGTGCTTTGGGCTGTTGATACGGTGCAGTCCATGATAGCTAGTCCATTAAATCTGCCCTTGATAGCATCTCTCTCCAAGAAGTTGCGCAAATCCATTCCTTTCCATCATCCATTATTTCAGATTGCTTTTTTATGTGGAAGTAGCAGGGGCTGATCAGGAGGAAGAGGCTTTCTACATGCGGAGCACAAGCTCTCGTCAGCAAGTGGCAGGTTCCATGCTCCAGAAGGACACGCATGAGAAAGTCCTGCCAACTAGGCACTTGGTGGAAAACTTCGATTTATGTGTGTGGGTGTCACGGGTGGAATGTCTCCTAGGCTCCTCGCCAGAATCCATTTCTCTTTTCTCTGTTTTAGTGAAACAAGAAGAATATTACTTTCTCCCATACGTAATAATTGCCTTTTTAATTTCCATGAATCGGATGCTTCCCATGCTCAAACTCTGCTAAGATTAGCCAGCTTGCCTGCCCATATGCAGTCTCCAAGAGCTTAGCTAAATGAGAATTGGAATGGCTTGGCATCCCTATTACAGCTTTCAAGGCAACCACAAACTATTCTCTTTTAGCCAGAGGTGGGTTCGGACCGGTTCACCCGAACCGGTAGTGACCCACTGGTGATGTTACGATGATGTCACGGAACCGATTTGGTCGGTGCTGGTCCGTGGGCGCAGCCATCTTTTTTTTTTTGATTTTTTAAAAAAGATTTTTTTTTTCTTCTGTACATGCGCAGAAGCCACGTTTCTGCCACTGTGCATGTGGTCGCCATCTTGTTTTTGGCTTTTTTTGGAGGGGGTTTGATTTTTTAAAAAAAAAATTGGAGGAAATTTTTCCCTGGTTTTTTTTCTTCTGCACATGCGCAGAAGCCGGGTTTCTGGCACTGTGCATGCGGTTGCCATCTTGTTTTCGGCTTTTTTGGTTTTTTTTTTCCAATTTTTTTTCCAATTTTTTGGGAGGGGATTTTTTCCCAGGTTTTTTTTCTTCTGCGCATGTGCAGAAGCTGAGTTTCTGGCACTGTGCATGCGGTTGTCATCTTGTTTTTGGCTCTCTTTTTTGATTTTTTTTTTGAATTTTTTGCCATTGTGCATGCGCGCGCGAGCGGCCATGAGGCGCGGCCATGAGGCACGGGAAGAAGCGAATTGGCAGCGAGGTAAGTTAGAACCACCCCTGCTTTTAGCCATTTATACTAACCTAGGAAACCAGTCAGGCGTAGCATTTTATTAAAGCAGATGCATTCTTATTCTGTTTATATATATATAAAACTAACCGCTTGCAAATAAAAATATGGCTATGCTCATTACCTCTCCATCTGCAATATGTTTATAGATATAGAAACACAGCAGAGTGTGAATGTTAATTACTTAAACCTCCAATCCCTCGTGAAAAGGGAATTTATGGAGTCCTCCTAGGTTTTATAAGACATGCAAAATTAAGATTGCCATGCTAGAGTAGACAGAGTTTGAACATCAGCATTCTGAATGGAGGCTAGAAACAAAGCATACGCCAGCAAAGATGACAAAACACTGGTCTTATGGGACCATGCAGTTCAGCCCTAGTTGTCTTGCTGCTATGTTCTGGATTGGTTGACGTTTCTCAGATTATTTTAAAAGGCAGGTCCTTCTACATCTCTTTGCAGTAACCCAGTGTTTCTCAATCATGGCACTTGTGGACTTCATTTCCCAGAATTCCCCAGCCAGCACGCTTGAAAAAAAAAGTTAAAAGTGACATCATACAAGGAGGAAGAATAAATTATTTAAGAAGACAATTCAGCAGATAAATATGGTAAAGCAATGCTCTGTTGGCCTAAAACATTTATATCCAAAGTAGGTAATCTGCTACATTTGTACTCTCTTCCGTCTTTACTTCCTTTTATTCTTTTAATTAAATAAAATATTAAAGCTGGCATGTTGCAAACAAAGCGTTGGTGGGGCATCACATGGGTACAACTCTCTTTATTACATACAACATACAACACATGTGCAATTTTGTAATAGGGTTGACAGAGTTCAGATGGAAATACATAAACTTTTTACGGTGAAAGACGTTTCCCCTGCCTGTCACTGTAAAAAGTTCTGCCTCCAGTTATGGTGCCACCACCAAATCTCTGGTTCATAGAACTATAGAGAAAGACCCTAATTAGTAGACAAGGTCTAGTGCAGGAGATAGCCGTCTTTTGTGTAGGAAAGTTATCCTTAAGGGGACCTCCCTTGATCTTTACAATATGGGTACTCTCATCCATATCTAATGAATGTAGTTGTAGTACTACAGTCATAAAGCAAACATTGGTTAGTTCTCCTTCTTCAGATTTATACCGGAGGAATATCAAGAGTAGGCAGTACAGTAGATTTGGCCAACCTTGTCTGGTTATTTCCCTTTCTTCTTTCAGTCTGGAGCAGGGGTGAAATTCAGCAGGTTCGGACAGGTTCTATAGAATTATGCGCAGTTTGGAGAACTGGTAAATCGCACCACTGATTGGCCCCTCCCCTCCCCTCCCCTCCCACTCACTCCTTCTCTCCTCCTTCTCTGGCTCATAAACACAGAGCAAACATGAGAAGATAGCGAGAAACAGCCAGGTTGTTGAACGCTAGAAGACTTGGCTGAACTTTTCTGTCGGTTCTGTGGGCGTGGCTTGGTGGGGTGGTGCTGCCCCACCTTGCTGTGAGTGATGTCAAGTTGGCCATGCCCACTCAGTCACATGACCCCAACCACCAAGCCATGCCCGCCAAGCCACGACCACAGAAATGGTAGGGGAAAAATTTGAATGTCACCCCCGGTCTGGAGATGTATTGAGTCAAAGAGGATCTCCCTAATTCTGAGAAGGGAAAATGTGTTTTTATTGAGAATCTGGATCCACTTAACAACTACATGATATGCTTAACGACGGCTGTGACTCACTTTACAACCACAATAAAATGGTTGCAAAATCTGGTCCGATCACATCGTGACTTAACTTATGACAGCAATGACTTACGTCAAAAATTCTGGTCCCAATTGCAGTTGTAAGTTGAGGAATATCTATAATATAACTTGAGGAAATGCTCAGGTATCGCTTTTCTCCAGAGTTGTGGGAAAAGTGGGAAGGAGAGTGGAAAGAAGCATTAATAGCCTTCGTGGCACAGTGGTTAGAGTGCAGTACTGCAGGCTACTTCTGCTGACTGCTGGCTGACTGCAATTTGGCAGTTCAAAACTCACCAGGCTCAAGGTGGACTCAGCCTTCCATTCTCCCGAGATCGGTAAAATGAGGACCCAGATTGTTGGGGGCAATAGGCTGACTCTGTAAACCGCTTAGAGAAGGCTGTAAAGCACTGTGAAGCGGTATATAAGTCTAAGTGCTATTGCTATTATACTTTTCTGATGGTTTTGGATACGCAGCATCCCTAACCCTAGGCACCACAAATCACAATCACGTGACTGCAGGATACTACAACCATTTGTAAGTGTAAGGCAGTGAATTATGATTGCCTGACAGCAGGGAGGGGGGCAATTTTGCAACAGTCTTAAGTGAAAATGTAGGTCGTAAGTTACTTTTTCAGAGGCTGTCATCATTCCAAACCATTGTTAAACCAAAGACTGTAACGGTAGGGGTTAGTTCACCGAGCTTGTGGGTTGGTTTCCGAATGTTTTGTTACCAGGCTAGGTTACATCTTCAGAGGAATTTAGGGGAATTATTCGCGAACCAACCCAGAAGCTCGAAGAACGAACCTCCACCCTCATCCTAACACCCGATTACAGGGGTGAAATCCAGCAGGTTCTGACAGGTTCTGGAGAACCGGTAGTGGAAATTTTGAGTAGTTTGGAGAACCGGCAAATACCACCTCTGGCTGGCCCCAGAGTGGGGTGGGAATGGGGATTTTGCAGTATCTTTCCCCTGCCACACCCACCAAGCCATGCCCACCAAGCCACACCACGCCCACCAAGCCACACCACGCCCACCAAGCCACGCCCACAGAACCGGCAGTAAAAAAAAATTGATTTCACCACTGCACAATAGCTACAGATATTCTCCAGTATTGCAAAAGATTATACGTCAAGAACTACCTGTAATGTTAATTTCAGGAAGAGCAATTTGAACAATGAATCACGCTGCCTCTGCAAAGCCTGTGTTTAGCAAGTTCCAGGCTCCAGTGTTTAAAAAAAAATCACACTTTGCAGAAAATTGCATCCTGTACAAACCACCTTTGCTTTTGTAGCATCCCAGCTGTACCAAATGCAACCTGCTCAGGGATACTTCCGTGCGTTTTTTCATGCTAGAATTCAGTTCACAGATTTGCCGGTTTCAGCAGTTCCTCCTTTGGCAAAGAGGCTGTTTGTTCCCGAGGTCACTGCCAGTTCACCAAGCTCACAAGCTGGTTGAGGCAAACGGAAATCACACACAATTCATTGTTGGAGAAGGCTATGGGAAAATAAAGCTAAATAAGACAACAAGGGACCGCGGCGGTCAAAAATCCATAGATACTTGAAGGCTGGAGCTGGCTGAGCAACTGGTAGGTGAAGAAAGCAGAATTCTGATTAGGTATCATGAACTTTTTGAACTCATTAATGTATTTCATAAAAGCTCAGTCTTACTAATACTGTTGTCACTTTGTTTCATTTCTGGGAAAGAAATAACCTTCTTTATAAAGACTTCCAACTATTCTAGGCAAAGGAAAATTTGGCAAAATCATTTTATTTGACTCCTGATGGCCTTTCTCGGGATTTAATCAAGGGGTGGTAAAAGGGTTTTTCTTACAAGGGTAATAGAATCTCACAGGAATTCTATAAACATAATTTCCCAGCTATGTTAAGCCTGAAGCTCTAAAGTTTGCATCAATTGAGGATCACTGCCCTTCTCTAAGCAGAGAAAATGCTGGGCCTTTGGATTTACGATTATTTACATTTAGGGAGTTCCTCTTTCATTGAGAAGGAATCGGAGAGGATGAGTTATGAATAAAATAAAGTCACGTCCTACACGAAAGATTTTAAAATTGAGCAAATTTTTTTGAGTTAAGATTGAGTTAAAGCCCCCAGTGATAAAACACCCACAATTTCTGAAGGCAAATTAATTGTTCTCACAGTTAGGAAGTTTCTCCTTAGTTCTTGTTTGCTTTTCTTTTTGATTACCGTATTTTTTGGAGTATAAGATGCACCTTTTTACTCCCAAAAAGAGAAAAAAAAGAGGGTCAAAAACTGGGTGCATCTTATACTCCGAATGTTGCCCCCACCCACCTGCCAGCCCACCACTCAGCCTGGGGAGGAAAGCGTTTTCAGGCAGCAGCACTGCGATCCCCTCCCCGATTCCAAAAACGGGGCGTGTAACTAGTGCTGCCCGCCACCGGAAACACGATGCTCTTCTTTACCGAGAAGGACCCTCGATCAGCCATTCTGAGGACGGGGGTGGCTCCCTGGAGGTGGCTGATTGAGGGTCCTTCTCAGGCAGAGACCCCGGTGGCAGCAGGGGCTGCAATGCAACGCCCTGAGCAGCGTGCAAAAAGTCCTTCCTCCAATTTTGGAATTGGGGAGGGAGCAGGACACTCAAGGAAAGAAAAGACATTCATCTTTTTTTAAAAAAATTACAGCTAATGGGTAATGTGAAATAAAACATTACTTGAGTGTAACAAATTTTTCTAAAAAGCCTTGTGTCCATAGAAACCCCACCAAAGCCAGCAGATTTATTTCAAAGAGAGGGAGGGAGGAAGAGAGGGGGGGAGGGAGAGGGAGAGGGAGGGGGAGAGAGAGAGAGGGGAGGGGGGCATACCACAGTCACTTGCTAAAGTATTGAATGCTAGGTATGGCAGAATTGTTTTTTTCTTGTTTTGCTCCCCCAAAATTAAGGTGCGTCCTATATTCCGGTGCGTCCTATACTCCGAAAAATACGGGTAGATTCCAACAATGGATGGAAACTAATCAAGGAGAGAAGCAACCTAAAACTAAGGAGAAACTTCCTAACAGTGAGAACAATTAATCAGTGGAACAGCTTGCTGTCAGAAATTGTGGGTGCTTCATCACAGGAGGTTTTTAAGGAGAGACTGGACAGCCACTCATCTGGAATGGTAGAGGGTCTTCTGCTTGATCAGGGGGTTGAACTAGAAGACCTTCAAGGTCCTTTCAAACTCTCTTCTGTATTCTATATAGTCTAAATTGTCCAAGGTTAATATTATTTGAATCACTTCAATGGAAGCGATTGCCTTACATCAGAGGTCTTCAAACTTGGCAACTTTAAGACTTGTGGACTTCAAGTCCCAGCTGGCTGGAGAATTCTGGGAGTTGAAGTCCACAAGTCTTAAAGTTGCCAAGTTTGCGGACCCCTGCCTTACATAATCTGGGGCTCAAAAGATTCAGAAGTGCACCTTCTCTGTTACAACCCCTATTTCTGGAATGAGGTTCCTCCTGAGTCCTGAATGGCTCCGCCCTTCTTTTGTTAGAAGGGCTTTGAAGACCTGATTTTTGAGCCAGACCTTTGGTACAAGCACCAAAGACCCTTTGCTTTGCCCTTGCTTGGTCTGCTGTTCTTGATTTTATGTTTTACTGGTTAGTATTTTCCTTGTTTTAGTAGTTGTGAGCCATTTTAAGATGTTGGGTGACATACCAATTTGATAAAATTATTTTAAAAATTCTGTACTGCCAATCAAGGGTAACAGTAGTGCTTTTCAACCTTGGCAACATTAAGAGGTGTGGACTTCAACTCCCAGAATTCCCGAGCCTGTGTTGCCCACATAGCAGGGGTGAAATGCTCCTGGTTCACTTTTACCTGTTGGTCGTCGGAGAGCCGATTGCGAAGGCAGTGTGACACTCCGCCCACCCGCCGGGACACCGCCATTTGAGTTCTTTTACCCTATGCGCATGCACAGAACGCTTTGTGCATGCACAGAGGGTAAAAGAACTCAAATGGCAGTGTCCCGGCGGGTGGGCGGAGCATCGCGCTGCCTTCACGATCGGCTCTCCGACGACCAACAGGTAAAAGCGAACCAGGAGCATTTCACCGCTGCCACATAGTTCATACATCTTAAAGTTGCCAAGGTTGAAAAATACTGGGTTAATGTCAGCCCTTTGAGGTGCTGTTATACCTTTATTATAATAATAAAGATTATAATAGAATATTGCAAGTCTGAAAGTCCTTCCCCTCTCCCCTGCCTTTGTTTATTTGTTTTATCCTACCTTTATTATTTTTTATAAATAACTCAAGGCAGCAAACATATCCAACACACCAGGGGTGGGTTCTAACTTACCTCGCTGCCGGTTCACTTCCTCCCGCACTGCATGGCCGCGTTTCGTGGGCGCATGCGCACATGCGCAGTGCCGAAAAATCTGAAAAAAATCCCCCCCAAAAAGCAGAAAACAAGATGGTGACCTCATGCACAGTGCCGGAAACTCTGCTTCTGTGCATGCTCAGAAGAAAATTTTTTTTTAAAAAAAATTCAAAATTAAAAAAATTTAAAAAAATTAAAAAAAAAAGATGGTGGCGCCCACGGACCAGCACTGACCGAACCGGTTCCATGATGTCGTCATGATGTCACCAACGGGTTGCTACCGGTTCGGATGAACCGTTCCAAACTGGGAGGAACCCACCTGTGCAACACACCTTCCTCCCCCTATTTTCCCCACAAGAGCAATCCTATGAAGTAGGTCAGCGGTGGGTTGCTCCTGGTTCGGCCCAATTCTAAGAACCGGTAGTGCCGGCGGTGGGAGGCTACACCCACCCGCCCGGGATGCTTCTGCGCATGCGCACGAGTGGGTAGCAAAGGGTAGCAAAGGTTTTAGAACCCACTACTGAAGTAGGTTGAGCCGAGAGAGAGTGGTTGGCCCAAGGTCAACCAGCTGGCTTTCATAGATAAGCTGGGACTTGAAGCCACAATTTCTTGGTTTTCTAACCTGGTGCCTTATTTATTTGTTTGTTTGTTTGTTTGTTTGTTTGTTTGTTTATTCATTCATTCATTCATTCATTCATTCATTCATTCATTCATTCATTCATTCATTCATTCATTCATTCATTCATTCATTCATTCATTTATGAGATTTATATACTGCCTCACAGTGCAAGCACTCTCTAAGCGGTTTACACCAGTAAGCAATGTATATATACATTGCCCCCAACAATCTAAATCTAAATCTGTGTCCTCATTTTACCTACCTCGGAAGGATGGAAGGCTGAGTCAACCTTGAGCCGGTGAGATTTGAACCGCTGACCTGTGGATCACAGTTAGCTAAAGTGGCCTGCAGTACTGCCTCTAACCACTGCGCCACCTCGTCTCTTAACCACTAGACCAAACTGGTTTCCTCTTTATTTTCCAGAGAACTAGTTGGAGGTGTTACTAGGAACCCTGACAGGTCCCTTCTGTGGTGTTTCCTCTTGTTCCTGTTTCTTCTGAAGGCTGAGATATCTGTTATCAGACTGTTTTCTAGGTTGCAATTCTTCCACCTGTCTCCGCAGGTCATTCTCACAGCCTTTTACATATAGCAGTGATGGCTAACCTTTTCCCGACCAAGTGCCCAAAGCGCGCGCATGTGCCCAAACCCCCAAAATGCAATGCACATGTGCCCCCCGCATGCGCCCCACCCCTACACATGCGTGCATGCCCCCCCGCACGTGCCCCCCCATGCATGCATGGCAGAGATCCGATGACCAGCTCGCTGGCGGGAGGTGCGCACCAGCGGTGGGTTGCTTTCGGTTCATCCCTGTTCTGAGAACTGGTAGTGCCGTGGCGGGAGGTTCCGCCCACCCGCTCGGGACGCTTCTGCGCATGTGCAGAAGCATTGTGCGAGTGCACGAACCGGTAGTAAAGGGTTTTAGAACCCACTACTGGCATGCGCGCATGCGTGACGGAGCTGAACTGGGGCAACGGCTTGCGTGACCACAGAGAGGGCGCTGCGTGCCACCTGTGGCACACGTGCCATAGGTTCGCCATCACAGACATATAGGATACAGCAAGAAGGTGAAATCACATTCAAACAAAAAAGTCAGAGTTGTAGATAATCAGGGAAGGCTTAGTTTCAAGGCATAAATAATATACGGTACTTGTTTCAGAACTTTTCTGCTCTCAGATTAAAACTTCAGTTTCTTTTGGCTTTCCCAGTGCCCACCTAGTTTATTAATTGCAGAAACTGGTTTATTTAGGTATAATATGTTTCTGAATATGCCACTATTCCCAGGAAATTCTTTGTAGCCTTCATCTGGCTCGTTGCCCTTTAGCTCTAAACTTGGAATGATCCTCTCTTTTATTGATAGGGTAATCAGTCTGAATGGGATTTGGATTGGTCCTGATCCCCAGGATCGAACCTGCCTACCCAATGCCTCATCCAGGGCCTGGATGAAGATCTATCTAAGAAAGTTATGATAGTTTACATTTGCTAAGATAATTTTGGACCAGGACAGATCAGAACTTCCTTTGTGAACATACTGGTAGGCCTCCATAGACCTCCATAGTTGTCCACCATGGAGGACACATCTAGGCTAAATATGCCGGTGGCTGTTGTGTCCTGCTGCTCAGAATAGCCCATGCTTTGGATGGCAGTGAGAGCATATCTCTTTTTTAGTGTGCCAACTGTGTATCGTTGTTTCCATCTCAATGCAAATTTGATTATTAGTTTCATGGGTAAACTCTACTGTCCATAGACCAGATCCAAATAGACCGTTTTACCTATAGGAGTTAGACTGAATATGTCTAAGCATGTATTTAGTTGTGCACGTAGCAATCTGTTCCCAGTCCAGGTGACATCAGATAAATCATCTCACAACTCATGCGAATGATGTAATTTGTGCCTGTCGTTTCATGATGCAAATGCAATACACAAGATTAATTCATGTTGTTTGTGCAATGATGTCACAACACACATAGCATTTCATGCCCCAACCTCTGGATTTCCATACATGCACCGCTATTGTGGATGCTTAGAACTGCTGGAAACAAGGAGAAAGCATTTGGTAGGTATCAAGAGCGCATGCCTGTTCTCATATTTCTGCAGGCGGGGTGATTTTGAGACAACTTTACATCTGAGGTCTCCCCCATGTATGCATGGTGTTGTATGTTTCTTTTAACTTTTTAAAACTGTTTTTAATGATTTTATTGTTTGGTGTTCTTAAAATGCTGTACGGCGCCCTGAGTCCTTAGGGAGTAGGGCGGCATAGAAGAATTCCCAAATAAATAAATAAAATAAATAAATATAATGGACTAGATTGTAGAGTAATCCAGCTCCGTATTCCTACAGATTCAAAAATTAAAAGAAATAAGAGAAGATAAATTTCCAGGCAATTAGTTTATGCATCTTTCATTCAAACTGAATTGGAGAAGTAGATTTAATATGTGCCTGCAAATGAGGATTAATTTTACTGCCTGTTAAGGACAGATTAATGAAAGTGGTAAAGCTACATAACTGACTTCCTTCTTTACTTCTCTGCCACAACATGTTGGGATCATGTCTTCTAGCTCAGATGCATCAACCAGGAATGGTCAGTTCTACTAAGAATGCTCAAAAATCAATACAATCCACTCAGTGATAAAGTATTCCCTTTTCAAGAGAGACCCCAAATTAGGTCCCAGTTGGTAGGGAAAAACTGGATTCAAGGCTCCTGCAAGTACTGCATGTCTATGGAGTAGAATATGCAGGTTGGTGACATGATAGCAGTATTCCAGTATTTGAGGGGCTGCCACAAGGAAGAGGGAGTCAACTTATTTTCCAAAGCACCAGAAGGCAAGTCAAGAAATAATGGATGGAAACTAATCAAGGACAGAAGCAATCTAGAACTAAGGAGAAACTTCCTAACAGTGAGGACAATTAACCAGTGGGACAGCTTTGCCTTCAGAAGTTGGGGGGGCTTCATCTCTGCAGGTTTTTAAGAAAAGACTGGACAGCCACCTATCTGAAATGGTATAGGGCTGTGATGGCAAACCTATGGCACGCGTGCCAAAGGTGGCACACAGAGCCCTCTCTGTTGGCACCTGCACCGTCACCAGCTGGTCTTCACTACAGTAGAAAATGGCCTGAAAATGGCCTGAAAACAGCCAAAAAACAGGCCGGTTTTTGGGCTGTTTTTGGGCCATTTTAGTCTGTTTTTCGGGCCATTTTCAGGCCGTTTTCCAGCTGTTTTCAGGCCATTTTTCAGACCACAAATGGCCTGAAAAATGGCCCAAAAATGGCATGAAAACAGGATGACAAATAGGCCATTTTCTGGGCTGTTTTCTGGGCTGTTTCCCGGTCATTTGGGGGGCATTCCTGGGGCCAAAAACAGCATGAAAATGATCTGAAAATGGCCCGAAAAATGGCCTGAAAACAGCCCGAAAAACAGCCTGAAAACTCCCTGAAAAACTGCCTAAAAATGGGCCAAAACGGCCAAAAACAGGCATGCACGTGCCGGCCAGCTGGTCTTTGGGTTTCCGGTGCTCCGGCGCGCGCACATGCACATGCGTTCCGGTTTGGGCACTCGGTGCCAAAAAGGTTCGCCATCACTGGTATAGGGTCTCCTGCTTGAGCAGGGGGTTGGACTAGGAGACCTCCAAGGTCCCTTCCAGCTCTATTCTGATTGATGGTAGCCTTTCAGATGCAGAGTTCATGATCATACATTCAGCAACTATTCCAAGTTACATCGGCGCTGAATGAATAGTATTTATGCCCAGTCCCTGAAGTTATGGGCACTGCAGTGCCCATGTGGTCTTCTGACTACAATTCAGGCCCTTGGCAGCCCAACCCCACGTATTTGCAGCAGTGTTTCCACTCCCCTTCCATGCTGCTTTTGCCAGTCCTGCCACCCTGTCCTCTGCTGGCCCTGCTGATCTTCACCATCTTCCTCCTCCCATAGCGGATGAAGTGCACCTTGCCCTTCATGAGACTGCCCACACATCAGGGGTGGGTTCCTACCGGTGCGGTCCAGTGCGTAGCTCCGGTAGGGACCCGCCAAGAACCCAATTTGCGTGCGACTGCTCCGGTACCGTCTCCACCGGGCAGTCGCGCGCGTCGCCATCTCTTTTTTGTGAATTTTTGGGCGATTTTGCTTCTGCGCATGCACGGAAGCAAAATCATGCCGAAATCTCGCAAGGGGACGCGCGCGCTTGCGAGATTTCAGTGAGATTTTGCTTCTGCGCATGCGCGGAAGTAAAATCACGCCAAAATCTCTCTCTTGCGCGCATCCCCTCGTGAGATTTCGGCGCGATTTTGCTTCTGTGCAAGCGCAGAAGCAAAATCGCACGAGGGGGCGCGCACGCGTAGTGTGTGCACGCGCGCACAAAGCATGAAGGACCGCGGAGCAGCGCACCGGTCTGGGTAAGTGAGCAACTCACCCCTGCCACACATGTCCTTCTTCCTGTGGCTGTGTGTTGCCTTCTTTTTCACTTGGGCACCTTCTTGTAAAGTTTCCTTCCAAAACCTTACAGGAAGGTCTTTGTGCCTCCAGGAACTCTCTCGCAAAGGACCAGGAGTGGCGCACCTCAACAGCAGTGGGAGGTCAGCCGAGGGTGACAGGACCAGCAAAACCCAGGGGGGTGGATCAGGTCTGGGGCTAGGGCTTGGTGCTTGGGTGCCAGGGTGTCTGGCCATGGTAGAGGGCTTGTGGTGGCACTCCTCAGCAGTGGTGGTGTTGCCAGGGTTGAAACAGAAGGCTCTATTTACCACTGGTGCCACTGCTGAGGAGTGCCACTGTGTGTTGGGAAAAATATATTCAAGCCGTCCGAGTGCTACCATGTTGAGAATGAGAATAAGATCTCATAGAGGCGATTTGGATCTTTACTTGGAATTCAGACAGTTAGAAATAAAACCGAGATTAAAAGTCTAATAAAGAATATTTATTTCAGTACAAAAACAATAAATCCTGAATAATTACATCTTTGCTAAGAAACGCAACCGTTCAGGTCAAGAGCTAAGGCAGAAGGAATGAATGGTGGTTTAGGAATGTAGACATGCGTACATGAACATCATATCACGTGTTCTGCTTGTATTGGAATGTACCATAATATTAGCTAGGGGTGCATCACCCTGCGTAGACATACATCTGACAATATTCACACCGTGACACTGTGCAGGGCAGCCAGCACTTGTTTGAGATAAGTGGCTGTCGAAATTAAATAAATAAAAAGGGCAGAGATTGGGAAGGGGCGAGATAGATGGGGGGTGCGAGTTAAAGAGGAATCTGCCCAGGGGTGAGATGCTCACTTACCCAGACCGGTGCGCTGCTCCGTGGTCCTTCGTGCTTTGTTGCGCGCGCGCACGCTACGCGCGCACGCCCCCTCGCGTGATTTTGCTTCTGCGCATGCGCGGAAGCAAAATCTCGGCAAAATCTCGTGAGGGGACGCGCGCGCGAGAGAGATTTTGGCGTGATTTTACTTCCGCGCATGCGCAGAAGCAAAATTTCACTGAAATCTCGTGCGTGCGCGTCCCCTCGTGAGATTTTGGCGCGATTTTGCTTCCGCGCATGCGCAGAAGCAAAATCGCCCGAAAATTCACAAAAAAGAGATGGCGACGCGCGCGACTGCCCGGTGGAGACGGTACCGGAGCAGTCGCGCGCATATTGGGGTATCGGCGGGTCCCTACCGGAGCTCCGCACTGGACCGCACCGGTAGGATCCCACCCCTGAATCTGCCCCTTACCTTATGGAATCTCGGGACTCGGAGGGACCAAAAACCATTGGGTTGGGTTCTTGCCTAACAAGGGATTTTTGCTTAATGACAGCAATAGGTTTTGCAAAGATTGTCACTAAAAGATGCTGCCCTGTGGCACCCCACTTTATAACCTCATTGCTTAGCAATGGACATTAGGATCCCAATTACCGTTGTTAACCGAGGACTGTCTATAGATTTACATGCTTGTTGGTAGGTCGAAATAACGGGGTGGAGGAGAATTGGCCTTTGCACCTCATTTAGAATTTCTGAGTCACTAGCTGGCTCAGTGTTGTGAATGAAACGAAAGGCAAAGCAATTGGGCTTCAGCTTTGAACACGCCAAATAATTAGGGGAGAAAGCACCCAGGCTGGGGAAGATAAGAGAATCTGCACCGAGGAAGATATTTTTAAGTTTGTTTGACCTGATTGTGGTATCTTGTTTATAGACAAAACTAGCCTGCTGTCAGGAAAGATGCTTCCTTTTACGTCAAGGTAAGATTTGTCCTAGAAAACATGGATTTGTAGGAAAGGAAGTTATGGGGAGCAGCAGGAGAGAACGACGTGGAGGTTAGGTTAAAATAAATGAAAAGCCTCCACAATTCATGGTATTTTTGTGCCATTTAAAATGCTTGCTGTGTGTTGGTTTGGGTGCTATGTTAGGCTGATATATTAAGGAAAGAGGGTTTAAGCACTCATTGGCATCCATAAAGGACTAATAGACTGCATATTCCAAGATATAGTGGGAAACAGTGTTTAAAAAAACCTCACAAAAGCCCAGATCAATGTGTTGGAAATGCAGACTAAAGGGATCTTAATTTACATTGCATCAAAACACAGAAGTGGACTAAACGGTAATTGCAAGATAGTAATTACTTTTAGAAAGAGAGAAAATCAATGGGTACTGTATTCGATTTAACCTCTGTGGTAACAAAGGGAATAAAAGTTCTCACACTCAAGGAGGAAGTAAGATATTTAATGCTGGTGGCTGATGGTGGAAAAAGTTCTGTCGCTCCTGAGTTGTTTTAGATGGAAAAGACAAGGTGTCATGTCTGGAATCCATTTTGAGCATTGGATCTTCAGGCCTGCCACATTTAGGGCTATGTGAAACTGGGAGAAAGGATTGTATGGAGCCGGGGAGATATATAGTCAAAGTAACATTCCTTTCTCCGAGAGTCAAGGCCACTCTGCCCTGCACCTGGAGGGGCGTGACTGGGAGGCACCTTCAGTTGGGACAGTGCATTGATTAGACCATGTGATGGACATATGGGTGCAGGGGCAGGGACTTGGACTTTCTTTTGGGTGGGGAAAACCCGGAAGCTTTCAGATTCAGGTTTTCCCAGACGTGCCAATATGACATCTCTAATAAAATGGAACTTTGAGGAATGCATAACCTCAGAGTTTTCTTTTGTTGGGGGTGTTACTTGGAACCCTGACACAAGGATGGAAGGGGATATGGAACCATTCAGGCTTATGAATGGTTATAGACATAACCGTATATAGACATATAGACATTCGATTATGTGATGACCCGGGGCGTGGCACGAAAGCAACACAATCAGAGAACAGGTCTATCTCCACTTTATTGCTCCAACTGTGCCCCCAAACGTTCCCACATTCACTACAAGTCCTGGAGCAAAGCTCTCACATGCACCTTCAGAAGCCTCTGGCTGCAAATAGTCCAGTAAGCCAGGTTAACCAAACAGCAACCAGGGCCAGCAGTCCAATAAGCCAGGTTAGCTAAATAGTAACCAGAGCAAGAAGTTCCGCAAAGCAGGCCAACTGGCAAGCCCCACAAGACAGAGTACAGCTATCTCCAGGCTTTGGCAAGTGCACATGAGGCTCCACAGATTCAATGCTTGTTCCTGACAAATGCCCCTCCCACCGGCACCTCCTTACATCTCAGTCCCCAGGTGTGCCTTGTGAAAGGTGGCGGGGCACTCTCCACCCTCGTAGCCGGCTCAATCTGCGTTGATCTTGATCTCAGTCGTCTCTCTTCCCTCCTTGCTCTCTTCCTGCCTTGCTCTCGGATCAGGAGGGGGTAGTCCTTGCTCTTCTCCTGAGCTCTCCCTGTCTGCAGGCCTTACTAATTCAGAAAAGCCTTGCCTGGACTGACTCTGCCCTTCCCCAGTTTCCTCCAAGGCCAAAGGAGCCGGCCTCTCCATCTCTGTCAGTTCTTGTTCCAGCTCATCTTCCCCCGCCCCCCCCCCAGATTCAGACTCTGACGGGGCATGACAGATTACGTCCCTATTAAGATGGATGATAAATATAGATAACAATAAATTCACTTCATCAATTAAGCTTTGGTTCCATTTAATAAATGTTGATTACATTTAAAGTATTAAGCATTATTTTCAACTCCCTTGAAATTTTAGAGTGGAGATTGTTCTGTGCCATACCAGGAAAGCTGGTCCTGTCTTATGAATCAGACCGGCTACATTGCAAATCTATTTCTACCTTTCCTACTGAAATCATTTATTCATTGCATTCAGATGTAAACTAGGTCATTTTTTTAAAAGCCAGACTGGCTGGTTTACTTATAATTAAGAGTCAAACTGGGTGGATTGGCTTTTAATCACTTCGTAGCAAACATACCACACTCTCACTCACTGTGATGTGGAAAGCCTGCTCACTGAGATACGTAGGTCTGACTCATCCACAAACTGAAGTACAGTCTAATCCTTTTCCACATTTATTTATTTATTTAAAACATTTACATAGCTGCCCATCTTTCAGCCGATTCTGGACAGTTCCCTTTCAAAGATTAGAAAACATATAAAATCATTTTAAAAAGTATAAAATGGAACCAGGTAAAACATGAATCATTAGAAACAACAAAAATGTGATGCCAATCACTGCTAACGTGTTATCATCTAATCTTCTCCCAATGTGTGTGGGGGGGGGAACTAGGTCTTTAAAGCCTTACGGAAGGCTAAAAGAGATGGCTAAACCTCAGGGGGCAAGATATTCCATAGGGCAGGGGCTACCATGGAAAAGACATGCTTCCTAGCTCCCCTTAGATCACAATATTTGGGGGAAGGAATCAGGAGCGTGTCCTCCCTATCTGATCTGGTAGGACAGGTAGATGTCCTTAAGGAAATACATGGTATTTTAGCTTTGGCAAGTTACTAAGTATAGACCGTATTTGAAGAATTCAAGTGGGAGCTTCATCACTGGAAGCTTTCAAGAAGAGACTGGACTGCCATCTGTCAGAAATGGTGTAGGGTCTCCTGCTTGGGCAGGGGGTTGGACTAGATGACCTACAAGGTCCCTTCCAACTCTGTTAATCTGTTAAATTCTGGGATCAGCCTCAGAAACAGCCAACTCCATCTTTTTTCTGTTCTGCCTATGACCCACTAAGCAGTTTTATCTTGTCCCTTGCAGTCTTATCAAATTTACCAATGTGACAAAGAAGAAGTGATGATTGGGATTGTCAAATAGTAATGATAAACAAAAATTCCATATACAACCTGGAGCCCTTCTACTATGTTTAGGACTATAACTCCCAGAATTCCCAACTACTATTTAGTATGCTGACTGGGAGTTTTGGGAACTAATGTTCCCAGGTTGAGATAAGCTAATATAATAGGGCTACCATACTTAAGCTACGACAGACAATCTGGTGTTTTGCTCTCATCTAGCAGTTATTGAGAACTATCAGAAGTACAGGCAAGATTTCGAAGAGGCAGAGGAACTAGAGATCAAATTGCCAACATACGCTGGATCATGGAGAAAGCTAGGGAGTTCCAGAAAAACATCTACTTCTGCTTCATTGATTATGCTAAAGCCTTTGATTATGTAGATCACAACAAATTGTGGCTAGTTCTTAAAGAGATGGGATACCAGACCATCTTATTTGTCTCTTGAGAAACATATATGCGGGTCAAGAAGGAACAGTGAGAACTGGACACGGAACCACTGATTGGTTAAAAATTGGGAAAGGAGTCCGGCAAGGCTATATACTGTCGCCCTGCCTATTTAACTTACATGCAGAGCACATCATGAGAAAGGCAGGGCTAGATGAATCAAAAGTTGAAATTAAGATTGCCGGGAGAAATATCAACAACCTCAGATATCCAGATGATACCACTCTAATGGCAAAAAGTGAAGAGGAACTAAAGAGCCTCTTGATGCAGCTGAAGGAGAGTGCAAAAGTTGGCTTGAAACTCAACATTAAGAAAACTAAGATCATGGCATCTGGCCCTCTCAATTCCTTGCAAATAGATGGGGAAGAAATGGAGGTAGTGACAGATTTTATTTTCCCGGGCTCCAAGATCACCGCAGATGGGGACTGCAGCCAAGAAATTAAAAGATGCTTGCTCCTGGGGAGGAAAGCTATGACAAATCTAGACAGCATACTAAAAAGCAGAGACATCACCCTGCCAACAAAAGTGTGTATAGTCAAGGCTATGGTTTTCCCAGTTGCAATGTATGGTTGTGAAAGTTGGACCATAGGGAAGGCTGTGCCAAAGAATTGAGGCCTTTGAACTATGGTGCTGGAGAAGACTCCTGCGAGTCCCTTGGACTGCAAGGCGATCCAACTGGTCAGTCCTAGAGGAGATCAACCCTGACTGCTCTTTGGAAGGCCAGATCCTGAAGATGAAACTCAAATACTTTGGCCACCTAATGAGAAGGAAGGACTCACTGGAGAAGAGCCTAATGCTGGGAACGATTGAGGGCAAAAGAAGAAGGGGACAGCAGAGAATGAGGTGGTTGGATGGAGTCACTGAGGCAGTAGGCGTGAGCTTAGATGGACTCCAGAGGATGGTAGAGGACAGGAAGGCCTGAAGGAATGTTGTCCACGGGGTCCCGATGGGTCAGACATGACTTCGCAACTAACAACAACAACAAAGCAGTTATGTAAATATTTGCAGTCCCAATTGGGAGCCCAAGAGCTAAGAACGTTAACTGTCAAAGTAAAACCCCTTCTTATGTATATACTTACAAAGTATTAATAATCAAACTTATTGATACAGCAATTACAAATATACTAAGTTTTGGATCTGAAAGTACAGTTAGTCCTAAACTTATTCAGTGACTCTTCAAAGTTACAACAGCACCGAAAAAAGTTACTTATGGCCATTTTTCATACTTAACGACCATTGTTGCATCCCCATGGTCACATGATCAAAATCCAGACGCTTGGCAACTGACTCATATTTATGACGGTCGCAGTGTCCTGGAGTCACGTGATCACCATTTGTGACTTTCTAACAAGCAAAGTCAATGGGGAAGCCAGATTCACTCAATAACCGTGCTACTAATTTAACAACTGAAGTGATTCACTTTACGATTGTGGTAAGAAAGGTCATTAAATGGGGCAAAACTCACTTAGCAACTGTCTTGCTTAGCAACTGAAATTATGAGCTCAATTGTGTTCGTACGTTGAGGGACTAAACATAGAAGTATGAGTAAAACACGCTGTTTAACCGAAAATGGAATTTTTATAGAATAGAATAGAATAGAATTCTTTATTGGCCAAGTGTGATTGGACACACAAGGAATTTGTCTTTGGTGCATATGCTCTAATTGTACATAAAATAAAAGATACATTTGTCAAGAATGGTTGTCATAGGGTTCAAGTAAGCAATCAGGAAACAATCAATATTAATATAAATCATAAGGATACAAGCAACAAGTTACAGTCATACAGTCATAAGTGGGAGGAGATGGGTGATAGGAACGATGAGAAAAACTAATAGTAATAGTAATGCAGCCTAGTGAATAGTTTGACAGTGGTGAGGGAATTATTTGTTTAGCAGAGTGATGGCGTTCGGGGAAAAAACTGTTCTTGTGTCTAGTTGTCTTGGTGTGCAGTGCTTTATAGTGACGTTTTGAGGGTAGGAGTTGAAGCAATTTATGTCCAGGATGCGAGGGGTCAGTAAATATTTTCACGGCCCTCTTTTTGACTCGTGCAGTATACAGGTCCTCAATGGAAGGCAGGTTGGCAGCAATTGTTTTTCCTGCAGTTCTAATTATATTCTGATTATATGTTATAAAATAAAATAAAAACTTTTATAAAAAGAAGTATGAGTAAAGCACTCTGCGTTTTTAAATACTTAGTGGTTTTACCATTCAGAGAAATCAGGAGGGTGGAAAGAAAGTTTAAAATAGAAATATTGTGTTGGAAACTCTGGGAAAGAGTTTCTTTGGTTTTCTGCCTTCTGTTTACATTCTTCCCCATTATATAGAAAAGGGACGAACTTCTATTTTTGTAGAAAAAGCTCCAGAGTATAAACATGCCTATAATGTAATTAAGGAGCAATGATTAAGAAGTGGTTGTTATTAAGCATGTAATACCGCTGACCTTTCTGGCTCTGCGTCCTTCTCATCATTTGCAAGAATTAGCCTTTGCAGCTTTATAAATTATGGAATTATGGAGGGCAAGAAGAAGGAAAAATGCTGATAGAGAGAACAGGGGAGAAAACCCAGCTGATGAGACAATTTTTGATTATAAGTGATATACACAGGTAGTCTTCGACTCACAACCACAATCGAGCCCGAAATGTCTGTCGCTAAGTGAAACATTTGTTAAGTGAATTTTGCCCCATTTTACGACCTCTCAAGCCACAGTTGTTAGGCGAATCGCTGCAGTTGTTAAATTAGTGTCCCGGTTGTGAAGTGAAACTGGCTTCTCCATTGACTTTCTTTGTCAGAGGATCGCAAAAAGGGGATCACGTGATCCTGGGACACAGCAAAGGTCATAAATATGAACTGGTTGCCAAACAGCCGAATTTTTGTCACATCGCCATGTAATTGTGACAATTGGTCAGAAGTCACTTTTTCCATTGCCCTTGTAACTTTGAACGGTCACTAAATGAACTGTTGTAAGTTGAGGACTACCTGTAGTTGCCTTAAAAGAATAAGACCATATTCCAGCAATGTCATCTGTGCTGTGTGGACGTCAACTCTGAAGCGAACCTGGCTGAGGTGAACCATCTTGTGCAGCCTCATAGTTGCCACTAAGTCTGAGAGAGGGAAGGGAGGGGGGGAAGTAGATAGCCCAGCTCCAGTCAAAACAAAAAGTTTTTCTGTGGGAACCAAGGTCATCGTAACAGATGGCTGTTGAAAGTGGAAAGGAGCCTGCCAGCTATATTCATTGGACAATGTGACCCGTGACACCTGGGAGGGCGGATTTTACTCTTTTAATTAGGTGAAAACCGTGGGAACTGTTAGAGTCGGTTTTCACCAGTTGTGCCAATATGATGTATCCAATAAACATGTTCTTTGAGGAATCTACCTGCCTCGGAGTTCTGCTTTCAATGGGTGCGTTACTTACAACGCTGACAGTCTATGCTTGTTTGGGGGGCTGGTAGCAGTAGTGGGTTTCACTTACCTTCGCTACTGGTTCGGAACTGTGTATGCGCTTCCGTGTGGCGCTTCTGCGCATGCGCAGAACCTTCTATCTGTTTGATTTAATAAGCACATACCATTCCATAGAGGAATACATGACTAACAGGGATGGGTTCTAACTTACCTCGCTGCCGGTTCGCTTCCTCCAGCGCTGCGTGGCCATGCATGCTTCGCACGTGCACACATGCACAGTGCAAAAAAAATTATCTGAAACCCCCCCAAAAAAGCCGAAAACAAGATGATGACGCATGCGCAGTGCCAGAAACTCGGCTTCTGCGCATGCACAGAAGAAAAATAAAATAAAAAAAATTAAAAAGAAATTCAACATTTAAAAAAAAAAAAGATGGCAGCGCCCACGGACCGACACCGACCGATCCGGTTCCGTGACATCATCATGATGTCACCAGCGGGTTGCTACCGGTTCGGGTGATTGGGTCAGAACCGGGGGGGAACCCACTTCTGATGACTAAAGCAAAATTTGAAGAAAATGAAGACAGTTGATTGCCAATGCGGATGCATATGTCCTTATGCGCATATGTGCTTTTGCTTATCTGAATATTCTTGTTGCTGTGGACTGTTGCATCCACTTAGTTTTTCACTGTCAGTAGTTGCTCTCTGTGCAGTGTTCATTATCAAGACAAGCTTTGAACTTCTGAATCTCCATAAGGTGGAGCTCAAGATAGATGCAAACAGGGCAGAAATTTCACTCATTTGATTACAGGATTGCAAAGCGAGCATCTAAGAAATATTTCCTGTTTACATTCTGATGGGAGAGAGGCTTTCTTATCTTGCTGAATATTCATTAACCAAGAATGTTCTGTGCAATGAAGAATGTCAATGTAATGTTTTTCTGGCATCCCTGTCAATTTTTTTAGGGTTATCAGTCTCTGTTGCTGAACAATTCTGCTGTTGCTAGATTTAAACATCTGAAAAATGTTGTAGGCTAGTTGATTTCTAGCCTATTGCTAGAAATGTTGGGTTTCTATTTGACCAGCTGTGGCTGGATATAAAATGGCAGTTGACAGATCCCAGCCTAAGGAATTGCTGTTTCCCTTGGAAAGCTTGAAATTGACGCTTTGGGAAACCATGTTAAGGGTATCAACCAGGCATGTCAAACCTGTCGCCCACATCATCAGATTTACAGAGTTGGAAGGGACCTTGTAGGTCAGGGGTGTCAAACTCGCATCATTATGGTGGCGTTATGCCTGTGTCACATGATATATCGGGACTTTCCCCCTCTTCACTAAGCCGGGCATGGCCAGCGCATGACGCATTCAACCCGTGGGCCGTGACAGTCCTATTGTAGGTCATTTGTTCAACTCCCCCGCCCAAACAGGAGACCCTACACCATTTCTGACAGATGGCAGTCCAATCTCTTCTTGAAAGCCTCCAGTGATGAAGCTCCCACAACTCCCAAAAGCAAGCTGTTCCATTGGTTGATTGTTCTCACCGTCAGAATATTTCTCCTTATTTCTAAGTTGAATCGCTCCTTGATCAGTTTCCATCCATTATTCCTTGTCTGACCTTCAGGTGCTTTGGAAAATAGCTTGACCCCTTCCTCTCTGTGGTAGCCCCTCAAATATTGGAACACTGCTATCATGTCTCCCCTGGTCCTTCTCTTCCCTAGACTAGCCATGCCCAGTTCTTGCAACTGTTGGTCGTATGTTTTAGTCTCCAGACCCGTAATCATCCTGGTTGCTCTTCTCTGCATTTTTTCTAGAGTCTCAACACCTTTTTATAGTGTGGTGACCAAAACTGGATGCAGTATTCTAGGTGTGGTCTTACTAAAGCTTTATAGAGTGGTATTAATACCTCACTTGATCTTGATTGTATCCCTCTGTTAATGCAATTTAGGATTGTGATGGCTTTTTTAAGCTGCCGCCACACACTGCTGGCTCATATTTAACTGGTTGTCCACTGAGACTCAAGTTCAGTTTTATCAGAGTTTGTTGCAGAAAAATCAATTTCCAGAAGCACACACAGATGACTGATTCAGCTGGATTCATATATACACAATACCATAAGTAGATTATTTCTTCAAGTAAACACAAGCAGGAGAATTAGTTTCATTTCAGCAGAGCAGACACCCACAGAGTGGACAAGAGAGCAGAGTGGACAGAGTGCAGAGTGGACTGAACCACGCCCAGCCTTAAGCTTAAGTTTTCAGTTTCGAGTCTCTGCACAGACTCAGATGTGTAGTGATTTTCATTTCTAGACTACAGCTATAACGGTGATGAAAAAGTAACCTAGTTAAAACCAATCCTTGCATGCTATTTTGTCTATGCAGCTTCTGCAAATACATTGTTTTTGGACACAGCTTTTGCCACAAATCTATGCGTTTATCTGGGTCTCCGGAAGCTATGATCATCCATGTAATGATGGACTCAGTTTGAGGAATTACTAAAATAAACCTGTGATGAATTAATATTATACCCCCCTAATATAAAAATATTGCCTGGCTAGATGGCAGCACATAAAGGATCTTGGAAACCGAGCAGGGTTGATCCTGATAAATATTTACCTAGGAGATCTCCAAGAAATACTGTGATTGTATTTGAGATAGGACATGCCACAAAGAAAGCAATGATTAATCCCTTCACACTGTTGCCAAGAACATTTTATAAACCTCATGAAGTCACTGAGCTCGACTCAAAAGAATTTTCTTTAATATATACCATTGGTAAAGAGCGCAAATACCTCCTGGATTAGCTACCTGTAGTTTAGTGATTCTCAACCTTGGCTACTTGAAGATGTGTGGCCTTGAACTCCCAGAATTCCATAGCCAGCAGGCTGTGGAATTCTGGGAATTGAAGTCCACACAACTTCAAGTAGTCAAGGCTGAGAAACAATGCTGTGTTGAATGCATTGTCTTCTCACAGGAAGATTTCCCCCCCCCCCCACTTGAGTTACATGGTCATGGAGAATAGAGGTGAATATTACTTTTTCTCCTCAGCATGGTATCAGTTCAGAGCAATTGTTTTCTCTCCATGGGGAATAAGTATGGGCAATGTCTGCTCTCAATGAGGCTATCAGCAAAAAGCACGGTTGGGGAATCTATGAAGCTGTCTCAATGGTCCCATGATTTTCCCATGTGGCTCTGCTAGTCCTTATGGTCTTTAACCATCCAGAGAGATGTGGCAATTTCAGCTATTTCAAATACAAACTCTCTTAGTTTTTTTTTTATGAAGGGCAGTGATTGTTCCTGTGAGCTGCAGATTCTGATGACCACTCTACTTTGAAATGAATATCTGAATCTACATAGGATGGATATTATTGAAACGAAGTATTTTACTGCTACTGTGCATTGATTATTGCATTATTTTGATCTTTCGTTGCTGAGCACATTGTTTAGATATTGTGATATTGTGAATTAGTGATATTACTGTCTGTGGAGATTCTCAGTCATCCAGGTCAAAGTTGTCCCAAAGGTGCTTTTTCAAAAGGCAATTGTTTGGATTGTTTTTTCCTTGAGGAAGAAAGATGAGTCATTTTGCTTCTCATCCAACAAGAAACTAATATTATTTCTTCTTCTTCTTCTTCTTCTTCTTTTCCTTCTCCTTCTCCTTCTCCTTCTCCTTCTCCTTCTCCTTCTCCTTCTCCTTCTCCTCCTCCTCCTCCTCCTCCTCCTCCTCCTCCTCCTCCTCCTCTTCTTCTTCTCCTTCTCCTCCTCCTCCTCCTCCTCCTCCTCCTCCTCCTCCCCTCCTCCTCCTCCTCCTCCTCCTCCTCCTCCTCCTCCCTCCTCCCTCCCTCCTCCCTCCTCTTTTTCCTCCTCTTCTTCTTCCTCTTCCTCTTGGAAAAAACAGTCCAGTTGCCCTTTAAGGCATCTCTGAGACAGTAATTCATATTCTAATCCAAATAACACCCTTAATTGGAACCAGTAACTATCACTAAGCAAAGCAGTCATTAAGTGAAACACCACATAATGGCAGTTCCAGCATCCCTAGTCATAGTTCTTAAGTGAATCACCTGCGACTGGTAAGTGAGACATCACTTTTCTGTGACTTGCGACCTCCTGCTGGCTTCCCCATTGACCTTTGTTGGTTGGATTATATGACTGCAAAATGCTGTGACCTTCATTAAATCATGATCACCTGACTACGAGGATACTGCAATGGTCATAAGTGACCGGGCTAGTTATTAATAACTTTTTTCAGACCTGTAGTAACTTCAAATAGTCACTACATGAATGGGCGTGAAGGAAGCACTACCTGTATTTATTTTGGGCTTTCTGGTGATACCATCTATTTTAGTGATAGATTGGTTCGGCCAATGCCATTTTTAAAATTGATTCTATGCTTTCAAGTGGGTGTTGATAGTTAGCAACCATTGATATATTTTCTGTGGGAAGATCAGTCCCCGACATGGTCCCTTAGGACTTCCAACAATGCATCCATCACCACTGTAACTGAGTCCATTCACCTTGTTGTAGCTTATCTTCTTCCTCTCTTTCCTTCCATTCTAGCGTAGCAAAAATGGAAAACTCACTTAGCATTATAAAAACAAGCCAAAGCCATTGCAGCTCTCTCGTTTGGATTCTCCTAGGTCTCCTCATACAATGGCAAGAATTTACGCAAGTGTTTGCTTCGATTTTAAGTCAGCCATATTTAGCATGTTGTCTAAGCTTGGGTAAAGCTGGTTAATCTTAATTACAGTATATTAAAAGAAGCCAACACCAGCTGAATTGTTTCAACTAACTGGAGTTAAGATAAATTGCAGTTTACAGATGGGAGATTTAACATGCTGAGGTAGGGTTGGTCCAAAAGTGGAATTAGCTTCAGATTTCCTCAGGGCTGCCTCAGAAAAGAGGGAATCATTCACTTCTAGCCTTGTTCTTACGATGTTAAATTAGGAGTAGACAGTTATGGCTCTAGGCAGGGGTGGGTTCTGACTTACCTCGCCGCCAGTTCGCTTCTTCCCGCGCTGCGTGGGTGTGCGTGCATGCGCAGTGCTGAAAATCCAGCTTCTGCGCATGCGCAGAAGCAAAAAACAGCTTCTGCGTGTGCGCAAAAGCGAAAAACAAGATGGTGGCACCTATAGCACCGCCGAGAGAGACGGTTTGGGGGCATGTCCAGCCGGCCATTGCTGCCAGTTCGGCGAGCGGGGGAAAATTCCCGCTACCGGTTCTAAAGAACCCATCCAAACCGGCAGGAACCCACCTCTGCTCTAGGGATATCTGTGGCATTTGCCTTAATTTCAACAGCTCGCTTTTGAACAGTCAGAAAAAATCTGTAGAACATTTTTAACTGCCCAATTGCTGGGAGTTGACGGTATATGCATTTAAATATTAATATTATTATGTCTCAATAGTGTGAAATCACAACTGCCAGTACTTTAGTTGGTGTTTGCTTTCATATACATTGAAGAACCTAGGACCATGATGACGAACCTATGGCACGTGTGCCAGAGGTGACACGCAGAGCCCTCTCTGTGAGCACGCGCACAATCGCCAGCTGCTCTTCCGGGTCCCATCGCGCACATGCGCACCAGCTAGCTGCTTCCTTCTGGGTTCTGGCGCATGCATGTGTGAAGACCAGCTGTCTGGCACACATGCACATGCCAGAACCCAGAAGAGCAGCTGGCCGCTGTGCGCATGCGCACCGGCCACCTGCTCTCTTCCGGGTTCTGGTGCTCCGGCGTGCGCGCGCAGTCCAGTTTTGGCACTTTGTGCTGAAAAGGTTAACCATCACTGACCTAGGATGTTGTAATACAGGAGTATCAAACTCAAGGTCCACAGGCCGGTTTCGGCCTGTGGGGTGCTTAGATCTGGCCTATGGGGCCACTCTGGAAACAGCGAAGGACCGGCCTGTGGTGCCTCTTCCAGCAAAAATGGAGCTCTGTTTTCTCTGGCAGAGGGTTGCAGGAAGCCTTCCCAACCAAAAATGGAGCTCACGAGGGCCGTGCGTAGCCCCCCTGAGCCTGTTTTCACTGGCAGAGGGTTGCAGGAGGCTGTCGCAGCCGAAAACGGAGCTCGGGAGCCCGTTTTCACTGGCAGAGTGCTTGGGCCACCACAGGCGTCCCCCGACACGAGTGACGTCATGCTAACCATGCCCACCCTGGCCACACACACACCCAGCCCCTCCAGGTCAAACACTAACATGATGCGGCCCTCAATGAAATCGAGTTTGACACCCCTGTTGTAATGTATCAACATAGTATATGTGTGAATCCAAGCGGCATAGCCTTTCGTAACTGACTAATGGACTTTTTATCAATGAGTAAATTTTCTATGTAGCATCCAAGATTTTCTGCGTATGGCACCCTATGTGCCAATAACCAGAGACCACCATAGCAGGCTTCTGCCATAATCTTTCAATTTTTATTTTCAGATCTTGATATTTTGTGGTCTTTTTTCAACTCTAGAACTAAACTACAAGAACTTGAGATTGGAAATGTATTTTAATTTATTTGCTGCCAGACCATACTAAGGAAGCTGCCCTGATCTTGCTGCAAGTGATTAGGAATCCATGATTCATAAATCACATTGAGCTCTTAAAGTGTTTACTGCTTTGCCAGAAGGTTGGAAAGTGGTTTGGCTTCCCCTTTGACTTGGAATTCATCCCAAGAGTTCCTCCAGGACATCTGGAGATAGACCTGGGGTGTT
This sequence comes from Diadophis punctatus similis, assembly GCA_023053685.1. Classification (NCBI taxonomy): domain Eukaryota; kingdom Metazoa; phylum Chordata; class Lepidosauria; order Squamata; family Dipsadidae; genus Diadophis; species Diadophis punctatus. Next base: position 10,924,597 of record JALIGW010000002.1, on the reverse strand, counting down.
TAGATCCTTGGAACTTTTGCGTTAGTTCCAAAATCAAGGACCTCAGTCTCTTGACTTTGGGAAGAATGCATCTTCTAGAACATTTATTCTGAAATAAATGTTTATTCTGGAGAAAATATGTAAAATTAAGCCAGTTAGCTTTTTATGTGGAGTTGTGGTTTGCTTTGTTTCCATGATATGGAACAGGACCCGACAATATGCAATCGGTCAAATAATTTCAGGTACAACTCTACTTTCCCCACTTCATGGGGCATTAATATCTCCTTGCCTTGTGTCTAGACTAAATTGTCTACAGGTGTTTATTTTTCTGTTCCTTCCCCTGTTCTTCTCAACTCTCTTTGCATTTCTGAAAAATGTCTGCTGCGCTCATGCCAAATAATAGTTGGAAACAAATGTCTACTCTTGTAGCCCAGCCAAAGCAATAGATAATTCTCTGAAGGATTCCATTTAGCTGGGAGCATTTTGAAATGAAAATACACGGAGTGCATTGGGTGGGGCCCACTTGTGCCCAAGGAGGTGAAGTAGAAGGTGGAGAATAGAGAGGCGGAATCAAACGTGGGACATGTTTGAAGCACGGTCCATCAGCAGGAAGTCTTAAGGCAGGGCTGTGAGCTATTTTGCGTCCTCTACAGAAAGCCATCGTGGGAAACAGCAGGTGGAACAGTAAGAAAAAGGGAAGACGAATTCATTTTCCTTCTGAACCGGTTGGATTTCACACTACAGAAATTGCCAGAATAGAGTTTTGCAGGTAAGGGGAGGCGGGTTTTTACGCTCACCGTGCTAAGTTTCAGGTGTGTTACAACTTGTAAAAGGGTTCCTGTGACTTTTACGAAACATGTGCTCAGACAGTTCCTTCTTAGAGTTTAATTTATGAACAGCTTGAAAAACTGCGTTAGGAAGAGATTTTATTTCTACCAAAGTTAGATTGTAGTTGGCTTGTTTCTGCTGAAACAGGAGAGACTGCGTTTGGGACTGAGACCGGGCAGGGTGGAATTCCCTCTGTAACTTGTGTGTTCATTCCTTATTTTAAAAATGCTTTTCCTTCGTCATTGTTGCATATGAAAAATGTACTTTTTTACTTTTGTAGTGTAGAAAAAAAAGGGCATACAGGACCCCAGAAAACCTATAATTTTATAGAGAGAATTTTTTTTCTCCTCCAACAAGTTGCTTTCCAGATATATTGCAATTCCAAAACACCTAGAGGGAAGCAGATAGAGAACACTTGAAATAATAGTTTTTATTTGTACTATGGACTGGATACGGAGGGAAATTGCAACCACCCTGTGCATTACAGTAATTCAGAGGACACTAGCCCATTATTTGGTGGGATAAAAATACTTTGGGGTGGCCTGGGTTATATAAATCAGAGGATGTGTGATTCATCCACTCGAAGAGCTTACTGTGGAAAATGGTGAGGCTGTGTAATTTAATTTGAAGTTGGGTAACGTGTGCACGATTGACTCACCTTCGCTGCTCAACAAAACTACCTGCTCATGTTGAGCAGCAATCAAGTGATTGTGAAAATAAGACCTGCAAAAAAGAATGGTTGGTTTCACGCATCAGGGACTTTGTAGCTTTTTTGGGTGTACAATAGTACAGGTAGTCCTCGACTTACAACCGTTCATTTAGTGACCGTTCAAAGTTACAAGGGCTCTGAAAAAAGTGACTTAGGACCGTTTTTCACACTTACGACCATTGCAGCATCCCTGTGGTCACGTGATCAAAATTCAGACGCTTGGCAACTGACTCATATTTATGACGGTTGCAGTGTCCCGGGGTCCTGTGATCCCCTTTTGTGACCTTCTGACAAGCAAAGTCCACGGGGAAGCCAGACTCACTTAACAACCTTGTCGCTAACTTAACGACTTCAGCGATTCACTTCATAATTGCAGCAAGAACGGTCGTAAAATGGGGCAAAATTGATTTAACAAATGTGTCACTTAGCAATGTAAATTTTGGGCCGAATTGTAGTCCTAAGTGGCGGACTACCTGTACATTGTTGTGTTAATAAACAACATATTCAGTTAAAGCTGTTGAATGAAGAATTGCATGTGCATATTCCTTGTAATGCTCTATTTCTCTGACACTAATAATGATTTATTTATTCATTTATTTATTTATTTCTTGGTTCTTATATGCCGCCCTACTCCCGAGGGACTCAGGGCGGCGATTATACAGAGGGGGTGGGAATCACCGTATAATAAATCTACTGGTGTATGTGCTGGATTTTGCAAGAGTGTTCTCATTTTGCGAAGTTGCTGTCATGAGACTGTTGACAGGAATAATGTTGCATGCTGTGTTACTAGTGTAACCTTTTCTCCTTCCCACATTAAATTGTGGGCCGCACAGCAGGGTAATGCATGAGACACAGATATGGATTGTAGGCTTCATTCAGTGCCGTAGTCAAATCTGTGGAAGGCAACGCACATATGTACACGTGCACAAAGCCTTCTGTAGCTTGCAAATAAGGAGCGATTCCGGCACCGCTATTCTGATTTTGGGTATAGTGGTCATGAGTCTCCAAGATACATATTCTATGGGTGTCCTCTTCTCTTCTCTTCTCTTCTCTTCTCTTCTCTTCTCTTCTCTTCTCTTCTCTTCTCTCCTCTCCTCTCCTCTCCTCTCCTCTCCTCTCCTCTCCTCTCCTCTCTTTTCTCCTCTCTTTTCTCTTCTCCTCTCCTCCTCTCCCCTCCTCTCTTCCTTTTCTCTTTTCTCTTTTCTCTTTTCTCTTTTCTCTTTTCTCTTTTCTCTTTTCTCTTTTCTCTTCTTTTCTTTTCTTCTCTTTTCTTCTCTTCTCTTCTTTTCTTCTCTTCTCTTCTCTTCTCTTCTTTTGTTCTCTTCTCTTCTTTTTTCTTTTCTTTTTTCTTTTTTCTTTTTTTCTTTTTTTCTTTTTTTTCTTTTTTTCTTTTTTCTTTTCTTTTCTTTTCTTTTCTTTTTTCTTTTCTTTTCTTTTCTTTTCTCCTTTCCTTTCTTTGTTTAGGTTGCAGAAAAGAAAGAAAGATGCACTTGGGGGATGGATTTTTTCTACAGGAGCAGGTTGGCTATCCTTCAAGTATAAACAAAAAGCTGTGAAAATGTTGACCTCACACTCAGAGAAAGCTGCAAACAACCACTCTTGCCTTTGTTTGGTTGAATTGTTTAATTAACCACTCTGTGTTCCCAAGAACTCCTGGGGTTTTAGTTGTTATTCGACATACCGTACTTTTCAAGGTGGAGTTGCCTTTTTAAGGGGGTAGGAGGGCTGAAGCAAGTTTAAAGCTCAACTCAGAAAAATAGGTGGAGGGGCTAAGGCTACCGGAATGCCAATCACGTGAATGGCTTCTTATACAGGAAGGGAGATTCTGATAACCATGTTGAGGTGTTTTGGGGACTTTACTACATTGCATGAACATAACTGTTGATACAATTAATAATGTTGAGACCTCCTTCTTGTGCATTTAGCTCCCAGTCCTTACCATCAACTGGCTGTTATATCAGTCTTCCTCAATCTGATTTTCCCCTTCCCAGGCATGTTGGAATGAATATAAATCTCATACGTTGTCTGAAGATTATGACATTTTGGGGTGAGAATAAGATCTCATAGAGGCGATTTAGATCTTTTCTTGGAATTCAGACAGTTAGAAATAAAGCCGAGATTAAAAGTCTAATAGAAAATATTTATTTGAGTACAAAAACAATAAATCCTGAATAATTATATCTTTGCTAAGAAAACACGACCGTTCAGGTCAACAGCTAAGGCAGAAGAGAATTAATAGTGATTTAGGAATGCACGCATGCGCACTCATCATATCACGTGTTCTGCTTATATTGGAATGTACCATAATATTACGATAGGGGTGCATGACCCTGCATAGACATACAGCTGACAATATTCACTACGTGACATGACATGCCTCTTTGAGATATCTTCTGATGTGCAGAAACACTTTTCTCAATTGAGATGAATCTGTGAATGTAGTTCTGCTCTTCGATTGGTGCTTGGATGCAGATTAGATGAGAGAAAACCAAACTTCCCATTACAAGAGGGGTGTTAGTCTTTCATTTGATTTTGATGTCTTCGACTTTGGTTCAAACCAGCCATTTTGCAGTTGTTCAAACTTTTCCCTTTGGAGAAGAAGGGGAAGTAGGCCAACTGAATAAAGACCAATGCTTGGTTATCAAGAACTATTAGGCAACCATGCTGATTTTGACATGCAATATGTGCCTTGGAGTCCACCCCCCTCAAATATATTTGGGCCCCATAATCTTTCCATTTGTGAAATGGATTTTAGCATTCATATGTTCACAAATACCAAGGGCTACAAGAATCTAATTTGTACCATCTCAGCATTGGTTCTTTTACTATCTCCTCTTCTAATTTATATTTTATTAAAATTTTATACATTTTTCCAATCAAATTATCTTCCGGTCCCAGAAATGTCCTGTCAAAGTTGCTATATTCCTTCTGAAAACCATATGTCTTATTGTCTTTGTAGAACTTTGCTTGGACTTGGGTATATGTCCACCAGTCTAAATTTATACCTCCTTCTGACAATTCATCTCTACACTTCAAATTTCCCTGTTCATTGATTAATTCTTTATATTTTATAGCTCTATCATAAGACATCAAACTGGGATGTTTAAGGGCTTCAACGGGAGAATACCAAATTGGAATTTTTGAATAGTGTTGTCTTTTAATTTGTAGCCAAATTTGAAGGAGTGAATTTCTTAATAAATGTTTTTTGAAATAAGTATGTACTTTATATTTATCATCCCAGATATATGCATGCCATCCCAGATGAAGGTCATGCCCTTCAATCATCAAGGTTCTACTGTTTTTAAGCTGTATCCATTCTCTAGTCCAAGATAAACCTGCCGAATAATAATATAATTGTCAATTTGGGACACCCAGTCCACCTCTTTCTTTAACATCTTGAAGTGAATTTTGCCTTATTCTCGGTTTTTTTTCCTTGCCAAATAAATTCATTGATTTATTTCATAAATTCATCAAGAAGCTAATTTGTAGAAAAATACTTACCGTACCTTTGAGAATAATCCCCTCAATAGATTGCATTCATTAGCAAAGCTCATGAAGAATTTTTTTTCCAAACTTCATGCTCCCTATTCCTTTGCAGTTGATAAGTGGACCTATTTCATTTGGCATACTTTGGAGGTTGTCCATTAGCACATTAGTAGCTTGTGAAATCCCAGTCTCTTTAATGTTGCATGTTAGCATTTAGCCATATCTAAAGTAGCCAAGATGAATCTTTAGTCTTATTGAGCTAATTGTTGTGTCATAGTCCTGGCTAATTCAGCGATACAGATTTCTCTTTTCTCCTCTCCTCCCTCCTATTCTCAAATTTTGGTATGCAGGCTTTCAACAACAATAAAAAAGGATGTTTTGTGCTGGAATGCCTTTAAATAAACTGTGTATAGTCCACCAGATCACCTGCTTAAGGGAAAAAATATTTTAAATGAAAGCTGCCCAAAGTCATTGTTGAATCGGGCAGCTTCTACATCAAAACAAATCAACCAATCAATCAGATGCCCTTTGGGGGACAATTTATCCATGAATAAAATGGAACATTTGTCTGTCTGTCTGTCTGTCTGTCTGTCTGTCTGTCTGTCTGTCTGTCTCTCTCTCTCTCTCTCTCTCTCGTCAAACTCGCGTCGTTATGGCGGCATCATGTGACGTATCGGGACTTTCCCCCCCTTCGCTAAACCGGGTGGGGGCAGGGCTACCACATGACACATCCGCGGGCCACGAGTTTGACGCCCCTGATCTATCCAATCAGTTTATCTCTGTGTGCTTTGCAGTATTTAGTGCTTCAGTTTTTGGTTCACAACTTGTGCTTTTAAAGAAGGTGTGTAGGAGGAGGAGTAGAAATATTTCGCACAAAGGAAAACCACACATTTTTTTGCTTGATCATTGATTCTTACCCCCAAAGCTGTTCATGGCAGTTGTGGGCCTTGCTTTGTCTTTCTTTCCCCATTCAGGCTTCTTTCACCTGTCAATCTAGGATTGTTTAGCAAATGTGATGACATCACTGAAGACAAATAGACCCATTCAAGGCAGGATTTTCTCACTATGCACTTTGATCCCCTTTGCAGCAGGAAAAATGGGGGTATTTATTCACCTTTTGATGCTGGCAAATCATGGGTGAAAGTTCCTGCCCTACTTTTTAAGCTCTGTCAAAGCTCGCCTCGCGGCAAGAAAAAGTGACACCGTTAACAACATAGGCAATCACTCCAGCGTACTTTAATGTTCTCAAATCAATCCTAATTCATTTTAAACCTGATTTCACAAACTACTGTTTACTGGTGTGCCACAGTAAACCCACATACACACACACCTTTATTATCAGTGAATCCAGAAACTGCTTAGTTCTACGTTTACCTTACATATATTCAGATGTTATCATTTTGATGATACCCCATTTATCTTTCTTCTGTAAGATCTGCTCAACCTATCATATAAGCAAATTTCTACTTTTGTGCTGGAATTTCCAGCAATGCCTCATGTCAGACGTATGCATTAGTACATTATGTGTTGCAGTATTTTTTTTCGTGCATGGCTCCCAGACACTCCTGTATGAATAGTTCAACCGATTTCTCATCCTCTTGTGACTCAGATAATTCTGTCTTAAGCTTGAGATTTGGTTGCCTGCAGAGGCCTCTCCTAAGGTTTGTGCCTTCGAACAGGGGGAACAATGCTGTGGTTAAGAAAGGTATGAGGTGTCCCATGTAGAACCTGCTACATAAGCTGCATTTGATGAAAGCAGCTGATTTCAGGAAATTCGGGATTTTATAGGACTTCCTTAAAAATGGCTCATAGGATGCTAATCACTGAGTTCCGTCTCTGTTCAAATTATCCGCCTTTTATTCACTCTCATGGGCCATGTTGGTGGTTGAAACCTCCTTCCTGGCATTCTTCATTTCCTCCTCATTCAGAATAACAAAGTTGGAAGGGACCTTGTGTTAAAATATTCATGAACTGGGAGAGACATAGCAACAAGGTCAGCCAATGAATAGGCATAGCAACTAAGTCAGTCAATGAGAGCTTAAACAGATCTGAGTCTGTGCAGAGAATTGAAACTGAAACTTAAGCTAGAAGGCTGGGCGTGGCTCAGCCCACTCTGTACTCTGTCTGCTCTGAACTCTGAACTAGAAAGCTGCTTGCAACTGCTGCTATGTTAAAGAAGAACTCTGCTACTGGTATTGTAAATAGTCATTTGTTATTATGTATATAAAGAAGTTAATGAATCCAGCTGAATCAGTTTGTCTGTGTGTGCTTTCTGGAAATGATTTTCTGTAACAAACTCTGACACCTTGGAGGTGGTCTAGTCCAACCCCCTGCTCAGGCAGGAAACCCTACCACATTTCAGACAAATGGTTGTCCAATCTCTTCTTAAAAACCTCCAGTGTCGGAGCATTCACAGCTTCTGGAGACAAGTAGTTCCACTGATTAATTGTTCCCACTGTCAGGAAATTTCTCCTTAGTTCTAGGTTGGTTTCTCTCCTCGATTAGTTTCCATCCATGGCTTCTTGTCCTGCCCTCAGGTGCTTTGGAGAATAGGTTGACCAATTTTCTCTGCCTTCTTTGTAGAGAAGACTTGTATGTAGTCCAGAAATGAAGAAGAAAGCAATCTAGATTGAAAATAAACTTGGCATGGCTTGTCCAAGATATCATTACATCTAGCAACCTGTTCTTGATATTGCTAGCGCCCAATAGCCAGAAAGACCATAATTTAATTTGCAGGTCCTGGAGATCAATGGTCCAGCATAAGTCATTTGGCAGGAAAAGAAAGGGTTGAAGATCTCTGACCTTTGTTACTTCTTGCCTTCCATGAAAGGGGAAATTTCTTCCCTGGGAAGAAAAGGGAAGCCTCATGAGGTCTCCTATCTTCTACTGCGAAGCCAGTATAGGTAGTCCTCAAATTACAACAGTTCATTTGGGGACCATTCGAAATTACAACGGCGCTGAAAAAGTGTCTTATGACCATTTTTCACACTTATGACCGTTGCAGCACCCCCATGCATGATTTACATACGGATGTTTGACAATTGACTCATATTTATGACGGTTGCAGTGTGATCCCCTTTTGAGACCTTCTGACAAGCAAAGTGAATGGTGAGACTCACTTAACAAATTTCTCATTTGGCAACTTAAATTTTGGGCTCAATTATGTTTGCAAGTTGAGGAGTATTGGTGTGTGTCGAAATTGTGTGCATGTCATTTATTAGACAAAAATTATATGGCTACCCAATAGCCCTATAATAACCCTCTTTGCTAGAAAACTAGCAAACAGATTTACAAATAAAATATACAAGTTTAAAAAACACACCTCTTATACACCAACGTCATAACACTCTGCTCTCAACAACACACATAACTAGGCTCACTTCCCATCCTGATTCAGCATAAGAAGGAAGCCAGATCTTAGTGGTCTTCTGGAATGCAGGAAGGATAAGGACATTGCAGACATTTACATGAAGATAGCATCTAAGGTAGCTGACTGACCTGTTTGGCTATATCTTACCTTTTCTGAGATTTGAGGCAGGAACCACTCGAAACTCGACTGCAGAAAATTCGACTTCAGCAACAGAGTGATCAATGCCTGGAATGCAGTACCTGACTCTGTGGTTTCTTCCCCAAACCCTAAAAACTTTAACCTTAGACTGTCTACAGTCGACCTCACCCCATTCCTAAGAGGGGCATGCATAAGCGCACCACTGTGCCTACTGACCCTGTCTTACTGTCCTATTGTCCTCATGTATCTGTACTTTGCTTATGTAATGGTTATACAAACACCTACTATCTTGTACATGTTTGACAAACAAATAAATAAAATAAATAAAATAAATAAAATAAATAAAATAAATAAAATAAATAAAATAAATAAAATAAATAAAATAAATAAAATAAATAAAATAAATAAAATAAATAAAATAAGAAGCATTGGATGGAAGCTAGTCAAGGAGAGAAGCAACTTAGAACTAAGGGGACATTTCCTGACAGTTAGAACAATTAATCCGTGGAACAGCTTGCCTCCAGAAGTTGTGAATGCTCCAACACTGGACGTTTTTAAGAAGAGTTTGGATAACCATTTGTCTGAAGTGGTATAGGGTTTCCTGCCTGAGCAGGGGGTTGGACTAGAAGACCTCCAAGGTCCCTTCCAACTCTTCTATTCTATTATTCTGTTAAACATGACATCCTCTGCCTAAAGTAGCCCTATGGTGAGAGAGATGGCAAATGAATATCATCATCATCATCATCATCATCATCATCATCATCATCATCATCATCATCATCCATTAAATGTTTGGATTCAAGGCCATCAAGTGCCAAAGATCCATTCAGTCACAATGCCAGGGGAAAAAAAGGAAGGCAGGAATATAAGCCCCTGAGGTCATAAATGTCATTTATATCTTTTTATCCATTGTTGGCAATCAATTGTAGCTTCATTCTTGTCTGCAATAAAGGTTGTAATCTCGGAAAGCCATGTCTGTAAATCCCTTAGCGGAGAAGTCCAATTACAATAAATCATGATCTCTCGGGAGACTGATGGTTTGCTACCGAATGCAGATCAAGAAACCTTGAATCTCCTTTTTTGTCTCCCCTGTCTGATTTTTGGACATAAGACTTTCTCCAAACACTGATTTTTATGTAATCTTCATCAACATTATTAAAAACCTGAGCTTGAAACAGCAAATAATGGAGCCCATTTCCATATCCAAGATGTAGTACAAGTGGTCCTCGACTTATGACCAAAATTGAGCCCAATATTTCTGTTGTTAAGTGAAACATTTGTTAAGGGAGTTTTGCCCCTTTTTATGATCTTTCCTGCCACTGTTGTTAAGTGAATCACTGCAGTTGATAATTCAGCTGTTAAGTGAATCGGCTCCCCTATTGATTTTGCTTGTCAAAAGGCTGCCAAAGGGGATCACAGCAACAGCCATAAGTATGAACCAATTGTCCAGCGTCTGAATTTTGACCACACGATCAAAGGGATGCTACAAAGGTTGTAAGTGTGGGGGGAAAAATGGTGATAATAAGTTCGCTTTTTTCAGTGCCGTTGTAACTTTGAACGGTCACTAAACGAAGTGTTGTAAGTCGAGGACTACCTGTATGTCAAACGAACCTCGGTAGCAATTCTGCAAGTAAACCCCAAATGTGTCCCATCAAATTGTGCCTACCATCTGAGCAAAAGAAGACTTGACTTCTGGCACGGAAATGGGGAGTTTCTTGAGCTGAGGCTAGTGTTCCATAGAAAACGAAGGGACTTTTTTTTAAAAAAACTTAAAAATAAATAAAAATAAAAAATAAAAAAAACATAAAAAAAGGAAAAAAAAGAAAAAATATTTTTTAAAAAAGAAAACGAAGGGACTTGAACTACCGCATCCCTACTGCTTAAAAAAAAGGTAAACTAATTTAAATTTTTAACAATACACAAGGGCCCTTCTGTGCTCCTTTTGCTGCTTCTGTTTCAAGGGCTTGAAGAGCAGATGGAATCAGAGTTGCTGGGGACCCACAGTTTTTCAAATAGTAGAAATAAGATGTTTGCTGCCAGACTGCTTAAAAAAGCTGATCAAGCATACCAAAGATGAAAGTGGTGCTTTAAAGCTGCTGGCAGTCTGAAAAAGCCACCGCTGTCTTGAAACCTGCCTTGTTGTGGGGACAAGCCCTTGATGGGAAGGGGTGGATGGCTTCTCTCGCGCTTGTAGCAAAGATAATATCCATCTACTTTGGGTGTGTACGGTTTTGTCTAGGGATGCTGTTTAGATTGAAATGCACTGAATCTAGGGTGACATTCCAAAGGTTACTTTCAAAAAATAGGTCAGTCCGGAAAAATAAAGGTGGAGCTAAAAGAAGAAAACGGGTAGTTCAAGATTAAAAAAAAAGAGCAGGCTATATATATTTCATACATTAAGGACATAAATAATTTAAAAGTAGGAGCCAGACAGTTGCAGTTCTTTCCTGCAGAACAGCATGAAAATCTTTGCAGGCAGGAAGCAGATGCTTTTCATAGCGAGACACACCTACACACATGCACGTGCACACACACACATGCACGTATGTGTGCGCGTGTATGCTTGTATCTGCTAGCATTGCTGTTTTTCATTTCAAATTACAGATCAACTGTTTTTAATTTTCACATATGCACACTTGTGCATGCATTCACAAGCAAAACCATTCCATCCATTTGGCCATCCAGTAGAGCTTTCGAAAAGAAAAGGAAAAATAAAATACAATTTGGAAGATGAACAAATCCACTCCAAGATATTTAGGAAGCTTAACTTTATTTGTGTCTATATAGTTTTTCATTCATCAAAATCTCTTCATAGCCCTGAGCCTCTCTGACATTCAGAGAATTAAAATCTGTTTTCAGGAGATTTGCCATATTGGTGACAAAGGAGAAAAGAACTATAGAAGCTGCATAGAAGCTTCAGGGATGAGTATCTACCGTATTTTTCTGAGTATAAGACACACCTTTTTACTCTCAAAAAGAGGGTGAAAACTTGGGTGCGTCTTATACACCGAATGCAGCCCCACCCAGCCACTCCCACCCTTTGGCCTCTGCCTGCCAGCAATTTACCTCTTTGCAGCAAACAGGGCAAAGCACAAGAAGAGCACAAGAAGAGATGATCTGCCTCCCGACCTACAGCTGACTGAGGCTTACAAGCCACCTAGTAAAATGAAACTAACTATGGTGGCTGTAATGTGACAAATTGCTGGGAGATAAACTGCTGGCAATATTAGACTGCTGAAATTGAAAAGCAGTAATCTATAGCTGCTATGGCTCAAAGCTAGAGCTCTTGCCTTACAATCAGGAGGTTGTGAGTTCTATCCTAGGTAGAGGCAGATTCTGTTAATATGTTATTTTGTTAAATGTTTGTAGAGTGTTCAAATTATTAGACTTATTTTTTAAAGACTGCTTTATTATTGTTCTAGACAACTTAACAAAATGAAGAAGCTTTTTAAAATAAATGCTTGCTCTGAAGAGGCCCAGTGCTATTGTATCTTCTTTTAAATAGCAGAGAATACTTCCAGAAAGCCACATCAATTTTAAAGATCTGTAAAAGTATAATATGTAATGTCCTGTTTTAGTATTAAGTATTAGTATTAAGTATTAGTATTAAAAGAAGGCAGCTGAGAAACCCTGACTTAGTCATGTTTGGAGTAGATCTATTTAAATAAATGGGAGGAGTTAGTGTGATTACATTTAAGAAAACTTTCTGGGATTAATATACTGCCATAAATGTACATTTCTCCAATTCTTTGCCATTTCTATGGGTCAGGCACACATGCACAGAAATACACAGCAAACAGTGTATATCATCTGTACTGTTTGCTGTTTGCTGTTTGGCAAATTGCTGGGAGGCAGAGGCCTTTTTTCCTTGTTTTCCTCCCCCAAAACTAAGGTGCGTCTTATACTTCGGTGCGTCTTATACTCCAAAAAATACGGTAGCTGGTTGGGTGCTTTGATTAATTTAGTACTGCAAAGTTATTTGCATGATTGTCAATGAATGAATAAATAATAGTATTCTTGATGTATACTGTAGATCCTTTCAAAGGAGCTTCTCCCAGAAATATTCTAAAATAGTCTAACATTTCATTGTTTTCAAGCATATATTTTTCCCTCTTCAACTGAAGACAATAGAACTGAGGCTACTAATCAAAGCGGCATTTCCTAGGGACTAAGCTTTCATTGATTTAAATTCTGAATTAATGTTAGGGCCTCACTGTTTAACCAAGTTCTCTAATATTTTGAGATTACATCTTCCAAGATAAGTTAGGATTCAGGATATCAGGTTTATGCTCAACTGTGGTTTGATTTGATTATGTCCTTGGTTGGTTTCTATCTGGGTAGAGGCAGCATAAAGCACTCAATGAATCAAAGTAGAGCTTGTCTCAACTCATAGCAAGGCACGATTCAACATGTTAGAAATGAAAGTTTCTTTCATTGGCTTCGGCTGTCTTCCAGTTTCATTGATCCTAGTTATGCTGTCAAGTTATTTAAACAACTGGTGCATTCACTCTTTCTTATATCAGTTAATAAGTCTTTAAAAAAAAGAATAGTTCACTCACCCACCCACCCCCAATATTCTTTACAAAACCAAAGAAAAGGAAGAGAAAGGAACTGAAGGCTTGAATTGCACAAGGGAACTCATAATGAGATAATAGACTGATCAAATCCAAACAAAAATTAAAGAGACGGAGAATATTTCAGTGGCTGTTTGATGTCGCTCTAGCGGAAATAAGATGGGCTTTCTTCCTTGGTGCAAAAAAACATGTTCTGTGAAAGCCACTCGGTCTGGCAGAATTACTTATGAAAATCCGTGATGAAAGAAGCCATGAGAAGCAGTGGATGCAATTCATAAATATTTGCATAAGAAGAAATTACCATGGAGCTCAGGAAATCCTATACTGCTGTCGTGAATTTCAAATCCGCTTACACTTTTTGAATGCAGCCTGAGTATTTCTCCCAGTTTATATTGCGGAATCAGCAGTGTCGTGGCTTCGATGGTGGACGGGAAGAAAAAACTAAGACTTGTTTACTATTTCTTTTATAAAAATTGCTTGAGGTCTGTCCTATAAGCACCCTGGTGATGTGCATCTTCATGCTTCTGAAGATCTGCCCAAACTTCTCAGTTTCATCTGTTTGAATTGTTGTAAGGAATATCCTTCTGGGTTCAGTTCCAAGTGGGGGAAAAGACACTGGATTCATGGAGGTTGCTTGGAAAGAAGGTTTAATGGTGGACAGGAGCACATGGCATGAGCCCCTGTACAGAAAAGGTAGATTACATGCTTCCAGGTGTGGGTGAAGAGAAAAAGGAAGGACAAAATGCTGGGAGTTCCTTGCTTTATACTCTCTCTTGGGCCCCTCCCTAACTGTTTCCTGTTCCTATATAGAAATGTATTCCATTGGCTATCAGATTCCCAGGGGCATGCTGGGGCAACTCTTGTGGGCTGTCCTGAATCCCAGGGGCATAGTTGATGGAATCTTACCAGGTCCCACGTGGTGTTATGAAAGGGCTTTGGGATTCCTATTATGGTCCTTTGTTATGTAGAAGACTGTTCCAGGCTAGGTGGGAGGAATGTGGCAGGGGTGGGGGGCAGGGAGCTGCAGGAAGCTGCTCTGTATTTAAAACATGTTTCTCTTTTCCTCATTCAGGGAAACATATTCTTTCCTTTTTCAATATTTCCTAGGATATTTCATTTTTCTAGGAGGGGGTGGGTACTAAGGGGGTGGGCAAGGGAACAAGGCCATGAGTTCAACGAAGCAAAGGAACAAAGCAATGAGTCCAACAGAGCAAAGGAACAAGGCAATGAGTCCACAAAGGAACAAGGCAATTATAAGGCAAAAAGTCCAGCAAATTCCAGAGGCTCCCTTGGCCTCTGTCGGCCCTAGCTCCCGCTCGTCCTCCTCCGCGGACTCAGGCTACGAGGGACCCATGACATATGGGTAACATATGATTTGTTATATTATCTCCATCACCACCACAACCATGGGGTGTAGCTTTGGCTGTGAGGGAGTGGCTGACTCAAAGTCACCCAGTGAGCTTCTGTGGCTGAGAAAGGACTTGGACCTAGATCTGCTCAGGCTTCACCACTTCAGTAATAATGGGGAATCTCCCATGGGAGGAATCCTGAGAGTTACAGCCCCAACACACCTGGAGGCTTCAACTTTCAGAAGGCATTCACAGATGTTGAAAGGCATCTGTCAACTTGGCCAAACAGGAATGGTATTTGTGTTTGGCTCTGTAATGTGACTCATTCATTAGAAGTAATTATTGTGGCAGCTTAGGTACTAGCTGCTGGTTTGTTATTTTGGAGCGTGTTCATATTATCTTTCCAAACAGGTGTTGCTGGCTTGCCCAGTTCTTGCAAGCTTGAGAACCAGAATTGGACAGAATGCATTAATTGCTGAAACACCATTAAAAGTAAACAACACTCTGTTCTAGCTTAGAAATCCAAAAGGGGTTGGATTGCTGATTGATGACCAGCATCAAGCATGAATTATCGTTTCTAACCAGTGGGTTAGAAACAAGATATTTTGGTGCCTCACAGTACTTAATAACAAGTACTTTGCCTTTCCATTGTGTAACATCAGTTAAACCTTCAGGCCAATCTGATATAAAAAGATGTCAATTTTTTGAGTGACTTGCCCAGCATGTTTTGGTCTAGATTATTCTTATCTTGGTCTTTTTATGTCAGAACTGGATATTTCAGGTGATGCCTGAGCTACTGCCAATTTGCATTAATGGCAGGATTCTAAACCTAGGCTTGCAAAGGTCCCAGTGCTTGGGTTGATGTTTTGATGTCCAGTAGTCATTTTTATAAAGTATTTGAGTCAACCTGCATTTTCTTCTTTGGGTTGAGCAGAGCTGGCCCTGTCATTGAATAGGGTCAGGTAGCAATGCTAGGAGATATCAGCAAAGTGTTAAAAGAGGGCTGGGTTTGATGTGACCGATCTCCTAAGCCACATTTGTGGCCTTGGATTGGCCTGGGGATACTGCTCAATTTTGAAGAAATATTGAAACGGTCAGTGTGGTGGTTAGCTTTATACATTGAATGGCAGGCAATGTCTTCTGCCTTTTCCTAGTATGCAAGTACATTTGTAGCAGTTCAATTGTTTGGGTTTTTTTTTTTGGCAAGGATAGTTCAACCTCTATACAATCACTTCCTGTGTCATCAGATGTTGACTAAAATTATATTTGGAATATGCCTCCAAGGAGTAACACAAACCACCCTCTATAGCAGGGGTGTCAAATTCAAGGCCCGCGGCCCGGATCCGACCTGTTGGGTGCTTAGATCTGGCCTGCGGTGCCTCTGCTAGCGAAAACAGAGCTCCGTTTTCGGCTGCCATGGCCTCCTGCAGCCCTCTGCCAGCGAAAATGGAGCAACACAGGTGCCCCCGACACAAGTGAAGTCGAGATGGCCACGCCTCCTGGCCATCCCTCCTACCCCGCAAGGTCAAACACAACCCTGATGCGGCACTCCATGAAATCAAGTTTGACACCCCTGCTCTGTAGAATTTCTTCCATATTGTAGGCCCGGAGGACCTTCTTGTGTAAAATCAAGTTCTATTTCACTAAGATCAGTGTTATATAAAATATAATGTTGTACCTATTTTTCTTCTCAAAGGAAATTAGCTGTAGGGAGGAACAAATACAGGTAGTCCCTGACTTATGATCACAATTGAGCCCAAAATTAATGCTGCTAAGTGAGACATTTGTTGAGTTTTGCTCCAGTTTACCACCTTTCTTGCCACAGTTGCTAAGTGAATCACTGCAGTTGTTAAGTTAGTAGCACGGTTGTTATGTGAATCTGGCTTCCCCATTGACTTTGCTTGCCAGAAGGTCGTAAAAGGGGATCGCATGATCCTAGGAGGTCATGTGGCAAAGGTCATAAGTCAGTTGCCAGATGTCTCAATTTTGATCACATGACCATGGAGATCCTGCGATGTAAATGTGAAAAAATGGTCATAAGTCACTTTTTTCAGTCATGTTGTAACTTTGAATGGTCACTAAATGAACTGTTGTAAGTGAGGACAACCTGTATGGCAAACTGTGGAAGTTTCAGGATTAACATACTTGATGATGATTAGTAAAATATGCTAGAGGTGGCCTATGTAAATTTATGGCACAATAAAAAGGAGCATTGCCTTTAAGTTGAACTTACCTCTTGGTGGCTTCCTCCAGTTTTCTGGGCACAATCAGTGGTGGGTTCCTACCGGTGCTGTGTGGAATGCCGCACCGGTAGGAGCCCGTCGATGACGTCATTTTTAGGCGCTTTTTTCCGGCTTCTCCTCGTCCTGAGCTGTCGGAAAAAAGCCCTCCCACCTGCCCTTGTTTCAATACGGACCTTTATTCTTCCTCCGAAGCACAGCTGAGAAGCTCCTCAGCTGTGTTTCGGCTTGTAATGTCGTCCTAAGCATGCACGGAAGTGAAATCGCCCGATGGAACGCGAGTTCACTTCTGCGCATGCTCGCGATGCGCACCGGTAGTGAAAATAACCGGAACCTTCCGCTGGGCATAATGTGGATGGCGCTCTCATCCTTCAGAATGTCTTTTTTAAATTCCCAGTCTGGCCTATATATACTGTAGTTACTAACCCCAAAGGGACAAGTATTTCGATTAGTGAATTTACCTCTGCAGTAAAAGCCTTGCTTTGAGGAAACAGAGAGAATTTTGGGAAAGAGAAATGGCAGTAATTTGTCACATAGGGTTCTCTTAATTTCCAAACTGTCGACACAGATGTTGTCCACATGGAGTGTCATGATGTTTGTTCAGTCTTCCTGCATTCTTTACCTTCCAGATGTGTTAGACAAAAAATCTCATCGCCCCAGCCAGCATGCCAATGATGGGGCTGTAATCCAAAACATCTGGAAGGCAGAGGAAGTCTTCTACCACATACCACAGCAGCTTCCTTTATTGCGCTATTATTGGCCTGTGTGAAATACTCACCTTCTGAGTTTGTTTGCTTAAATGAAAGGCTGCGTGCTCTTGGTATGCCTTGTGGGTACACAATCATGGTTGGTGATGTAATGCAGCTTTCGCCAGCCATATGCTCTCTATGTTGGACTTTTACTGGAGAATTGTAGAAATTGAAACCCAATAAAGCACATTCAAAGAACCTAGACTGGAAGAAGGGATCTTACACCTTAAAGGTAAAGGTAAAGGTTCCCCTCGCACATATGTGCTAGTCGTTCCCGACTCTAGGGGGCGGTGCTCATCTCCGTTTCTAAGCCGAAGAGCCAGCGCTGTCCGAAGACATCTCTGTGGTCATGTGGCCGGCATGACTAAACACCGAAGGCGCACGGAACTCTGTTACCTTCCCACCAAAGGTGGTCCCTATTTTTCTACTTGCATTTTTACATGCTTTCGAACTGCTAGGTTGGCGGAAGCTGGGATAAGTAATGGGAGCTCACTCCGTTACGCGGCGCTAGGGATTCGAACCGCCGAACTGCCGACCTTTCTGATCGACAAGCTCAGCGTCTTAGCCGCTGAGCCACCGCGTCCCTTCTTACACCTTGGATGTCTACAAATCTAGACATTTCTGCATATAGTACAACATGGTAGAGGAGAGGAATTTTACCATTTTAAAGTGCAACCCATCTGAAATGACAATCCTACACTCAAAATATTTTTGTCTGTTTTCACTTTTTTCTTCCATAGGAACGGTTGCAAGAAAGTTCTTCATTTCTGTTTTTAAGGATTTGGGGCAATTTAGACTGGGATAATGGCAGGGAAAGAAAGGGATCCAGATTCTTAAATACATTTTTCCAATTTTGCATCTGTCAATCCATCCATCCAATTTATATTCAGCTTTCGCTCTGAGACCTCAAAACAGTGCACCGAAGAACCCTGCCTCATTTTATTGTCACAGCAGTGATATGGTGATTACATGTCTCACGTTTACCATATTTTAAAAAAATTATCTGATTTAGAAGATGGTTATGGAAACTATAATTCTCTAAAGGAAAGCTAGCAGATAGTTTTCAGGGGGTGGGGGATCTTGATTAAATGTCTGCAAGTTTTTATGTATGCCAGGGAAGATTTCATACCCGAACTAGTGGTTGGATTCAAATTTTTTTACTACCGGTTCTGTGGGCGTGTCTTTGTGGGTGCGGCAGGGGAAAGGATACTGTAAAATCTCCATTCCCTCCCCATTCCAGGGGAAGGTTACTGCAAAATCCCCATTTCCTCCCAATCAGCTGGGACTCGGGAGGCAGAGAATAGATGGGGGCGGGGCCAGTCAGAGGTGGTATTTACTGATTCTCTGAACTACTCAAAATTTCCGCTACCGGTTCTTCAGAACTGGTCAAAACCTGCTGAAACCCACCTTTGCAGAACTTTGTCAATTAAATTCATCTTGTTTTAAGACATCAGCCTTCCATAACTGAGTTCCTTCCAAATTCACCATGGTTCATGCTAGCTGAGAATTTTGGAAGGTGTAGTCCCAATGCACCTGTGAGGTACCAGGTTTAGAAAGGCTGTTCCAAGATGCAGTACTGTCATTTATTTATTTATTTTTCTATCCATCTTGTTTGAGGTCAGTTTACAGCTGAAAGAGAAGGCAGGAGTGTTTCAAAGTAAATGACTAATTAAATCACTCAGCTGCCTGCCAACTAAAGCTTCAATATGAAAAAAAAAACCCAGAATAACTTCACTTAAATGAGGACAGCGACAATTATATGTGTTTTCTTGTTCTACTTGATTGATTCCGTCAATTGATGTTCCTGTTGTGAGACATAACTCTAAAAAACAGCTTGCTATAACCTTTTCTCGCTTTCTAAATAAATCCCACTTTGCCTGAAAGGACAGAGTGGGATTTATTTAGGACACTTTTTAAGATTTGCTTTTCCAAAAGTTTATATTAACCAAGGTGCCATGAATTGAGGAGTGGCAACTTCTTATATTCATCAAAGAGACACAGTCATAACATAGTTAAGACTGAAGGGGCCAAAAGATGCAGTTCAGGTAGAAGTCAAGAATTTTCCTTTTTATATGTTTATGGAGATTCTCAGTCATCCAGGTCATGGTTGTTGTTAGGACTCTGTTCAAACGATTTGCTAATATATGTACAAGCCACAAATCAATGTTTATGTGAATATTGCATTAAATGCATTGTAGGCTGATTACTATAAAAGGGAGCAAGAGAGCATGCTCGTCAGGAGTGCTCTGTTGATTTCCTGCTGATACGACTCTCTCTGCTGATTGTCTCTGCTGCTTCACTGTTGAGTAATTGACTTCATGTCTGTGTGAAAGTATTGTGAAGAGCTGCTGTGTAAAGCGTAACTATCTGTGATAGTATAGATTTGTTTGTTAGCTGTAATCTTTGTTTGCTAATTAAAACAAAGATAGGCAAGAAGAAGATTCTTCGTATTGACTGACTTACCGTGTATGACTTTGGACTTCCTTTTTGAACTTTGCTACTTCTTTAAGTAAACTACCGTATTTTTCGGAGTATAAGATGCACCTTTTTCCTCCCTAAAAGTGGCTGAAAATTTTGGTGCGTCTTATACTTCGAATGTAGCTTTTTTTTCCAGCCCTAACTAGGTGCTAACAGATTTTCCCAGCTCTTACCTTGCAGGCTTTTTCATTGTTACTCTCTCCAAAGAATGTTTTTCCAGCCTTAAGTCTTTGCAGAATTTTTTTTCATTGCTCTACTTGCTCCGAATAAGTTTTTTTCTAGCCCTAACCAGGTGCTAACGATCTTCCCAGCTCTTACTGGCTTGCAGGTTCTTTCATTGTTATTCTCTCAGAAGAAGGTTTTTTTAAGTCCTAACCAGGGGATAAAATAATGTGCTGAAGCTGACCAGACTAAGGACGCTAGCCAGATGAATACCTGGTAGGCAGATTGTTTTCCCCTATTTTCCTCCCCAAAAACTAAGGTGCGTCTTATACTCCGGTGCGTCTTATACTCCGAAAAATGCGGTACTTGTATATACTTAAAGGTATCTGTTTATTGACTGAATCATAGCAACTCATATCAAACTGCAGCAACACATTTCTCTGTGCACGTGCTCAACAGCACAATAACTCCTTAACAGTTGTCCCAAAGGTGCTTTTTTCAAGAGGCAACTGGACTTTCTGGTTTTGCTTTGAAGACGTTTCACTTCTCATCCAAGAAGCTTCTTCAGCTTCCTTTTTATAGGTTGTCTTTCTGCATAAAATGACTTTGGATGGCTAAAATAGAAATTGAATTTCCAGCTTGGCCTGTGTTTCAGACCAACTTGGTTTATGACTAAAGCCATGATTAAGATCTTAGAAGACGTAGGACTCATAAGACAACATCAATCAATCACTCCCTTTTTAAAAGCCTAGCTGCCTGTTTCCTCTTACTGTACATATAGTCCTTGACTTACAACAGTTCACTTAATGACCATCCAAAGTTACAATGGCACTGAAAAAATGACTTATGACCGTTTTTCACAGCTTGGCAACTGACTCATATTTATGACGGTCACAGTGTCCCGGGGGCATATGATCACCTTTCCCGACCTTCTGACAAGCAAATGGGGAAGCCACATTCATTTAACAACCAAGTTACTAATTTAACAATTGCAGTGATTCACTTAACAACTGTGGCAAGAAAGTTCGTTAAAGGGGGCAAAATTCACTTAACAAACGTCTTTCTTAGCCACAGAAATTTTTGGCTCAATTGTGGTCGTAACTCAAGGACTCTCTGTATTCTGTTGTTTGAGTTAGAATTGTTAATGAATGTTGACTTTGAATTTTATTTTAGTGGAATTATATTTTTATGCTGAAATGGCTCAAAAATACAATCAGTCCCGGCCATTGGGAGTTGCAGCGTTTCTTATGTCATCTCAGAACTTTAGTCACATATTTCCCACTTCCTGTTTGCTGCATTGGAAGACTGTGATGTGTCTGCCCCAATGATTTTGGTGTGTTTTGGAGATATGGGGAGGTAGGCATGGAATAAAGAAGGATATTACTCAAGCAAATTATCTAGTAAAATTTGAAATATTTTTTTTAATTTTTTAAATTGTTTTTCAATTTTTAACATCACAATATTATAACGCAGATCTACACCTATTCACATATATTTGAAATATAATATGCTGTTAATAATAGGGCAGGACAGGGAACTAGTTCAGCAGTTGCCAGGATTCAAAAACTGACACACATACACACACACACACACGGAAAAGTGTAGAACTGGCAGCAAGTAGAGAGATAGTAATTATTATGATAGTTTCTGGAGCAAAAACATCAAATGTTACTTTCATGGCATGTGAAGGCAGAAAACATCTGAAATTGGCTTAACACAATAAAAGAAAGAAAATCCCACCACCCCCATTATTTTGTATATATTTATAGCTTAATCCACCTACTTTGTTTCATCTCCCCTCTACATTGGACCCTTGTTCACTACTTAAACCACGATCAAGCCCCATTCTTCAGCTTGCTAAATCTTCTACACAACTTCACTCCACCCATCTTATTCAGTTGATTGCCCTATCACATCTTGAACTGCTTCCAAGATACCTATCTCGGCTTCTCCCCTTCTGCACAATATTTATCGTTCTGATTTGCACCCACACACCTTGCTCTTCGGGCTCAAAACTTTGGTGCAGAGCAATCAAGAACTTAGTCTAATCCGGCCGTTACTAAAATTGTGACCCATGTTTTGTTGCAAATGCCAGTGCCGGCGGGAAGTTAATGCTATGCATGGCTCTTTAAGAAGCATGAGGGCCTCTTTTGACAGCTCAATTGATCTCTGCTTCCCAAGAGACCTTCTCACAACAAGTAAAGAAATGTAGTACTTGATGGCTTTGTGTCAATGAGAGGAAATATTCAAACTCTATGGTAAAATAATTATCGCGGAGATTTGAAGTGCTGTGAATGAATTAGTGAAGTGGAATCTGTTACCAGCTTCTTAATGTGAAAGCGTTTTAATTGAATCCACTTTCAACCAGTGGAATCCTCCCTTTGCCAGAGTGAACATTCCAGTTACACAACAGTGATTACTACAGTTTCTGTTTTCAATATCAGAGCTCCACTGAAATCTGGTTAGCAATATACTCTTCCTCCCCCCCCCCTTTTTTTAAACGGATAACTTAAAATATGAAAGCAATCGTTTTCCACGAGAGCCTAGGGCTTCCAAGCTGAAAATGAGAGGAACAACACAAGCAGCATTGGAATGGCGTGGCAAATTTGAATATAAACTGGATTGAAATCCTGAAGGCATATGGAGTTTAAATGCTGAAAAATAAAGTACAAAACCTCCTGAATACTCTGAGGCCAAATTTATTGAAAGCTTGGCTGGTTCCAAGCACTCTACAAGCTGCCAAAAGTGGGGTTTGGGGTCCTATTGATCCTGCTGGCTGCCAGAACAAAACAGAGATTTGATAGAATCCAGTCTTTATTGGCAGGATGTTATATAGCCTAGGGCAGTGTTTCTCAACCTTGGCAGTTTGAAGATGTGTGGACTTCAACTCCCAGAATTCCCCAGCCAGCGTTGCTGGCTGTGGAATTCTGGGAGTTGAAGTCCACACATCTTCAAACTGCCAAGGTTGAGAAACACTGGCCTAGGGCAGTGATGGCGAACCTTTTTTCCCTCGGGTGCCAAAAACGCGTGCGCATGCGCTGTCATGCACGTGTGAGTGCCCACACCCATAATTCAATGCCTGGGGAGGGTGAAAACGGCCTCTCCCGCCCCCGCAGAGACCCTCTGGAGGCTGGAAATGGCCCATTTCCCGACTTCCGGTGGGCCTGGTAGGCCCATTTTTTACCCTCCCCAGGCTCCAGAGGCTTCCCTGGAGCCTGGGGAGGGTGAAAACACCCCCTTGGAGCCCTCTGGAAACCTAAAATGCCCTCACAGAGCCTCCACACAAGCCAAAAATCAGGTGGCCGGCACGCACATGACCTAGGGCAACAGCTCGCGTGCCGGCAGATATGGCTCCGCGTGCCACCTGTGGCACGCGTGCCATAAGTTCGCCATCACTGGCCTAGGGTCTCTCTTTTGGCCTTGAGTGTGGGAGGCATGGCGATCTGTGTCCAATCTGAGATGTCCACAAGATACGAGAGAGGGCTCCAGGAAGAGGTAACAGATCTCACCAGCAGTAAGAGCAGGCTCCGCAAGGTTGTGCAGACGATCTCAAAGAGGGTTAGTGTGGATTCAGCAACTGCAAAGAAGGCATATTAATATAGACACATAGGCGTCTTTCACAAATAATGCTAGGTCAGATTTTTTAAATTATGGTTGGTTAAGCCAAGCCATAATGGCCTAGTTTAGCCATCCCACTAGCAAATGAATCAAGTTCTGGTTTGACAATAGGGTTCTGCAGTGCTTGAAAGGAACCAGTTTAACCAGGATTCACCTTAGCATGGAGAAACTCCTATCTGCATGCATGGCTTTTATGAGGAAAGGAACCTTCTCAATCTTCTCATATCTCCAACGTGGCTGCAGTGGCTCAGCCTGGACAGCTCACAAAGTGTTATAATCTTTGTACTTTTAACATTTGAAGAAGTTCCATTGAAGCTCCTCTCTCGGAACCTGGACCTTACCTGAGACATTGTTTTTCAGCCAAATCATATTTCTCATCCTTTCTCAAAGCTTTGGGTCTTTGTCATGCAGAGGTGGTACTGTTGGAAGTGAAAAATACTTTAAATATAGCAATAGAAATAGCACGTAGACTTATATACCGCTTCACAGTGCTTTACAGACCTCTCTGAGCGGTTTACAGTGTCAGCATATTGCCCTCAACAATCTGGGTCCTCGTTTTATTGACCTCAGAAGGATGGAAGGCTGAGTTGACCTTGAGCCGCTCAGGTTCAAACTCTTGGCTATGTGCAGAGTTAGCCTGCAATACTGCTGTCAGGGTTCCAAATAGCATTCAAACTTAAATCAGAGTCCAAGGCAAAGTATTCCTCAAAGTTCCAATTTATTGCTGAAGCCATGTTGGCACATCTAAAGAAAACCCGAATCTGACTTTCTGCCCAGTTCCCCACCCAGTAGGAAGTTAGCACCCTTGATCCACACCCCCAACTAAGTCACGTTGCCCACTCATCTTCTGCCTGCGTGGCCATTCCTCCTCCCAGTTTCCGGACAGGTGCTGGACAAAGGATGACCTTGAATTTCTAGTAAGAATGTGTTATGTCTACATTCACTCCCTCATGCAATCCCCCTTCCCAGCTTCCCACAGTCAGCGGCCTTCTAAGAAATAATGTGGCGAGCGATGCCCTAAATCCAGCATCGCTGGACAACTGCATTCTAACCACTGTGCCACCATCAAATATTGAAACACATTGAATGTAATATTGGAGAAGCTGAAGCTCAAATACTTTGCCCACCTAATGAGAAGAGAGGACACATTGGAAAAGAACCTGGTATTGGGAAAGATTGAAGGCAAAAGAAGAAAGGGACAGCAGAGGATGAGATGGTTAGATGGTCATCGACCCAATGAACATCATTTGGGCAAACTCTGGGAGACAGTGGAGGACAGGGGACCGTGGCGTGCTCTGGTCCATGGGGTTGTGAAGAATTGGACACAACTTAGCAACTGAACAACAGCAACAAATACCAAGTAGACTAGATGGGGAAAGATCTGATACAGGATAGCATAGCTTCGGATATCAGCAAACCTCTTAACTCTACAGAATGGCTTTCGAGAAGATCTACCATCTATTTTCTCTCTGCAGTTTCTGCTTCTCTTGTTTTCTCACTTAAGATCAGTGGTGGGTTCCTACAGGTGCGGTCCACTCTATAGCACTGGTAGCGGCCCATTGGTGACGTCACAGTACCGGTGCGGTTGGTTGCCGGTGCCTGGGCACCACCATTTTTTTAAAAAAAATTTCTTCTGCGCATGCCCAGAAGCCGAGCTTCCGGCACTGCGCATGCGCTGCCTTCCTACCCCACAGTGAGTCCAAGCAGGGGAGGATGGCTGAGGGAGCATGTGAGATGCTGAAAGAACGGGCGGCAGGAGCTATCTCCATTCCCCTCCCTTCAGCAGTCCGAGAAGTCACGAATGTGCGGTGATGATCCTAGGCATTTTTGCACGTTCAAGGCTTCTCGAGCTGCTGAGGGGAGGGGGAATGGGCAGCAGGACCTATCTCAGTTCCCCTCCCTTCAGCAGTCCGAGAAGCCACGCCCACCCAGTCACATGGCCGGCAAGCCACACCCACCGGTCATATGGCTGGCAAGCCACATCCACAAAATAAGCCACGCCCACAGAATGGTAGTAAAAAAATTAGGAACCCACCCCTGCTTAAGATGTGTCAAGATCTCCATTCCCTGGGCATCGCTCCTGGTCTTATTCTTTCAAGGTTTCCTACTTGGTGTAACTACATTTAAATCTTTTAATCAGAGTCAGTTGTGAGCATAAACACATCCCTGAACTTATTCACAAAGCTCTTCAACCCTGTAGGTTGAGCGCAGATTTGATCTTCTATAGGTAGGATGAGAGCTCCCGATTCCACATAAGTTTTAAATTCTGTGAGGAAATAATTGAAATGCTTTCCTCATGAGAAATTCCAAACTAATAACTGTTCCAATTTTCCTTAGAAACCCTGCATTTGAAATTCATTTTTTCTTTAGAAATTAAATTTACATTTGTAGACACTGTTCTCGTATTTCACTTATGTTAGCTCAGCAGACCTGATAAAACTTTGTTATGTGTTATTTTACGGCAGCACCTTGTTATAAATGGGAGTGACTGAGGAGGAAAGAAGTGTCCTAATGGAAAAATCGGAATTATAAAGTCACGCATCAAGAGTACATAAAATTGCCTAATCCTGTTTGAAAGGCATTTCTGTGTTCTTCTTTAACTAGCTGTTTCTGGCAGTAAATGTATCCAACTATTAGGATCTTTAATATCACTCCTGTGAAGTTTCTGTGTTTTGATCAGTAAGCAGTTGGAATATTTATGAGCCTTCCATATCAAGCTAAAAATCTCAGACTATTGTATACCCTGTGGAGGTCTCTGCAGAGACAATGCATCCATGCATTCATTGCAATACAGTACAGGTAGTTCTTGACTTACAGCCATTCATTTAGTGACTGTTTGAAGTTACAATGGCACTGAAAAAACTGACTTATGGCCGTTTTTCACACTTACGACTGTTGTAGCATCCCCATGGTCTCATTTGGTTTACATTTTGATGCTTGGCAACTGACTCACATTTATGACAGTTGCAGTGCAAGGGTGGGTCCCATTTACCTTCCCTACTGGTTCGCATCGCGCCCCCGTCATGACACACAAATGACCCTCTGCACATGCGCAAAAGCCTCTTCTTTGCCAACCACAGCAACCGGAGAACCGGTTCGGGGGTGTGGACAGCCGGCCATTGCTGCCGGTTTGGCGAGCGGGTGGAAATTTCCACCACTGGTAAGTGAGAACTGGTCCGAACCGGCAGCAAGCCACCACTGTTGTAATGTCCCAGGGTCACGTGATCCCCTTTTGCAACCTTCTGACAAGCAAAGTCAATGAGGAGACCAGATTCACTTAACAACCATGTTTGTAATTTAACAACTGCGGTGATTCGCTTAACAAATGTGGCAAGAAAAGTCGTAAAATGAGGCAAGGCTCACTTAACAAAATTCTCACTTAGGAACATGTATTTTGGGCTCAATTGTGGTCATAAGTTGAGTATTACCTGTACATGTAATCCTTAACATACAAGGTTATTTGGAGCCTGCCATTTATGTGATAACGGTAAAATGAGTTTATGACCTTTTGTGCAGCGGATGTACACGGCAGTCATAAAGTGAACACAGTGAACGTTAAGTGAACCCATTATTTGAAATGATGTGGTTTTACTGAAAACATCTAAGTAAGTGCTGGTTTTCGTAAAAACCATCGCAAAACGTGGTCAGGTAACCCAGGGGTGGGTTCCTCCTGGTTCAGACTGGTTCGCCTGAACCGGTAGCAACCCGCTGGTGATGTCATTTGGATTATGTCAAGCATTTCCCATAAATTTCTTGTCTTCCATATAGAATCAGCTCTTCAGACACTTATTCTGGATTCCATGTAAGTTGCAATGATGCACTTTTTATGTTTCCAACTTAGTGTGGTAAAGAACAACCTGTGCAATCTGCTCCAATTGGAATAGAGTATTTCTTGGGGTTAAAGGGACACGTGTCCCTTCCAAATCCCCCATGGAAAGTTGCCTAACAAACTTCCCAAAGATAAGCATAAGGACAAATACAGGACCGGACCGTGCCGGTCCGTGGGCGCCGCCATCTTTTTTTATTTTTTATTTGAATTTTATTTATTTATTTATTTATTATTTATTTTTCCCTTCTGAGCATGTGCAGAAGCCGAGTTCCGGCACTATGCATGCGGTCGCCATCTGTTTTTCGGCTTTGTTTTTTTGCCACGCGGCGTGGGAGGAAGCGAACCAGCAACGAGGTAAGTTAGAACCCAACCCTGATGTAACCACGGGCTGCTGCAAACAGATGTAAATGCGGCTGGGTTGCTGAGCACCCAAAGTGTGGGTGGGTGGGTAACCTTCAGAACTGGGTTGTAACTCCCTTTTTCCAGGTAGGTTGTAACTTCGAGCAGTCCCTAAGCGACTTGTCATAAATCAAGGCGTATCTGTATTTGTCCTTATGCTTATCTTTGGGAAGTTTGTTTGGCAACTTTCCATGAGGGATTTGGAAGGGACACGTGTCCCTTTAACCCCAAGAAATACTCTATTCCAAATGGAGCAGACTGCACAGGTTGTTCTTTACCACACTAAGTTGGAAACATAAAAAGTGCATCATTGCAACTTACATGGAATCCAGAATAAGTGTCTGAAGAGCTGATTCTATATGAAAGACAAGTAATTTATGGGAAATGCTTGACATAATCCAAATTAAATTTCTAAGCTCTGTTTCTAACACAGATTAAAAATTCAGTCTGTAGAGATTTTATTTGTTTATTTTATTTATTTTATTTATTTATTTATTTGTTAAAACATGTACAAGATAGCAGGTATGGTATAAACATAAACAAAAGCAAGGTAGGTACAGGTAAATTTGGACAATAGGACAGTAAGACAGGGACGGTAGGCACAGTGGTGCGCTTATGCACACCTCTTACAGACCTCTTAGGAATGGGGTGAGGTCGACTGTAGACAGTCTAAGGTTAATATTTTGGGGGTTTGGGGAAGAAACCACAGAGTCAGGTAGTGCATTCCAGGCATTGACTACTCTGTTGCTGAATTCGTATTTTCTGCAATCAAGTTTCGAGCGGTTTACATTGAGTTTGAATCTATTGTGTGCTCGTGTATTGTTGCGGTTGAAGCTGAAGTATTCATCGACTTGATTCATTGATTCTCAGTCATCCAGGTCATGATTGTCCGAAAGGTGCTTTTTCAGGAGGCCACTGGACTTTCTTGGGTTTTTTTCTTTCGAAGACTTTTCACTTCTCATCCAAGAAGCTTCTTCAGCTCTGACTGGACCCATTCCCCACTATCCTGTCAGAGCTGAAGAAGCTTCTGGGACGAGAAGTGAAACGTCTTCGAAAGAAAAAAAAAACCAAGAAAGTCCAGTTGCCTCCTGAAAAAGCACCTTTGAGACATTCAGGTTCCAGGGGTCTTATTGATTTAGATCCATGTCTACCTTTCCCAAGCAAATATATAAAACCTTGCATTTTCTTTTATTTCTTTTTTCCTGCAGTTACCTGGCTGATCAGTGCTGGAATGGCGGCTTCATCTACTTGATCATGTTACGCCGAATCAAGCGCAAGGCCCCACTTCCTCCATCAAATGGCAGCAATAGTAAGAGCACCGAACCCAAAGCCAGGCCTACCTCCGAGCCCAGTGGGAAAACCACTCAAAATGGCAAAAGGACGAGAAAGTTTGGGGTCATTACCAGAACTGTTCCGGGTGGTAAGGACAGCAAGAGCACCTCCAGAACAGATCATGAGAATGGACATTGCACCGTGGATGGGTTGCATTCAGAGTCATCCAAAACAGAGAATCAAGCAGACGATCAGCTTCCCACGGCAGACTTCCCTTTTCCAGGAGACCATTACCGCTCCCGTCTTTCAGATGGAGGCATTCTAGACCTGAACTCCAGTGAAGTATCCTTACAGGTAAAGACTTTGAGAACGTTCAGTTTAGATTATTGTTAGAGTTGGAAGGGATCTTGTAGGTCATCTAGTCCAACCCCCCGCTCAAGCAGGAGTCCCTACACTATTTCGGATAAATGGCAGTCCAATCTCCTTTTGAAAGTCTCAAGTGTTGGAGCTCTCACAACCTCCACAGGCAAGCTGTTCCACTGGTTGATCGCTCTCACCGTCAGAAAGTTTCTCCTTATTTCCAGGTTGAATTCAGTACTTGGGTACCAGAAATATTTTTTTTTAAAAAAGAGGCAGTGTTCCTTTAATATTTAAACCTTTGAATATTTAGTTGTGGGCAGTACAGGAAAAGATTAAAATGGTCCATTGAGCCACAGTGGCGCAGTGGTTAGAGTGCAGTATTGCAGGCTACATAGGCTGACTGCCGGCTGACTGCAATTTGGCAGTTCGAATCTCACCAGGCTCAAGGTTGACTCAGCCTTCCATCCTTCCATGGTGGGTCAAATGAGGACCCAGATTGTTGGGGGCAATAGGCTGACTCTGTAAACCGCTTAGAGAGGGCTGTAAAAGCACTGTGAAGCGGTATATAAGTCTAAGCGCTATTGCTATTGCTATTCTGGTCTGGGAGTTCTGGGAGTTGAAGTCCACGCATCTTAAACTGCCAAGGTTGAGAAACTCTATTCAAATGAATCAGTTCAAGAGTAGGATGCTTGAGTGTTAAAGCAACCACATCTTCTCAGTAAGACTGTTTTTCGAATACCTTCTTTGGTTATTTTTGCATGTATATCTATATAGATATTTCACATTGCTGATGGTTCCACTGGAAATGTGCTCTGTGCATCATGTATATATGAAGACAATATGGAAGGATTTTAAAGTAGCTACGGGGAACCTTCTGGAGGACATGGCTGCTTTAATGCTTTTAAGATTAAGGGCTTTGCTTGTACTAGTGCACTTCACAAAGTGCAAATACTCTGTCTATTGTATTCTGGACTGGAATGTCAGAATTGCCCCTCCACAAGTAAACACTAAAAATCCAAGCATGCTATTTGAAAAATAATTTTTGGCAGAGTGAGCAAGGCAGGAGGCCATTTCCCTAGACTTAATCATTGTTTAAACTTATGTGTTTAATGTACATCATTAGTGCCAAGTTGGTGGCAATAAGAGGCAAGCTGTTGAGCTAAGAGCTGAAGTGTTGTGTGTTTGAGGCAAAATATTGAATGTTGAAATGTTGACTGCTAAATGTGAAGCTTTCAGCTCAGTTAATGCTCAAGACAAAACTGAACTGAGAGCATGGAAAGAATTCCCGCCACGATTCTGCAGGCTGTTTACAAATATGCAAAAACCCAGTTGCACTTTCACAGTGTCTTGAGGTTAGTTGTTTTGTGGCTTAACTTGATGTATAAAACACTCATTGTATCATGTGAGTCTAGAAAATATGTGAAAGCATACAGGACAATTCCAGCTAATCAGAATGTAGCTACATGTGCAACTCCAAGCCCATTTTGCAGATCTGAAATGCAGGGACTAGAAATACCGATAGAGCAGTTCAATTTGGTATTTATGAATCTTTTCAGATCTTCACTGGAATGCTAGCTTCATGCTGCAATTCTCATTAGTTTTCCTTAACAAAAGCGAGTGGACTTTGTTTTCCATGTGTAAGAGGGTGGAGGGACACCTGCTGAGACCACAAAACCTGATGAATTGTCATGATTACAGGGGAGAGATCTTGCAAACCAAGAGTTGAAAATGTTGGCATAGCTGTTTGCAAACCAAATGAGCTCCAGGGAATAGTCTTCCATCAGCACTCAAACTCCTGACATAATTTCTTTGGCAAGCCCTTTAAACTTTCTTCAGAGTTATCGCAACCACCTGAACAAATATAATCACCCTTTGTTTTTAAAAATATTTAAAAACACTATTTGTCTGGACTGATTTTTTTTTTTCCCAAAGCTGGTTCTCTTCACTTGCTCATACCTTCTCTTTGCCCTCATCTAAGCTAAAGTTCCTCTCAAGCCTGTGATCTTATTAATGTATAAGCACTCAACCGTAGATGCTACATGGAGCAGACCAACAAGAAACAGCACATCTTAGTATTTATAAAATACCTTTTCCTGTGTCAGAAAGCACCTCCAGGGATACTTGTTTATCCAAAGGTACAAACCTGTAGAAGTAAAAATAGGTTTATTGTTCTTATTCATCTTCTGAACTAAAAGTTTTACCCACATGTTCATATCTGTTCCACCTAGTCTTAGTGACTAGGCTGGGTTAGAAGAATCAAATTGTGGGATGTCCATCATCTATGATACCTTGTTTTATGTGATGGCTGCAAAAGACTACAATTCCCATACATTTTTTCAACTCTCCAGTGAGGCTTAATTGGTCCCTCAAACATTGTCAAGTGTCACCTTGATGGTTTTCTTCCCTCTCCTGCTTCTTTCCACTAGAACAGGGGTGTCAAACTGGCGGCCCGTGGGCCGGATGCGTCATGCACAGGCCACGCCCACCCCAGCTCCGCGAAGGGAACGTTACAATATATCACGTGACGGCAACGTGACGCAGTAAGTTTGACACCTATGCACTAGAACAGTGATGGCGAACCTATGGCACGCGTGCCACAGGTGGCACGCGGAGCCATATCTGCCGGCATGCGAGCCGTTGCTCTAGCTCAGCTCCAGTGCGGATGTGCGCGCTGGACAGCTGATTTTTCACTCAGGTGGAGGCTCTGGGAGGGCATTTTAGACTTCTGGAGGGCCTCTGGGGGGGCGTTTTCACCCTCCCCAGGCTCCAGGGAAGCATCTGGAGCCTGGGGAGGGTGAAAAATGGGCCTACCTGGCCCACCAGAAGTCGGGAAACGGGCCGTTTCCGGCCTCCAGAGGACCTCTGCGGGGGCGGGGAGGCAATTTTCACCCTCCCCAGGCATTAATTACGGATGTGGGCACTCGCACGTGCGTGATAGCACACATGCACGCGCTTTCGACACCCGAGGGAAAAAAGGTTCGCCATCACTGCACTAGAACATCATTATCTTATCCAGTTTAGAAGAGGGCTTTTAGTTGTTTTGAAGCCATGTTTTATTTTCAAAACCTTTTTGTGTCTTCTTCAAAGCCAACATTCTCTATATGGTATGTAAGCTGAAATCTTTCTTCCTGCTTTTTGCACTGCTTTAGATGGGCTTATATAACTTGTCTTTTATAAGTGCCTTTTCATATATATGCCTAATCTAGAACCACATATGTATTCTAGTTATTCTTTTAGAGCTGCCCAATTCAACCAAAATAACTCTGGATGGGTCACAAAAAATTCAACAAAACCCACCACACAAAAGAATAGAAAGCCACAATTTTACAAACAATAAAAAAAAAATGGTGATCCTAATAGAAATAACGTCAACATCCAATTAGGGCTCCAGCACATCACAAACAAAAGCTCAGGGAAAGAGCCATGTCTCAACAGGCTTCCTGAAGACCAGGACAGTTGGTCCAACTCAGGGACGGGTTGCTCACTTACCGATACCAGTGCGCTGCATGCGCAACCCCATGTTTTGTGCTTGCGCGTGCTCACTATGCGCGCGCCCCCTAGCACGATTTTGCTTCTGCGCATGCGCAGAAGCAAAATCTCACCGGAATTTTACGAGGGGACGCGCACGCACGTCCCCTCACAAGATTTCAGCGAGATTTTGCTTCCGCGCATGCGCAAAAGCAAAAAAGCCTAAAAATTCTTTTAAAAAGATGGCGACGCGTGCGACGGACCGGCGAAGACAGCACTGGAGCGGTCGCTTGCAAATTGCGCAATCGGCCGCTCCCTACCGGAGCTATGCACCGGACCACACCGGTAGGAACCCACCACTGGTCCAACTGCAGGTCAGGAGATAAGAGACCACCACCAAAATGCATTCATAACAGAATATAACAGAACAAGAGAGTTGGAAGGGACTTTGAAGGTCTTCTAATCCAACCCCCAGCTCCGGCAGGAAACAGTATACCATTTCAGACAAAAGGTTGTCCAATCTCTTCTAAAAAAAACCCCTCCAGTGTTGGAGCATTCACAACTTCTGGTGGCAAGTTGCTCTACTGATTAATTGTTCTAACTGTCAGGAAATTTCTCCTTAGTTCTAGGTTGCTTCTCTCCTTGATTAGTTTCCATCCATTGCTTCTTGTCCTGCCTTCAGGAGCTCTGGATACTTCCTGGGATCTATCAGATTGGAATTACTGAATATCTGAATCAGCAAAGGAGGACGTGGACCATTAGAAAGAAGGACAAATGGAGGCGGGGAGAAGAGAACACATTAGCTTTTTAACTATGTTGGCATCTGCAAGAAAAATTACAGTGGAAAACTGCAAGAAACAAAAATAGAGAGTTCTGCATGTATATGAAATGACTTGCTGGCGTCAGACTAGTTTTTCAATCCCAGGAATGTGCTAGAGCTGGTTAGGAGGCGAAAGCTTTCAGCGTGTCACTGATTAAATCTTTTCAGGAAGGAGATAGCTTGTAGATATTAAAAAAAACAAAAAAACAAAACCGGACAATGCTTGATTTTAACACTATGCCTCCCGGAGAGAGGACATGAGGACAAAAAGGACAGGTTCTCCTTTTGCTGGTAATCCTATATACTAGATCAGTGATGGCGAACCTTTTTTAGCTCGGGTGCCAAAAGGGTGCACATGTGTGCAATAGCCTGTTCAAGCGTGCCCACACCAATAATGCAATGCCATACCCCACACACATGCGTGCACAAACCCACCCACTCCCCCCCACCTGCACATGTGCACAGGCCTCACTGAAGCATCCGGACTTCCGGTAGGCCCGTTGGGCCATTTGTCGTCCTCCCCAGGCTTCAGGAAAGCCTCCGGAGCCTGTGGATGGTGAAAAACGGTCCAAATGGGCCTACCGGAAGTTTGGAAATGAACTTCCGGTAGGCCCGTTGGGACCGTTTTTCACCATTCCCAGACTCGGAGGCTTTCCTGAAGCCTGGAGAGGGCGAAAACGGCCTCCCCCTGCTCTCAGAAGGCCGAAAATCAGCTGGCCAGCAAGCACATGCACACTGGAGCTGACATAGGGCAACGCCTTGCGTGCCCTCAGATATGGCTCCGCGGGCCACCTGTGGCACACGTGCCATAGGTTCGCCATCACGGTACTAGACGTTTCATTGTTTTAGTGAAGAGATCTGGAACATGCCTTCCTATCAGAGTATAGAGGGCAGGAAGATTAGGGATGTAAAATTGATAACCAGCATTGTGAATTGCATTTGGAAGCTGCCTGGGAACCAGTGCAGCTCACCGGGTGGTGGCACCATAAAAAGTTAGTGAGAAGCATCCTTAAACATGAGTCAGCAATGTGGGGCAGCAGCCAAAAAAGCTAATACAATCCTTGGTTGTATAAACAGAGGCATGGAATCAAAATCACGTGCAGTATTAGTACTGCTTTATAAAGCCTTAGTAAGACCACACCTGGAATACTGCATCCAGTTTTGGTCACCACATTACAAAAAAAGATGTTGAGACTTTGGAAAAAGTGTAGAGAAGGGCAACTAAGATGATTAAAGGCCTGGAGATTAAAACATATGAAGAACGGTTGCAGGATTTGGGATTGGCTAGTCTAGAGAAAAGAAAGACTAGGGGGGACATGATAGCAGTATTCCAGTATTTGAGAGGCTGCCACAAAGACGAGGGGGTCGATTTATTTTCCAAAGCACCTGAGGGCAGGACAGGAAACAATGGTTGGAAACTAATCAAGGAGAGAAGCAACCTGGAATGAAGGAGAAACTTCCTAACAGTGAGGACAATTAACCAGTAGAACAGCTTTGTCTTCAGAAGTTGTGGGTGCTTCATCACTGGAGGTTTTTAAGAAGAGACTGGACAGCCACAAGTCTGAAATGGCATGGGATCTCCTGCTTGAGCAGGGGGCTGGACTCGGACCTCCAAGGTCCCTTCCAGCTTTGTTCTGATTCTGATTCACAATCACTCATGATGCTGCATTCTGGACCAGTTGTACATTCCAGAGGGTCTTATGCAGGGTCGGGTTCCTAATTTTTTTACTACCACTCTATGGGCGTGGCTTATTTTGTGGGTGTGGCTTGCTGGCCATGTGACTGGGTGGGCGTCGCTTCTTGGACTGCTGAAGGTAGGGGAACTGAGATAGGTCCTGCCGCCCATTCCCCCTCCGCTCAGCAGCTCAAGAAGCCTCGAACGTGCAAAAATGCCTAGGATCATCACCGCGCGTTCGTGGCTTCTTGGACTGCTGAAGGGAGGGGAATGGAGATAGCTTCTGCCGCCCGTTCTTTCAGTGTCTCACACCCTCCCTCAGCCATCCTCCCCTGCTTGGACTCACTGTGGGGTAGGAAGGCAGCGCATGTGCAGTGCCGGAAGCTCGGCTTCTGGGCATGCGTAGAAGAAAATTTTTAAAAAATGTAATTTTTTTTTTAAAAAAAAGTGGCGGCGCCCAGGCATTGGCAACCAACTGCACCGGTACTGTGACGTCACCAGCGGGCCGCTACCGGTGCTATAGAGTGGACCGCACCTGTAGGAACCCACCACTGGGTATGGCAGCCCCATGTAGAGTGCTTTGCAGTGATCCTATTGGGATGTAAGTAAGGTTCTGATCTGAGGGAATGAAACAGGGCCAGGAAAGGGTGCAAGTGGGCACACAAGACAAAATTGTGCAGAGATCCTCTTGGCCACAACTGCTAAATACTCCTCAAGCAGGAGGTAGGGGTCCAGGAAGGCTCCCCAATCGCATACTGAATCTAAGCTGGGCAGTGTCACCAAGCTCAATTTCAAAGGTAGGAATTATCCAATCCTTGGACTCAAGGTGCCCAGACCCACAGTCACTCAGTCTTGCCATGGTAAAAGTCCCAAACCTGTTTTTCCCCATCTAGGCACTCCCAGTCTCCAGGCATTTGAGAGCTTCATCAGCGTGGCTGGAGGCAGAGATGTACAATTGACAACTCTCTTAGGAGTAATAATTTCACTACCTAGAGCAGCGTTTCTCAACCTTAGGGAATTCTGGAAGTTGAAGTCCACATGTCTTAAAGTTGCCAAGATTGAGAAACACTGACCTAAAGACTGATCTTTGCTCTCTAAGTCTTTGTTTTCTCTGAAACGATGACCTGGATTCAAACTGGTTTGGCTTTTGACTTCTAGACCAGCTCACTGATTCTTCCTCTGTTTGTTTCTTTGGCTATAAACTTTTTTGGAATTTAGCTTTGGACTACTATACAATGGCAGTTTTGCTACTTTCCCTAAGCCTACACAGGTGGGATAGTAAAGATCCAAGTGCTCAATTTACAGTTATAGGATAGTAAAGTTAACTCCCAGATTCCTGGGACTTTCCTCTGTGAATGAATCTTCATTCTTCTGATCTGAAAGGAAACGTTCCTCTTGAGATGAACTTTCATTCGAACCTAGCTTCTCTTAATGAATGGGAATCCTGTTTAGGGGATGGCCCTGCTCCAAGTATTTTCTCTCTTTTGAAAATAGGTCCCAGGATGCTACTCAAAAGCCAAATATAATCCTTATCCTGGAACAAATTATACATCCCGCTTTATGTTATTTGTGAACCAAACTACTGTGGTTAGCCCAAGCCATGATTTAGAATGACAGTATATTCCTAACCAAGATTTATTATAGCATGGTCTGTTTCCAAAGGCCTTGGATGCCTCCTCTGGCTCCTCCATTATGGCTTTCCTTATTCCTGTCATTTTCTGCTCCAACAACTCATTACATTCAACCTAATTTTGAAAGCTTATCTTCCTACATTGAAGAAAGCTGCAGGAATTCTTTTCTTCCCAGAGATTACCAGCGGTAGAATTAATTCACTGCAGATAAAGCGTAGATGGATATTACTTCCTGCTCAAACATTGAAGAGCTGATCTTGCACATTCTACAAAAAGAAAAGTTTAGATTTAGGACTGAATGCAGTTGAGTAAGAAGCTACTGATAGTCATGCCGCCCTGTGTGCATTTGCGTTTGGGGGGTGCGGGGAGAGGGCAAATGACATGTGATACAACTATGTCAACTTGTAGGATGATGTCATCAAGTTTATACAGGTAGCCCTCAACTTAGGAATGGTCGCTTACTGGTTCCAAGTTCTGATGGAGCCTCTTGGGGGACATTTACGGCCTGGATTCAAAGTTCCAATGGTTATGCCCCTCCCCCTGTAGTCATGTGACTGCACTTTGGGTGCTCAGCAGTTAGGCTGCAATTCTGCATTTAGGGCTGTTCATCGTATCCGGAAGTTTCACAACAGTTTTGCCAAATTCTTTTTATCCTGACTTTTTTGACCTCTACCCCCCTGTAGACTCCTCTGTTTATTGATACGAAATTACCCTGAAGTTAAGAATTTAATCAAACACTTCTCTAATAGTTGCACTAGTCACTTGGAACTAATTATACTTTTGGGCAGGAATTGTAATAATTCTATAAAAAATAAACTTTATTCTCATGCCCTCTTCATTTTTCCCCCCCCGGTGTTCAGAGTGGTTTCTGTAACAGCGTATTGAAAAGTATACCATCGCATTAAAAATCTTTTAATATCTTTTTCAGAAAAGAAGGGAAGCAATAACAGCAATCATGGATCTGAGCATGTGTGTAAAATTGAGAACCTTTTAATGATCGCCCCAAATTGTGTTGTAGCCACAATGGGTTTATTTCCTTATTCCTATATTCTGGAATGAATAATGGATTGTTTGATTCACTTAAAGGCTAAATTCATACTTACTTTCACAGAATAATTGCAGATGCCTCTGGCAAATCCAAAGATTTGAAGCTGCAGAGTTATTTATCATCTAATCGTTTTTTGGTGCCCCATATTACAAATTGGCTAAGCTCTTGTTTTATATGAAACCGTAAGATGGTTCACATTTCTGCTTCTCAGTTTTGTGCTAAAATCACAATCACATTCAGCTCTACTGTGGTCACTACAGATAGGTCTCAGTGTGGTTAATGAATCCTATGAAATGGCCACATTATTTGAATTCAAAACACCTGAAGTGACATTTTTATGGAAAATAGAGTAATTGGTTCCAGCTTGATGGAAATAGGCAATAAAAATTTTTAAACATAATTTTTATATCTATATTAATGAAACATTGCAGTTAAGGAGAAAAAGAATGTAGTTATAGTTTAAATTTATGGTTAATAAAGTCAGAGAGTAAAGCAAAATATAAATGAAAAAAAATTATACCGTAAATCCAAGTTATTCCAACATCTTGTCCTAATTTAGTGTCGCTATGACCACATTCATGTTGTTCAGTTGTATCAAATTTTTGCTCTAATGTTATAATTAACTTTTTAATTTTTTTATTGTTTTCCTGATTGTTTTCCTCCTTTTTCCACACATGAAGATTAGCAGCATCTGAAATCCCAACCGCAACTGTGTACATCTCATTAACTGCATTTTGAGTGAATTAAACTTCACCTGGTATCAATTTACAATTCACATTAAATCAAATATTGCATTATTTTAACTCACAACTTGAATACAAGGTATAAAATAAGGTGTGTTTGATATGTTTGATATATTGAGTTATTTATAAAAATAAAGGCGGGATGTAAATAAATCTATATAAATAAAAATGTAACTGTTCGTTTGGGAATGATCTAAGATCTCCGAAAGTACTTCACCGATTGCTTTGAAATTTTGACACAATGTTGCATTCGAATACGAGTGTTTTTATATACCTATATTAAATAGATGTCACACCTGTGACAGGTAAAAACATGATTTTCTTGAAAAACAGGTAAAACATGATTTTGTTGAAAACCAGCGCCCTCTGCTGGACACACGCTGTACTAATTGACTATTCCCTTCCAACGTTTCTGAGCCAAGCTGAGGGAAATAAGGGAATAGAATAGCAGAGGCTTTTATGGGGAAACCATGACATGCCTGCTGAGAGGAGGCTGACCACCCCCCCATCGCGTGACCCTGGCAAGTACCTCAGAGAAATAAAGGGATAAGATAGCAGAGGTTGAAACACAATTTAAACCTCCAAAAATAAAGGGGGGAAAATTGGCATCAATGTTTACCATAATTCTGAAATGTTAATGAGCATAAGGTTGCCTGAATAATACCACCAACCATGACATGCCTGCTGAGAGAAGGCTGCCCACCCCCTCATTGCATGACCCTGGCAAGTACCTCAGAGAAATAAAGGGATAAG
The DNA here is from genome assembly GCA_023053685.1 of Diadophis punctatus similis. NCBI lineage: Eukaryota > Metazoa > Chordata > Lepidosauria > Squamata > Dipsadidae > Diadophis > Diadophis punctatus. Next base: position 10,884,919 of record JALIGW010000002.1, on the reverse strand, counting down.
ATAACAGACATTTAAGCACAATTTAAACCTCCAAAAATGAAGGGGAGAAACAGCTATGACTTTTCTTTCTTTCCCATTTGAACACACTGAGCCACAGCAACGCGTGGCCGGGTACACTAGTAATAAATAAAAAATGTATAAAGCAATCTTTTTAGGTTGTTTTATAACAGAGAAATAATAGAGGCACTTCTCGGGTTACGACCATTCATTCAGCAAAGTTGGAAGTTCTTTGTTACCTCACTGCTGAAAAAAATGGTACTTATGATGGGGCCTCATAATTCCAGCCATGACAGTATCCCCACAGTCCCCAAATTGTGATTTCTGTCAGCTTCCTACAAGCAAAGTCAATAGGGAAACCCGCAGGGATTGTTGGAAGCAGCGGTTATATCTGAGGTCCTCGCTTAACAACGTGTGCAGTCCTTGCTTAATGATGAGAACTGGGATTTATAGAATTGCCGTTGCTAAGCGACGTGGTTGCATGATGTTGTGATGGCAATACTGGTCCCAATTGTCATCGTAAGCCAAAGATTACTTGTATTTTGCTTTTCCTCTGCAAAGGGAATCAAATCCGACTCCTTTCCACGTCGTTTATGAGGCTGTATCTGCTTCAGCAGAAGGAAAGCCTCATCTCCGTAGCATGTTTGTAAGCTATCTGCTTTATATAGTTCTTGGCAACAAGCTTGTCAGCAGATAAATTGGGCTGAATATTCTAGCAGTCTGACTGGATTCATATAGTATTCTAAGCCATGGTTTATTTAATTGTGCTTTCCTGAATAAACTACACTTGGCTAAGTATACACTAAGCCATAAAAACTTCATTTATAAGCTCCTTATAATTGGGTTTACACAATATACAGAGTCCAAATGAAACAGAGTGTAATTTATAGCGGTTGCAATTGATCCATCATCATTGATTGGGATTACATTTCTCACAAAACCAAGATTTGCTTAACAAGTTATAATTGGCTTCATGCAACGCATTATTACATAAAACACAGTTTAGTAACCACAACTGCTGGATTAACACAAAACCAAGTGACAAGAAACACATGATATTTACACAATATGCCAACCCAGTCTCTGTGTAAAGAGTTAACTAGGTCAAGAGCAGCGGTGGGTTGCTCTTGGTTCGACCTGGTTCTAAGAACTGGTAGCGCCAGTGGCGGGAGGCTCCGCCCACCCATCTGGGATGTTTCTGCGCATGCGCAGAAGCTTCTGAGCATGCGCAGAAGCGTTGCACGCACACACCAGCGTGCGTGCGAATCGGTAGTAAAGGGTTTTAAAACCCACTACTGGCAGGGGTGGGTTCCAGTTTCCTTCCCCACCAGTTCGCATCATGACGTTTTGCGCGTGTGCACTCTCTATGCTCACACACACACACACGCGTCCCCTCGTACAATTTGGCTTCTGTGCATGCTCAGGAGCTGGAATCAGCCGGAAACACAGCTGAGGAGCTGATCAGCTGTGCTTCGGGCAAAGAAATAAAGGTCAGTATTAACCCGGGGGCGAGCGGGAGGGCCCTTTTCCAAGCAGCTGAACAACAACAAAAAAAAAGATGGCGGGGTATACGGACCAGCACTGGCCATACAGTTAAGTGACATCACCAGCGGGTTGCTACTGGTTCGGTTGATCTGGTCCAAACTGGGAGGAACCCACCCCTGACTACTGGTCAAGAGGTAGTGCTATTCTTCAGCCATTTCTTTCCATTGTATTGATTTATATAATTGATTTATAATATTTTAAACTGCTGTAATCATAACCAATTCTAAGTAGTGCTATGTTCAAAGCAAGGAATATAAAGTCAGGTGCTGCACAAATAAAATAATGAAAAAGATTACAGAAGTGGTTGCTGATAATCATCACAACTTAAAGGCATTAATGACGGATATGGTCTTTAATGCCTTGTGAAATGCAAAGAGGATCAGAAGAGACAATTGTGTCTCCAGACGAGAGTTTTCTGAAAAGACCAGCTATTTATCCTGAGTGAGATCTTCATCAGGTCCTCTTGTAAAGTTTGGACTGGATGGGGAGAGTCATATTTGGCAAGAAGGTTGCTGATGTAATAGAATAGAATAGAATAAGAATAAGAATAAGAATAAGAATAAGAATAAGAATAAGAATAAGGAATGGAATGGAATGGAATGGAATGGAATGGAATAGAATGGAATAGAATAATAGAATAGAATAGAATAGAATAGAATAGAATAGAATAGAATAGAATAGAATAGAACAGAACAGAACAGAACAGAACAGAACAGAACAGAACAGAACAGAACAGAACCTTGGAGGTCTTCTAGTCCAACCCCCTGCTCAAGCAGGAGACCCTCTACCATTTCAGACAAGTGACTGTCTAGTCCAGCGGTTCTCAACCTGTGGGTCGCGACCCCTTTGGGGTCGAACAACTCTTTCACAGTGGTCGCCTAAGACCACTCGGAAAACACATATTTCCGATGGTCTTGGGAACCGAGACACTGCTCCTCTATCCGTTTCCAGGCGGGTCAATCCACATGCAAATAGATTATTCAAAAAAAAATATCTGTACCATGGAGCACCCACTATTTCTGGAGGCAAGCTGTTCCATTGGTTAATTGTCCTCACTGTTAGGAAGTTTATCCTGAATTCCAGATTGTTCCTCTCTTTAGTTACTTTCCAACCATTGTTTCTTGTCCTGCCCTCTGGTGCTTTGGAAAATAATTTGATCCCCTCTTCTTTGTGGCAGCCCCTCTAAAGTGGAATACTGTTATCATGTCAGGCCTAATTCTTCTTTTCTTTAGATTAACCAAACCCAAAACCAGCAGCCGTTCTTCTTGAGGTCCTCCTTGCCAGATAGTTATTGTCAGTTGTCCAGTGAGAGAGGGCAGGAAGGGACCCTGGTCTAACCAGCTTCATGACTGGTCTTTGCTGAATTCTTCCTTCCAAAAGAAAACTTATATAGTCAGGATGGGAATCAGCTTAATTTTCCCCAAACAGTTCCACCACCTTCTGACATGGCCAGAAGAAGAAATTGGAAGCTTTCATTTCTATTTCGGTTAACCATAGTTTATTGTCATAGCTGCACCCTAAAATGTGATCAATCTTGACTGAGAGTTGTTGCAGCAACTCACTTTCATAAACCATAGTTAAAATTTGCTACAGTTAATGCAGAGCTCCTACCCAACGCTCCATAGGTAAGGCACAATTTATGGAAATTCCAGATGCTACATTGGGGGTCTCTGCACGTTCATAAAAACTCTTTTTTTCCCTTTCTTTCTTTCTTTCTTTCTTTCTTTCTTTCTTTCTTTCTTTCTTTCTTTCTTTCTTTCTTTCTTTCTTTCTTTCTTTCTTTCTTTCTCTCTCTCTCTCTCTCTCTCTTATTTATTTATTTATTTATTTATTTATTTATTTATTTATTTATTTATTTATTTATTTATTTATTTATTTATTTAAAATATGCCATCTTTACAATTTAAATACTGTTCAGACTTGTTTTACAAAACACACAATATCCACAAAATCAGGGGGTGGGGAGAAAGCTTAATGAAGGCTGCCCAAATGAATAAACTTTACACGCTGTCAATTTTATGTTGCCGAGGATTTCTTCAAACCAATTCTCATTGCTTCCGTACAGATTTTTTTTTAGACCTTATTGAATTGCAAATAGCAACATAAGCTCTGCTTTTGCTTGTGGAAATAAGCAAACAACCTTCCGTTTTGATTCATTAATGATGAAGCTGGAGTATGTACGAAAGCAAAGAATTTAAGCATCCTGTCCTATCCGGGTTACAACCCAGGTGTTTTTTTTTTTTTTGGGCACAATCCTGATCTGTCTCTCAAAAGTTGCGTCATAGAATTGCAGTCCAGGATATAGATTGCTCCCAATATAAATGCATCTTTTTCATAGCCAACGCTTTCCTGACGCAGGCAGATAACTCCTAGAAGCAATATGAATTTTTTTTAAAAAAATAACAACGCTATTCTCATTTGGGACCTGTTGTATAAGATAGATAACCCATTTTTCACACATAATGAGACAGAAAATTACATCCCAGCTCCAGCCTAATTGTCTTTGTAGCATATGCATAGAGACATTTATGCCTCTTTTAAATGCAAATTTCATCTAGATCTCTTTAAGTGATGCAAACAGAAGGGAAGTTCAGAAACAAGTGGGGAGCATCCATCCAAAGTTAAGCATTTGCCCTAGACCAGTGGTTCTCAACCTTCCTAATGCCGCGACCCTTTAATACAGTTCCTTTGTTGTGGTGATTCCCAACCATAAAATAACAAAATTATTAGGAAACTCAGGGGTGGGTTCTAACTTACCTCGCTGCCGGTTCGCTTCCTCCTGCGCTGCGTGGCTGCGCCTCGTGGGGGTGCGTACACTTTGCACGCGCATGTGCAGTCCCAATTTAAAAAAAAATGCAAAAAAAAGCCAAAAACAATATGGCGACACATGCGCAGTGCCGGAAATTCGGCTTCTGCGCATGCTCAGAAGTTCCCATGGTACAGATTTTTTTTTTTGCAGTAGTCTATTTGCATGTGGGTGGACCCGTCTGGAGACGGATAGAGGAGCGATGTCTCGGTTCCTAAGACCATCGGAAATATGTGTTTTCCTATGGTCTTAGGCGAGCCCTGTGAAAAGGTCGTTCGACCCCCAAAGGGGTCATGACCCACAGGTTGAGAACCGCTGCCCTAGACTGAGTGGGGGCAATTGATTCAGAAAGTTCAGTACTGCCTCTGTTGAGTTGCAGCAGTCACTCAGAATAAACCAGGATATTATGCGAAGCTCAGTCTATGGCTTCATATCCTGGCTTGTTCCGTGCTAGTAACAGTTTCCCATACTTCTGAAAACAGGAAAGGGATAAATGTGCATATTTGTTCAAATGAGCTACGGGTTTTTGAATGGCTTTTAAATGAATGGTCATAAGTTACACATTGACAGGGAGAGAATCCGACCTGGCAGACGGTCACAAGCGCTAGGCTTCTGTGACAACCCACGGTCCACGGATGGATGCCAGGCCGCAGAGGGACCGCAGGCCAGCCGGCCACACAGGTGGCTTAGGCTGTGGTAGGCCACAGCCTACCTGATTCCTCACCCCCCCTCAACGATGACAGATGTTAGATGTAATGGGGGGAATAGACTCACTTGAAACTAGAATTTCCAATTAGTAGACCACTGCAAGTTGGGAAACACAATCCTGTAGCTAGGACTGAGTCGAAAGAGGGGGTGCACATTGGGAGGACAGTTTTTATAAGTCTGACTCAGTCCTGATTGGCTGTTGGATTGTATCATCCCAATCTTGGAGGCTAGCTCCGCCCACTATGGAGAATGTAAAATTCTGTAGCACTCCACAAAGAAGGGGCCATGAATGAAATCTCCCCCTACCTGTGAACTTCAATTGAAACCAGCCAGGGAAAGGAGAGAACCTATAAAACAGTGCCTCCCACCAGTGGTGCATTCCTACCGGTGCAGTCGACTCTGCTGCACGGGTAGCGGGTGGCAGATTACGCAATTTGCGCACGACAGCTCCGGTGCCGTCTTCACGGGTCCGTCGCACGTCGCCATCTTTTTTTCAGAATTTTTGGGCTTTTTTTGCTTCCTGCGCATGTGCGGAAGCAAAATCTCATGAGGGGACGCGCACACACTTGAGATTTCAGCGTTTTTTTGCTTCCTGCTCATGCGCGGAAGCAAAATTGCGTGAGGGGGCACGCGCACGTAGCGAGTGCACATGCGCACGAAACATGGCGATGCGCTTGCAGCGCACCTGTAGCGAGGTAAGAGAACAACCCACCCCTGCCGCCCACCCACTACCAGCAAAGGCGGTTTAAAAGGATACCTTGATTGATGATCTTGAAAACCAATGAGTGATCAAGGAGCAATAGGATGGAGTTACCATCCTCATCCTAGCTCTGCCACAGGTCAAGAAATCTGGATTTTCCTTACAGCCTCCCTCCAATTCCCCAACTTTTGCCAATTTCTCTTACTGTATCACATTTGATCCTGTTTTCTTTAGTTTGGCAAGAATTATCCTGCTATTGAAGGAGTGTCAAACCCGCGACGACGCGTCGCCATGTGACGTATCACAGCTTCCCTCCCTTCGCTAAACTGGGGGTGGGCGTGGCTAGCACGTGACGCATCCAGCCCGCGTGCCACAAGTTTGACACACTTGTGTCAAGGGATGGATAGACTTCTGAGCTCTCCTTTGTATAATTTCTTTAAAACTTCCTATTGAACTGGAAAGGATAAAAAGGGTAGCTTCTCCATACTCTCTATGTCTCTATCTTCTTTTCCACCCAGTGCAGAAGTGGAATGGCATTGGAAGAAATAGCTTTATTTCACTACCAAAGCCAAATTAGCTAACGGTAAACCACAGCCTAACAAACCCTACTCTCCTCTAGCACTGATGATGTGACCTAGTTTGGTAATGAAATGTCCGCAAGAAAACAACCAACCTCAGAGAGCACCAAGGATGGTACAATTCAACCCCGAGCTCCAAATATTCTCTTCCAGCCATGCCGGTTTCTTGATTTACATAATAATGTGTTCTATGAAGCAGATGTAATATAGAAACACTGTGGGGTGTGATTAATGACACTTATCATTAATAGTACTGTAATTCTGTTATGTCTGTTTGGTTCAGTAGAGTGTATGAATATCAGTGGGAGCGGATAAATGGAGCTGGAATGCAATGCATCAGCATTTTGATTAATTTACCCTGAATAGTGGAAAACCTTTAAAAAGGGGAGAAAAGTCTTTTTAGCCCTGGAATGACATCTTTATCATCTGCAAGCTGATCTGTTCAATTACCGCAAACGTATCACTCTTCTTCCTAAAACAATATTAGGCTAAGTCCTTGGGGCCCGTTGCCTGCAAAATATTGCTAACAAGGAAGTTATGAAGCAACTGTTGTGCTGTTACTGAGAAAACCCCCTGCCAGATGTAGGAAAAACAATCTCTCTTGTACTCCTCCCACTAATAACCCACCCTCTTTCAGGCATTCCAAGCATACTGTAGTCTCTTTTTCAACACAAAGGAAATGCCAAGAAAAACGGTATCAGGAATCAAGGTGTGCTTCTTTTCACCAGAGCATACTGGGCTTGGAGCCAGGAATTTGTGCGGATGTTCAGGATGTAATGCAGGTTTCTTGCTGTATTTGGTTTGCAAAGTTTGCGCACATATTTTGTAGTAAATCCCTCAGGTGTGTGTTGAGGGTTTTTGTGTGTGTGTGTGCATGCACGACTACATCTTTGTGGATTGTTTTTTTTCTTAGTGAGCCATTAGGAAAAATCTTTCATGCCATTGTTATACAGGTAGTCCATGACATACAGTACAGCGGTTTGTTTAATAACTATTCAAAGTTATGACAGTGCTAAAAAAAGTGACAAACAATTGGTCAGTGGTTTTCTTTACTACTGGTTCTGTGGGCGTGGCTTGATGGGCGTGGTGTGGCTTGGTGGGCTTGGATTTTGCAGTATCCTTGGTGGGGAAGAATATTGCAAAATCTCCATTCCCACCCCACTCTGGGGCCAGCCAGAGGTGGTATTTGCCGGTTCTCCGAACTACTCAAAATTTCTGCTACCAGTTCTCCAGAACCTGTCAGAACCTGCTGGATTTCACCCCTGCAACTGGTCCTCACACTTACACCTTGTCCCTTCTGACTCGCCCCAGCTAACTTGCCATGGGACAATTCAATACAGGGGGGAGGGAGGGGGAGGGAGGGAGGGAGAGAGAGAGAGAGAGATGAATTGTAGTGGGCCTTGTCTTGCTTTAAGTATGAATCTTCTCAAATTAGGCTATGTGAACTGCAATTCTACTTGCCCCTCTCTTGAATTATTCTGTCTTGGATTGTCCAGCGGCGAGTTGGCCATGGCGATTTGTCCTGCTGCGAGTTGACTGGGGCAGGTCGAGTTGTCCTATTTCAATTACAGTGTCCCTGTGGTCACATAATCAAAATTTCGGAGTTTGGCAACTAGCAAGTATTTACTATGGTTGCAGTGTCCTGGAGTCATGTGATCAGGGGCGGGTTCCACTTTTCTTCACTGTCGGTTTGCTCAGGGATGTGCCACACGTATGTGCGTTGCGCACACGCATGTGCATTGCTAAAACAAAGCTGTGCATGTGCAGAAGCAAAAAACAAGATGGCGGCACCTATGGCGCAGCCGAGAGAACCAGCTCAGGGGTGTGGCAGGCCTGGGTTGCTGCCGGTTCCAGCAACCCAGGCCACCAAGTTACTACTGGTTCTATAGAACCGGTCCGTACCCGGAGGAACCCACCTCTGCATGTGATCACTATTTTTGACTTCCTAGGAGGCTTTTGACAAGGAAAGTCAATGGTGAAAGTCAGATTCGTTTAATGATGACCACAGCAAAAAGGTCATAAAATTGGAGGCGACTCACTTAATGAGTCCATCACTTACTGACAGGAGTGCCAGTCCCAGTTGTGGTTGTAAGTCAAGGACTACCTGTATATTTGTGTGTAAAGAGAGTTGTTTACAATAGAAAAACCTACCGTTCAAGGAAGGAGCTGTCCTGTATTATGCCTGACTGTGGTAGGTCTCTTTATGGCTCCAGGCCCAGCTACAGGGGCGGGTTCCTAATTTTTTTACTACCACTCTGTGGGCATGGCTTATTTTGTGGGTGTGGCTTGCCAGCCATGTGACTGGGTGGGCGTGGCTTCTCGGACTGCTGAAGGGAGGGGAACTAAGATAGGTCCTGCCGCCCATTCCCCCTCCCCTCAGCAGCTCGAGAAGCCTCAAACATGCAAAAATGCCTGGGATCATCACCGCACGTTCGTGGCTTCTCGGACTGCTGAAGGGAGGGGAATGGAGATAGCTCCTGCCGCCCGTTCTTTCAGCGTCTCACGCGCTCCCTCAGACATCCTCCCCTGCTTGGACTCACTGTGGGGTAGGAAGGCAGCGTATGAGCAGTGCCGGAAACTCGGCTTCTGGGCATGCGCAGAAGAAAATTTAAAAAAAATTTTTTTTTAATGGCGGCACCCAGGCACCGGCAACCGACCGCACCAGTACTGTGACGTCACCAGCGGGCCACTACCGGTGCTATAGAGTGGACCGCACTGGTAGGAACCCACCACTGCCCAGCTAGTATCAATCACTTTTGAATGAAGATAGCAGACAGACAGAAAAAACGAAATACTCACTTCACGAATTGGAAAGCTCCCACATCAGATACTTTAATACCTTCTTTGGAATTCCCTGGGTCGCTATAAACGAAAGATACACAATTTTTGACCTAAAACGTTAGTTAAGACCCTCAGAGAAAACCAATTGCTGCTGTTTTGTGATTTTTTTTAGGTGGCAGACATTGAGTAGACATTGTCATCACTCATCAGATTTATTGGCTTTAATGGTGCTTCCTCGTTGTGCCAACCCATGGCTTTCCTTGGCTGACAAGGAGGAAGTTCAACTTTCTGCATCTTCGTGACCTTTCTTGTTGCAAAAGCTAGCTCTCAACCAGGATAAAATAGATGCAGTTAGACCAGTGGTTCCCAACCTGGGGGTCGGGACCCCTTTGGGGGGTCGAATGACCATTTCCCAGGGGTCGCCCCGGCATCCTCAGCTCCCCCCCCCACTGCCACAAGCCTGGCCATATCGGCTTAACTCGCCCGAGCCCTCCGATTGGTCGGGAGAGGTGCCATTCGGTGAGAGGTGTTTGTTGTGGAAGAGGATATTCCTTGTGCTCTTGCAAAGACTGGCCCGAGAATTTCTGATCTGGCATAATTACATATTGTTTTTGTGATTAATCGCTATGCTTTAATTATGTTCAATTTGTAACAATGAAAATACATCCTGCATATTAGATATTTACATTACGATTCATAACAGTAGCAAAATTACAGTTATGAAGTAGCAATGAAAATAATTTTATGGTTGGAGGTCACCACAACATGAGGAACTATATTAAGGGGTCGCGGCATTAGAAAGGTTGGGAACCACTGAGTTAGACCCAAAGGTGCTTTTTCAAGAGGCAACTGGACTTTCTTTGTTTTTTTCCCTTGAAGATGTTTTGCTTCTCATCCAAGAAGCTTCTTCAGTTCTGACTGAAAAAATTCCAGTCAGAACCGAAGAAGCTTCTTGGATGAGAAGCAAAATGCCTTCAAGGAAAAAAACAAAGTAAGTCCACTTGCCTCTTGAAAAAACACCTTTGGGTCAGTCATGATCTGGATGACTGAGAATCTCCATAGACAAATGCAGTTAGAAGGATTTCCCACCAACTTACTCCCAGTAACACTACAGGGACTCTCTTCAATTTCTCCTCCCAGAGAGAAGGCTGTCGGATATGGAAGATGACCATGATGAAGGGAAGTGACGGGCTGGGAATCCAGATCACTGGAGGCCGTGGATCCAAGCGCTCCCCTCATGCCATCATAATTGCCCGGGTGGAAGAAGATGGATCAGCTCACAGGTAGCCTTTGTTGTGTGGGTCTTTCAATGTAAGTCTGTCTGTCTCAACTTTTAATTAGATACACTTGGGGATCAAAAGCTCAAGGACAACAAAACCAGATATCATGTGTACATTATTTGATTTATACTTGCTTGTTGGCTGGGATTGGTTCTCAGAGTAACTTTCAGTATTGAAATCCAACATATAACAACAGCAATCAATAAATAAACTGGGAGACTTTGAGTTCTAGTCTGGCCTTAGGCATCAAAGTTAGAAAATCTTGAGCCTGGATTGAGAATAGAAAATTGGAAAAAGAAGAGACAACCTAGAAGTAGAACTAAAATGTATACCTAAAGTGTATAGAATATATTTGAATTTGAATGATATGGCATGTAAATGGTATGTAAGTGAGCACAGTTACATATAAGTTATGAGTATTTGTTTAATGGAAAAAATACAATTAAAACGTATTTTAAATAGAAGATCTTCTAAGAGCCGAGGTGGCGCAGCGGTTAGAGGCAGATACTGCAGGCCACTTTAGCTGACACTGATCTGCAGGTCAGCGGTTCAGATCTCACCGGCTCAGGAAGGTTGACTCAGCCTTCCATCCTTCCGAGGTAGGTAAGATGAGGACCCAGATTATTGAGGGCAATATAAATATACATTGCTTACTGCTGTAAACCGCTTAGAGAGTGCTTGCACTGTGGGGCGGTATATAAATCTCACAAAATAAATAAATAATAAATCTTGAGCCAGCCATTTTCTCTCAACCCAAGGAAGAAGGCAATGGTGAGCCACTTCCAAAATCTTGCTGAGAAAGCTGTGTGGGAGAAAGGGAGGGAGGGAAGGAGGGAGGAAGGAAGGAAGGAAGGAAGGAAGGAAGGAAGGAAAGGGGGATTTATTATTATCATTTATTATCATTACATTTTACTGACAAGAATGTCCTCTCCCCCTTGTTGCCAGAAAAGTTTGACAATCTTGATGGTGAAGGGACCCATTTGCACAACCTTCTGGATTTATCATGTTGCATTTGTTTTTGTTTTTACATTCCCACAAGAACTCCTTGCTAAAAATATTTCCTCTCAGAAATTTTTTTTCCTAAGGTGTCCCAGTAACCCTGAGTAGCTTATTGGTAGAAAAAAAAAGCTGTTATAACCCTCAGAGAAACAGATCTCTGCATCTAGAGATTTAGCAAGAATACTAAATGTAAGACTTGAAAAATAAGGAAGTAAAATTATGAACTTGCTTTGTTCTCAAAACAAAACCTGCTAAGGGATAAAATCCTTTTGATGGAGTATCTTCCTGCCTGTGGCAGATTCAAGGTAAATGATGCTTCACTCCCCCCCCCACCCCCCACCCCTTAGGTTCTTGAATCCTCTACATAGAATGTTTTACTAGTAATACATTTAAAGAGCCGAGGTGGCGCAGTGGTTAGAGTGCAGCACTGCAGGCTACTTCAGCTGACTGCTAGCTGCAGTTCAGCTGTTCAAATCTCACCGGCTCAAGGTTGACTCAGCCTTCCATCCTTCCGAGGGGGGTAAAATGAGGACCCAGATTGTTGGGGGCAATATGCCGAACTCTGTAAACCGCTTAGAGAGGGCTGTAAAGCACTATGAAGCGGTATATAAGTCTAAGTGCTATAAAGGTAGAGAAAACTGAACAGTTTTGAACAAGCTGCTTCTGGAAATTTTAAGACTTCAAATATATTAAAAGGACAACACTAATTGGTACATACAACTACTAGTCCTTGACTTACAACTACAACTGAGCCCAAAATATCCCTTGCTAAGTAAGACATGGCTAAGTAAATTTCCCCCCGTTTTATGACCTTTTTTAACCACAGTTGCTACGTGAATCAGTGTAGTTGTTAAGTGAGTAGCATGGTTGTTAAGTGAATCTGGCTTCTCATTGAATTTGCTTATCAGAAGATCACAAAAGGTGATCACATGGGCCTGGGATACTGCAACCGTCATAAGTACGTGCTAGTTGCTAAGTGTCCAAATTTTGACCATGTGACCATGGGGAGGCTGTAATGGTCATAAGTGTGAAAAATGTTTATTTTTTTTTCTAGTGCCATTATAACTTTGAACGGTCACTAAATGAATGGTTGTAAATTGAGGACTACCTGTATTCATTTTTTAAACTGATAATTACAGATAATTGTACATATTTATTTTTAAAATCTATGCATTCTTGAACATGGATGGAACCAAAGTATCTCTAGGGTAACTGGATCTTTTTCTCAGCAGAATTGTTTTGATTAGAAGAATGAAAGAAAAAGCTGTTTAGGAGATCTGTCAGTTGAATGAAAGACAGAGGCAACTTACCGTATTTCATAGAAAAAAAATATCTGTTGTGATTGCACGACTTGGATATCTCACTGGTGTTTTTCAACAAATAAGCCAGCCTGCCTTCACCAATTTCTTATCCTCCCGTTGCACTAGACCATGGGTGTCAAACTTGCAGCATAGCGTTGCAGCATGACGTATCACAATGTTTTTTCCTTTCGTGGAACTGGGGTGGGTGTGGCCTATGCAGGACGCATCCAGCCCGCAGGCCGCCAGTTTCACACCCCTAGACTATAATTCCCATAGCAGACTAGGCAGCAGTAGGCACCTAGTCCAGGTCTTTCTGCAAATCTAAAGCCAAAATACTACTACAACTACAGTGACTAAGTGTTTCCTTCTTCAACTCAATTTGTCTTGTGGCAAATAGAATCTCATTCCTAGCATTAGGAATCAGCATTCTGCCTCTTTCTGCAGAATGGAAGAATTTGTAAGATTTAAAAAAAAGGAAAGAAAGCCAATCTTTTATAGCACAATTTACTGCATGTAATCTGTCTGGCCTGCGATAAAACTTTCATTAGTACTAGAAAAGGAATATATATCACCAGGGAGTATTGTATGTGTTATCTGTATGAGCACCCAGTAGGTCTAATATAAAGTAGATAGTTATAGAGGGGCTGTGAAGAGTTTTTCCAGGTTTAACTTAATATGACCTAACTTAGATTTCAAGGTCATTAACTATTTCTGCATCCAAGCCCAAAACCATGCAAGAAAGAAAGAAAGAAAAATTGCTGACATTTTGCAAAGTTGTAGCTTTTGGGAGTTGTAGACTGCCCATGTCCAGGGGAAAAAATTGTCTTGGCATTAGCCAACCTAGGTGCAGCCCATCAAAGTACTGAAAATACAATCCATGTTGGGTGGGGTACAATCGGACTTTTAAGTACTAAAGCTTAAAGGCAAATTCTTAAAAGAAAAGTGATACGTGAGAATTCTTGTCTTTAAGAATTCTCTTGGGAAGAAGTTTTTGTTTGTTTGCTTGCTTTTGTTTCTGACATTAGTTTCTGGCAGTGAATTATGGGATTTCCTTTCCCAAATGAGAAATCAGATCAAATTCTCAAGCTTAGGAGCCTTATCGTGGACGTTTCCACTGACTAAAAAAAAATGCTTAAAGGGACTTGACCATTAAGAATAGCATCTCAATACTTAATGCTGGGAAGGATTGAGGGCTAGGACCAGAATGAGTCCATGCAGAGTTAACTACTCCAGAACAAATGAGTGAAAATTCAGTGGTAGAACTGACCTACTTACTAGTGTTGCTATTCAAGTGTATAAAGCACTCGGAGAATCTCCAGAGGAAAGTGTTAAGTAAACATGGAGTTGAATATTCATTATTGACAAAATACAGACACAGCCTCTGATGTTCACCTTGAAATTTCCCTCTGAAGAGGATGGGATGGAGTCATGTTTTCCTGATCAAGCATGGCCACTTATTTCTCCATTTCTTAATCCTGGGATGGAGGTAAACATTTACTAAGAAATATTTTAGCTACAACTACTTAGCATTGTCTTTTGACCTCTGATATCGTCATGAGTTTTCCAGCTAGTCAAGTCCTCTTTTAAGTCTGAAGAAGCTAAGCACATGAGGCAGGTTTTTTTGGGATGGTATAAACTAAAGCCTGTTTTGTTCTTTGTTTTCTTAGAGATGGCAGGCTGAAGGTCGGTGATGAGCTTCTAATGATTAATGGCCAGTCTTTGGTTGGTCTGTCCCATCAAGATGCTGTCGCTCTACTTCGGTCAGCTGAAGGCCTTGTGTACCTAGTAGTGGCAAGCAGGGTAAGTAATTTTATTTATATGATTTCATATATTGAAGAAAGTGATGGCGAACCTTTTTTTGCTCGGGTGCCAAAAGGGCGCGTGTGTGTGCATGCCCACACCCATAATGCAATGTTCTCCCCCCGCGCATGCGTGCACAACCCCCGTGCTTCCCCCCCACGCACATACGCGCAGGGCTCACTGAAGCCTCCGGACTTCCAATAGACCTGTTGGGCCATTTTTCGCCCTCCCCAGGCTTCAGGAAAGCCTCCGGAGCATGTGGATGGCGAAAAACGGACCCAACGGGCCTACCGGAAGTTCGGAAATGAACTTCCGGTTGGGCCGTTTTTCACCCTCCCCAGCCTCCTGAAGCATGGGGAGGGTGAAAAACGGCCCAACGGCCCAACTGGAAGTTAGTTTCCGAACTTCCAGTAGGCCTGTTGGGTCTGTTTTTCACCATCCACAGGCTCTGGAGGCTTTCCTGAAGCCTGAGGAAGGCGAAAACGCCCTCCCACCGCCCTCCGGAAGACTGAAAATCAGCTGGCCAGAATGCACATGCGTGCTGGAGTTCACATAGGGCAACACCTCACGTGCACTCAGATATGGCTCCGCGGGCCACCTGTGGCATGCGTGCCATAGGTGCACCATCACTGGCATAGAATATTAAAAGATTCTTTTTTATAAGATATCATCACCTTTAGTATTGAAAATGCAAAACTGACTAAGAATGAATGAATGAATGAATGAATGGACATCAACTTTATGAATCTCCCTTATGAGAGGATTTGATCAATTAGCTCAGAACCTAGACTGTAACTTTGTGGCTTGTATCCTTACGATTTATATTGACTGTTTCCTGATGTGATTTGATCGATTATTTGTACCCTATGATTATCATTAAGTGTTTTTTACCTCATGATTCTTGACGAACGTATCTTTTCTTTTATGTACACTGAGGGCATATGCACCAAAGACAAATTCCTTGTGTGTCCAATCACACTTGGCCAATAAAGAATTCTATTCTATTCTATTCTATTCTATTCTATTCTATTCTGTTCTGTTCTGTTCTGTTCTATTCTATTCTATTCTATTCTATTCTATTCTATTCTATTCTATTCTATTCTATTCTATTCTATTCTATTCTATTCTATTCTATTCTATTCTATTCTATTCCATTCCATTCCATTCCATTCCATTCTTAGAAAACTTTTTTTTCTATGAAGGGCCATTAAAACCATGGGGAGAATCAACTGAAAATTGGAGTTGACAGCAGGTGGAATAAGACTACTTTTTAAAATCAGGATGTTATACTGTAGCGTAAAAGGGATGCTTTAAAACCTTGCAGATGTATAAAGCCTCCATTTTATCTTTTAAAATTTCTGAAACTTCCAACAAGTGCGGGCATTTTTGCAGTGAGTTCATATTCAACATGGTATAGAAATCCTGGCTCAATCTTTAGCCAGGTAGAAGCTCCATTTCCCTGTTCTGTAGGCATCTAATCAACCATATCATACTATATGTAAGATTGATTGAATCCAGTATGACTCTCGGAGAAGGTGCTTACTATCTTTGTGATGAGATAACTCAGGGAATGGGAAACCAGCTGATAGCTATTGTTGACCTCTCACATCAGGTTGGCTAATTATCAGGAATGATGGTAACTGTAGTCCAACAACAGTTAGAAGGTCAAAGAGTCCCAATCCTTGAAATGGACAATAAAAATAATTTCAGTTGTTCGAGTACATTTTCAGAACTGATATGTATTGTAGGTCAGGGGTTTCCAACTTTGGCAACTTTAAGAGTTGTGGACTTCAACTCCCAGAATTCCTCAGCCAGCCATGTCTTAACATTGTCAAGGTTGGAGATCCTGCTGTAGCTGACTCTGTTTACATTTAAATTCTAGTCCTATAATTGATTGCATTCATGTTTAGTGGAACAAGTCTTAAGGCAGTGATGGCGAACCTATGGCACGGGTGCCACAGGTGGCACGCGGAGCCATATCTGCCGGCACGTGAGCTGTTGCCCTAGCTCAGCTCCAGTGCGCATGTGCGTGCCCGCCAGCTGATTTTTGGCTCACGTGGAAGCTCTGGAAGGGCGATTTCGGCCTCTGGAGGGCCTCCAGGGTGGCGGAGGTGGAGCGTTTTTGCCCCCCCCCCCCAAGCTCCAAGAAAGCCTCTGGAGCAGGGGCGGGTTCCTAATTTTTTTACTACCACTCTGTGGGTGTGGCTTATTTTGTGGGTGTGGCTTGCTGGCCATGTGACCGGGTGGGCATGGTTTGCCGGCCATGTGACCGGGTGGGCGTGGCTTCTCAGTCTGCTGAAGGGAGGGGAACTGAGATAGGTCCTGCCGCCCATTCCCCCTTCCCTCAGCAGCTCGAGAAGCCTCGAACGTGCGAAAATGCCTGGGATCATCACCGCATGTTCGTGGCTTCTCGGACTGCTGAAGGGAGGGGAATGGAGATAGCTCCTGCCGCTCATTCTTTCAGCGTCTCACGTGCTCCCTCAGCCATCCTCCCCTGATTGGACTCACTGTGGGGTAGGAAGGCAGTGCATGAGCAGTGCCGGAAACTCGGCTTCTGGGCATGCGCAGAAGAGAATTTTTAAAATATAAATAATTTTTTTTTAAAAAAATGGTGGCGCCCAGGCACTGGCAACCGACCGCACCGGTACTGTGATGTCACCAGCGGGCCGCTACCGGTGCTATAGAGTGGACAGCACTGGTAGGAACCCACCACTGCTCTGGAGCCTGGGGAGGGCGAAAAACGGGCCTACCGGGCCCACTGGAAGTCAGGAAATGGGGGAGTGGGATGTGGCGCGCACGCATGTGCAGGGGGATGGGGCGAGTGAGGGGCTTTGAATTATGGGTGTGGGCACGCACGCGCGTGTGATAGCGCGCACGTGCACTATTTCGGCACTCGAGGAAAAAAAGGTTCGCCATCACTGTCTTAAGGTGTACAACACTAAAGTGACTTCAGCAACAGTTGGAGTTATTGACTGTCCAAAATATTTGGCAACACCTTGCTTTTCTCTCTCATTGGTATCAGTTAAAGCCATTTAGAATGGTTGTCAATAAGTTTGTTCTTAGTTGATGGAGTTTGGCTCCTTGCCAAATTGCTCCATCTTTCCATAAATTCTTCCTGCACTTATACCTTCTGTGGAACTGACTTAAAATCTTGGAGGAAGTATTCTGCCAAAACATGTTTTATGTGAACTAAAAGCATACGTTTCTTTTATTATTGCAACTGGGGTGGGTAACAATGTGGATTTTATCAGTTATATGTCAGTTGTGCAATAAAAGCACAAAGCTAACTAAACTAATTAAAAACTCTGGCATCCATTTTTGCAAGTGAAACCAAAGAGTATTTTGTCTGAACATGTTTGGTTCTGGATTTCCCATCACTTGGAGAATCAACTGTTGACTCTGAATGGCATTTGTCAAATGGAGTCCATGGAAAAGGCAATTCTCAGCTGTACTTTTTCATGAATTTACTGAGTGGGAAAGAGCTGTGAATGTTTGGCTAGTAATGCTGGAAACAATGGTTTCCCTTTAGTCAAGATATCCACTCCTTCAGATGTAGTCTTTCAATTCCCTTATCCTAGAGCAGGGGTGTCAAACTCAAGGCCTGTGGGCCGGATCTGGCCCACAGTGCCGTCCTGGAAAATTCTTGCGCCACTTTGCCCCGGTCTACCCGCGTGGCTTCGGCCCAGTCTACCCAGTGAGAAGAGGAAACATTAGGCCAGCGTGGCTTCGGCCCAGTCTATCCAATGCAAAGAGGAAACATGTCTAAGGTGACCAGACGTCCCGCTTTTGGCGGGACAGACACGCTTTTCAAGCGTGTGTCCCGCATCCCGCATTCTTTTCAAAAAGTCCCGCTTTTTGAAAAGAATGCCCGGACGTCTGGTCACCTTACGCTATGAATGAGTCTGGGGAGGGGGCTGGGCGAAGCGCTGCATTCCTGAACAGAAAGCGAGCGAGCGAGGAGGGGGGGCGGGGGGGCGAGCGAGTGATTGAGCGGAGAGGCTTCTTCCCGGGCTGGGAGGGGAGGCGGGCTTGGAGGGAGGGAGCGGCTGGCAGCAGCGCAGCCCTAGGAGACTGAGCTGCTCGTCCACGGCTAAGGGGCGCCGCCATGGAAGCCTGACGCGCGCCCCCCCACCTCCTTTAGCGTGGCTGCGCCTCCGCCCCTTCTTTCCCAGAGGAAATCACTGGACCTCCGCTCCCTCCCCGCCCACCTGCCTCCGTAAAGGACCGCAAGGACACCATCAGGTGAAGAGAGAAGGGGGTGGATAAAGGGCGGGGGGGGGCCAGCCGGTGGGTCCTCCCCCCCCCCGAGAAGAACATGTGCTGAGCGGCTTCTATCCGTGGCAGGTAATGGGGCTTGGGTATCCTCGGGGATCGGGAAACACAGGCTGAGCATTTCTACCAGCCAGCCAGCCCAAGCCACTGCCGGCTCCCGAAGGGGAGGCGGGAGGCGAGGAAAGGCCTCCCGCCTCCCCCCCCAACCTGGACGCCGACATTTGCTTTCTTTTGCCCTCTGCGCATGTGCAGCGTTCTGCACATGGGCAGAGGGCAAAACTCAAATGGCGGCGTCCAGGCGCCCCCCCCCGGTCAATGGTGTCCCGCTTAGAAAAAAAAAATCTGGTCACTTTAAACATGTCAGCAGTTTGGGGAGTCAAGCTAGCCATGCCCACCCAGCCAGCCATGCCCACCCGACCCCTTGAGGTCAACCACAGCCCTGATGCGGCCCTCAATGAAATTGAGTTTGAAACCCCTGTCCTAGAGTAATTTTCCAAAAAACTACCTATAAAACCAGCTAAAATACTTTAGAAATAGCAAAGTGGGAGACTGGAAATCTACTACATGGCATGATGGGATAGGAATTTATTCCTACCGAGGCGATATAGATCTTGTTCCCTTGAAGTCATCCTTACGTAGAAAATAAAACCGAGATTTAATTCTAATTAACAAAATATTTATTTCAGTATAAAAGTAACAAAACATAAATCTTAATTAAGCTACATTGTCCCAGTCAAGAATTCACATCTGCCTCGGGCGGAGGCTTGCAGGAGAAGAAGGAAGGAGGAGACAAACTCCTGGAATGCACACATGCGTAGAAACACATATCACACGTCTGCTTGATTAGAAAATACAGTAGATCTAGAAATATAGTAGAAGACTAAGAAATATAGCACAGAGGTTCAACTGGCAATATATTCACATCGTGACATGGCAATTATATGAAAAGTAATTATTTTGACAGGAAACTGCTGCTTATTTATGAAATTTATGTGGTGCCCATCTCACCTAGCAGCAACTCTAGGCAGTTTACAACAAAGTGTTGGGATTATGGAAATAGGTTGCCTACAAGTATGGAAGGATTATATCATAGGTAGTCCTTATTTAGGACCACAACTGGAGCTGACAATTTTATCATGAAGTGAAGTGGTCGCTAAGTGAAACCATGATTATGCTTATGATCTTACTTTAGCTTTGCTTTGCAAACGTAAGTGCAGGAATTGGTCACAAAATTACTTGTTTTATCACAATTGCAAACAGTCACTAAATAAGAACTTTCTTTATGTTTGAATGAGCTAATTCATTCTTCAACACGTCCAACGATCTTTCAGGTGCATCAAAGATAGAAATTAACTTATTTTTTTAAAAAAATACCCCTTTTCCAGTGTTACCATAGCAGCAAAGGGAAATCTTGGATCATTATCTAGTGTGATGCTTACTTTATAGCAGTGCTTCTCAATTATTTTCTGTTACGCCCCCCCCCCTAGGAAGAAGTAAACATTTTGCACACCCCCAACTCTCCGATCTGGGCCCCAATGGAATTTTAGTGTTAATATTTATTATTTTACTTATTATAAGTTGCAAGCAAACTATTGGCTGGGGAAGGCTGCTCTACCCACTTACCTGGGAGTAAGTCACACTGAACTCAGTGGAGCCTGTTTTCGGTTAGGCAGGCATAGGCTACCGTGGTTAGGACCCTCTTTTGACATGGGGCCAGGCCAGCTTAATCAAGCCAATGTTTTGGGGTCGCCGGCCTGTCCCATAAGCGCTGCCTCTGCCGGGCACTCACAGCGAATGGTGTGGAAGGAGGCTTTAGAGTGCCGTTCGAAACATTTGCCCAGCTGCAGAGGATGCTCCTCCTTGTCCAGCAGCAGGTTCACCACGCTGTTCATGGCTACCACGGCACCCGCCGAGAAAAGCAAGAACCCACGCAGCCGCCCCGCCCCGCCTGGCCGCCTTCTCTTCCGGGCTCAGAGCAGCGTGCAACTGGGAAAACACTCCTCGTCCGGGAGAATCGATCGAGAGGGACTATGCATGTTCCCCGGGGTCACACACGCGCCCCTGGCATCACTCCGACCCCCCCAGGGGGGGCACCCCACTATTTGAGAAGGACTGCTTTATAGGGTTGCTGTATTAACTATTGAATGAATATACTCATATATGTAATGGCTTATATCATTCTTCCTTTCTTATAGGAAGGAGCAGAAGAAGATGTTCTTAATTATCCATCTACAAGTTTGCCAGACCTAATTAGCACCTGTTCTGCTCAGGATACGGCCACCTGGATTGACAATAAGGAGAATGAAGCACCGGAAGAAGAGGATGGAAAGGCCCCAGAGTCAGGAGTCCTGGAACCTGTAAGTATGATGTTTGTGAAGATGCTCAATCATCCAGGTCATGGTTGTCCCAAAGGTGCTTTTCCAAAAGACAATTGGACTTTCTTGGGGTTTTTTTCCTTGAAAATGTTTCATTTCTCCTCCAAGAACTGAAGAAGCTTCTTGGATGAGAAGTGAAACATTTTCAAAGAAAAAAAAACCAAGAAGGTCCACTTACCTTTTGGAAAAAGCACCTTTGGGACTGTAAGTATGAATGTTCACAGGAAACCATATTGGGATATGCCCTGCCCAACTCAGCTTTGCATAGCTAAAAATCTCACTTGGCTGGTCTCAAAAAGCTAAACGGGCTAAACCAAAAAGTTGAAAATGGTTAGTACTTGGCTATCATTACAAGCCAGGTTTCTAGGCTAAACTGGGAAATTGAAAAACCCTCTGGAAGAAGGCAGTGACAAATCACTTTTGTAATGTTGTCAACAAAGCTACATAGATGTCTCCGTCACACAGTGGTGGGATTCAAATTTTTTTACTACTGGTTCTGTGGGCGTGGCTTGGTGGGCGTGGCATGGCTTGGTGGGCGTGGCTTGGTGGGCATGGCAGGGGAAGGATACTGTAAAATCTCCATTCCTACCCCACTCCAGGGGAAGGTTACCGCAAAATCCCCATTTCCTCCCGATCAGCTGGGACTCGGGAGATAGAGAATAGATGGGGGTGGGGCCAGTCAGAGGTGGTATTTACTGGTTCTCCAAACTACTCAAAATTTCCGCTACCGGTTCTCCAGAACTGATCAGAACCTGCTGAATACCACCTCTGTCTCCGTGACATCATAAGGAGGAGTCAACTTCTATTGAAAATATACTTTTCTTTACAAGTCAATTCCACTCAAATTCTTCTTTGTTTAAAGAACAAGCAAATTTTATTTATGTACATGTACACGTTCTTGGAGGTATGTATTTTGTCTGCATGTACTGTATGGAGCCTTGTATCAGAAAATAGAGATTAATTTGCATATTAATTTAGGAAATGCGAATGATGTAAGCTTGCTTAAAATTGCAAGTCAAATAGCATTTATCACTTCACTGGCATACTATTTGAACGAATATTGATTAACATGTTGGTCATTTCTTTTAGCAATTGCAGCTGCTTTAGAGGTTTATCAGAGAATCATATTTTGCTTTCTTTAGAAAGACTATCATTGCAATTTACTAAAAAATAATAATTCAGACATAATGTTCTTTGCTATATAAACTATGATGGCTTATTAGATCAAGATGGACTATGCTCTTGTTCTTTTATAAAGCATAATGAAAAATGGCCAGCATCAACCACAGTTCTCCCTCACAAAAAAAACCTAGTTTAATTTGACTAGAAGAGGAAGGGAGCAGATAAGCACAATTCCATTTCAGTCCACTTAGACCAACATTTATTGGCTTTCAGTGATTGGACTTCAGTGTGTCACTGTGGATTACTTTCATATTTAATATTTCATTTTAGTCAAACTCCCAATGAACTCCTTGTGACCTTTGTAGAAGATATTGTACTTTGTATAAATAAGTCAGTTTCTTTCTTAACTTCTTCTTACCTCATTCTTTGTGCAATATATTGATTCTGGATCTGCTGTTGATGGCTGTTTTAGTGATTTATTTATCAATTACCATCTGGAGCTTTTCAGTTTGAGGTAAATATTGTAGAAATCCCTACTCCAAAGAATTAAACTGGACCTAGGAAAATATAGAAGTTCCCACTTCATCAGTTTGGAAACTGTGTGGTCCAATATCCTCTTTCCTATAATATGTAAATTGCTTGTGGCTATTTCAAATTCCAAGCAAGGGACTATGGGCAGAAACATAAAAGAGGGCCGGATAACTTTGGGTAATTGAAGAGGTTAGAGCCGGAGGATAAAACATATCTAACCATAGAGGAATAAATTAAGATAAGGAACCTAGCTTTATTTATATCAACCATATTAGTCATCTATTTGTAGGGTTAAGCATGCTTGGAAAATGGTCAGAAGAAATGCTTGGGTATTTGCGCAATTATCTTTCTGCTACACATTAAAGAGCCACATCTTTTAAAAAGCTTCTTTAAGAATCGCATTAAAAACACAGATGAAACACCCCTTTAAAGGAGCTGCATCTTTTTCAGATTTGTGGAGAGCGAAAGAGGCAGCTGCTTTAATGAGGAATAGAGAGTTGGTCTCCTTGCAAAGTGTCATAACTTATTTTCTTAATAGTTTTTCCCCCCAGTGTACACAGTGGTGTTTCTGGTGCAGAATATACAAGTCTTTAAAGGTTAGGATGTGTTAGATTTGGGAGAGATCAGGTGACTAGTATAAGAATTTGAAGATAGGAGACTTGCAATTAGAACATTAAAGTGAGTGAATTAATAACTAGGCAGATGAAGTAGGTGCTTCATCATTGGAGGTTTTAAAGAAAAGACTGAACAGCCACAAATCTGAAATGGTATAGGGCCGTGATGGCAAACCTATGGCATGCGTGCTACAGGTTGCACGCAGCGCCTTTTCTGTGGGCACGCGAGCTGTCGCCCCAGTTCAGTTCCGCTGCCTGTGCCCGTGTGCCTCCCGCCGGCCAGCTGCTCAATGAGTCGGGGGTGGGGTGCATGCGGGGGGCGTGTGCATGCACAGGAGGTGGGGCGCATGCACGGGGGCCACATAAGCATTGCATTTTGGGGGTTCGGGCGCACACACACGCATTCATGCGCACGCTTTGGGCACTCGGTCCGGAAAAGGTTAGCCATCACTGGTATAGGGTCTCCTGTTTGAGCAGGGGGTTGGACTAGAAGACCTCCAACGTCCCTTCCAGCTCTATTCTGGTTCAAGCACATTCCGTAACAAAGTAGAACAAAAAGCTCCAAAAAGTGTCAACACTTATTACGATTTTAAACCTTGGTCAGCTACTGCAGTATTGACAATGTTGAGATAGGGGATTAGTGGTTTCACCCTGCAAGACAACCTTCTTCACATTTTGTGTAGAAATGAGACTGCCCAGGGAGACAGATCAATCCACAGGGGTTTACAGGAATCACTCTGTTAGTTCAGAGAATGAGGTACAATAGAGCAAGCACATATTTGAAAGCACAGATTGGATCTAACTGTCTAATTGAATCAGAATCTTAAAGGCAAGTCTATAATTACAATAAAATATTAAAGTCCAAGCATTAAAATTTTATAATTGAGTAATTGAATAGATTTATGCCCAGCTAAGGGGTAGCACCTGCCTATTCTTCGCTGCTTCCAGAAAATAGGTCACTTGTGATGCAGTAGATTGACTTGTACATACACAGAATCACATGGCAGCGAGATAAGCAGCATATGAATTTAACAAATATGTAAATAAAGACATGTTAAGACAATGCAGGTAGTCCTCGGCTTATGACCACAACTGAACCCCAAATTTCTGTTGTTAAGTGAGACATTTGGTTTTTGCCCCATTTTGCGACCTTTCTTGCCACAGTTGTTAAGTGAATCACTGCAGTTGATAAGTTAGTAACCTAGTTGTTAAGTGAATCTGGCTTCCCCATTGACTCTGCTTGTCAAAAGGTGATCACATGACCCCAGGACACAGCAGTGGTCGCAGGTATGAACCAGTTGCCAAGCATCTGAATTTTGATCACATGATCATGGGGATGCTACAAAGGTGGTAACTGTGAAAAATAGTCATAAGTCACTTTTTTCAGTGCCCAGGGTAACTTTGAACGGTCACTAAATGAACTTTTGTAAATTGAGGACTACCTGACGGTTTATTTGAAGAACCTGCTTCACACATTCAGTTGCATTCAGACCACCTACTAACCCTGGCAAGGGTTAATTAAGGTGGGTCAGCCTTTTTTTGTAGCTGAGTCAGTTAGAGCTGAATAGAAGAATAAGAACTGATAAAAGCATTCTCTATGACCACCAAGAAAATTTGAACGATGTATTCGTGAACTCGCCACTGATTGAATTTGATATGAATGGCTCCCCTACCCTTCGTTATGTCTTCGCTATAGCTTAGAAACTAGTGCTAATCTTCACTTAATGACCCTAAGTGGGATGAGCAACTCCAACGCTAAGCAATGTGGATTTTAAATGAAACTTCATGTAATTGCGCTGCTTAGCGATGACATTTCCAGCAATTCAAGCTTCTGTCATTGAGTGAATTCCATATGGTCATTAGGTGAGGACCCATCTGGATCCAAACCAATCAAGGAAGAAAGTAAGGGTCTGCCTTCACTTCCAACCACCCCATTCACCTGTGTCTCCTCTTCTCTTTTGGCTACCTACCTACCTGCTGCCATCAGTTGCTTCTACCACCCAGCCCTGCTCACCACTCTTGTGCCTGCCATATCCCGGGCCACTAGTATATAAGTTGGGTATTTCTGTTGTAAAAGAAGCCCAGGTTCCCCTAGACCAGGGGTGTCAAACTCGATTTCATTGAGGGCCATATCAGGGTTGTGTTTGACTTCAGGGGGCTGGGATAGGCGTGGCCAGCTCGATGTCACTCGTGTTGGGGGCACCTGTGGTGGCCCGAGCGCTCTGGCAGTGAAAATGGGCTCCCAAGCTCTGTTTTCGGCTGCGACAGCCTCCTGTAACCCTCTGCCAGCGAAAACGGAGCTCGGGAGGGCCACCCGCAGCCCTCCCGAGCTCCGTTTTCACTGACAGAGCCACCGTGGGCCAGTCCTTCACTGTTTCCAGGGCAGCCCCGTGGGCCAGATCTAAGCACCCCACGGGCCGAATCCGGCCCCTGGGCCTTGAGTTTGTCACCCTTGCCCTAAACTAGCGAACTCTTTTTTTTTCTTTCAGTAGTACACAAAACGTATCTATGGAAATTCTCTGTCATCCAGGAAATTCTCTGTCATCCACCATTATCCCAAAGGTGCTTTTTCAAAAGGTAACTAGACTTTCTGGTTTTCCCTTGAAGACATTTCGCTTCTCATCTAAGAAGCTTCTTCAGTTCTGACCGAATGGTGCAGAATGGAAGGATGCAAGGATTTATATTCCTTGCAGTCCAAGGATTTATATTCTTTGCAGTCCTCTGGTCGTTAGCAGCCTTTGTGAGAAAGAAAACAAAGACCAGATGACTAAAAGGAATATAAATCCTTCCATTCTCCACCGTTCAGTCAGAACTGAAGAAGCTTCTTGGATGAGAAGTGAAATGTCTTCAAGGAAAAACGGGAAAGTCCAATTGCCTTTTGAAAACGCATCTTTGGGATAACACAAAACATGCCAATATCGAGTCCAGATTTTCCGCAATTTTTATTTCAGGAGACTGATTTAAATAACTAAGACACATTGCCAATTTACTGTAGATTATTCATAATGCTATCTCCACCATTAAGCAACCAATTTTGGATGCCTTTAAAAATCAATAAATCTTAAATTATTACTATATTTTATTGAACTATATTTTAAAGTATCAGTTACTTGTGGGATTTTCTAATTTGGCTAAAGTGACCAGATTTTTTTTTAAGCGGGATGGGGGGGCGGGCCCGCCTGGGCGCCGCCATTTGTTTTGCCCTCTGCGCATGCTGAGGGCAAAACACAGCAAATGTCGGCATCCAGGTGGGGGGGGAGGCGGGAGGCCTTTCCTCGCCTCCCGCCTCCCCTTTGGGAGCCGGCAGCCCTTCGAGAGCCCGCCTCCCCTTCGGGAGGCCGCCTCCCGCCTCCCCTTCGGGAGCTGCCCTGGGGCCGGGCTGGCAAGTGACGAACGGGAGGCGGGAGACGGGGAAAGGAGGCAGCCGGCAGCTTACCTGTCGCGAGCTCCAGGCATCCAAGCGCCGCGGTCTCCCGGTCGCCCGGCCGGCCCCAGGGCAACGGCGGCAGTGAGGCGACGGGGGGAAGGAAGGGGAGGGGGATGAGGAAGGGCTGTTTGCGCCGCCGGAGAGGCCGCTCGTGAGCTCAAACCGGCAGCGGCGACGGCTCCTCATCCCTCACCCCTCCCAACAGCAGCATCCCAACAGCAGCGGCGCCTCTGAGGGCGGGGCTAGGGATGGGGCGAGGGAAGGAGAGGAGGAGCAGCCCCCCTTCCCCCTCTCCCCAGCAGGCAGCCGCCTCGCTGAAATTCCGTCCGACTTGCTTCCAGTACCTCTCTTTTGCTTCCCCTTTTAAGGTGACCAGACGTCCCGCTGTTTCGGTATTCTTTTCAAAAAAGCGGGACTTTTTGAAAAGAATGCGGGACGCGGGACACACGCTTGAAAAGCGTGTCTGTCCCGCCAAAAGCGGGACGTCTGGTCATCTTAAATTTGGCTCTTCTGGGCAAGCCTGGCTCCATGCCTTGAGGTTTTCTTACCTTCCAAATGTGTTGGACTTCAGCTACTGTAACTCTTAACCAACATGGCCTTTGGCCGTCCAGTTAATACAACTTTGCAAATAATAAAGGCATATTTTCAAAACGTAATCATATCAATAATTAATCTTGAGATCTGCTCATGGAAATCTCTGATCACAAAATGATAGTGGGAAAACCACATTTTCCTTCCATGTGGAGTTGCAAAAAATACAGTATAATGTTGCTGCAGGTGTTGAAAATTCT
The DNA here is from genome assembly GCA_023053685.1 of Diadophis punctatus similis. Lineage (NCBI taxonomy): Eukaryota > Metazoa > Chordata > Lepidosauria > Squamata > Dipsadidae > Diadophis > Diadophis punctatus. Next base: position 10,857,292 of record JALIGW010000002.1, on the reverse strand, counting down.
AAGATATACAGTACATTTGTCATTTAACACTATTTTAAAATAGCAACCATTCATTTATACAAAAGGCAAAGAATTTTGCTGTGTATTCAACAGGAATCAGTTGTATTATCTTAACTCTCCCCAGGCCACTAATTTTCACTGAACATTGCATTTTTCAGAATTATTTCTTTCTGACCTTCTGATATAGTTGCCACTGTAAAAATACATGTACGGTATGGAATTAATTATGTGGAGTAATGTGTAGGGCAAACTTTTAGCCAATAAGATTGCTGTACTTCGAATAAAGATGACCAATGGGAATTTTCTTGTGTAATGTATAGAAGCAGGCAAAGGAGAACTGTAAAGAGTTGAGATCACATTGAGGTGAGATCGATTCGCACCCTTCTGATCTTCCACAAGAGCTTTAAGATCTGGCGCTCCCCGAAAATATATACTTGATTGGAAAAAATGATAAAGCAGCATATAGACTTGAAACCAGAGACATTTTTGTTGGGCATCCTACCGGAAAAATATGATAAAAGGATTATATATCTGGTTTTACATATACTAACTGCAGCCAGAATTGTATTTGCACAGCAATGGAAAAATGATGAGATTCCGTCAGAGCAGAATGTAATTAAGAAAATACTAGAACAGTGATGGCGAACCTTTTCTGGTTCGCGTGCCCACGCCCATTGCCCCCCCCATGCATGCGCACAATGGGCAAACCGGAAGTGCGGAAAAACGCACTTCCGGTTTGCCGGTGAGCTGTTTTTTGCACTCCGGAGGGTTCAGGGAAGCTTCCTGAAGCCCTGGAATGCAAAAAACAGCAAAACGGACAAACCGGAAGTGTGTTTTCTGCACTTCCGGTTTGCCATTTTGCCGTTTTTTTGCACTCTGGAGGGTTCAGGAAAGCTTCCTGAAGCCCCAGAATCCAAAAAAAATAGCAAAATGGGCACACCGGAAGTGCAGAAAACGCACTTCCGGTTTGCCCGTTTTGCTGTTTTTTGCATTCTGGGGCTTCAGGAAGCTTCCCTGAACCCTCCGGAGTGCAAAAAACAGCTCACCGGCAAACCGGAAGTGCGTTTTTCCACACTTCCGGTTTGCCGGTGGGCAACGCTTGCGGGCCCTCCGCTATGGCTCCGCGTGCCACCTCTGGCACGCGTGCCATAGGTTCGCCATCACGGTACTAGAATGTGCAGAAATGGATAGATTAATGCTTACTATTAAGGATAAAGAAGAAACTGAATATTTTTTGATATGGGATGTATTTTATCAATGGCTAGACAATAGAAACAGAAGTTAAAAAGGAGGAGACATAAAAAGAGGAAATGTTAAAGTGGAGAGTTGTTAAAGAAGATAATGTTAAGTATTATTGTTATTATATTATTATATTATTAATAACATTGTGATGAATACCATAACAAATATGTGCATTACGATTGCTTAAAAACAACTGTACCCAGATCACACATTGTTTGATGGAAATTGAATTTTTATATGTTATATAAATAAACAAAACATGAAAAAAAAATCTGGTGCTCCCCAAATGGCTTGGGGCCCCAATGGGGAAGCTGGAGGTGTTTGATTAATTAAGAACTAATCCCACTAGCCCCATATGCATCAGGGCCCCCCCCCTCCCTTACCCATCCTACAGCCATGATTTTACTTTGATGGTATTGTCATTTTATTGTGTTAGGAATATTTATTGTTGATGATTTTTATGCTGCAGGCAGCCCAAAATCCCTTCGTAGTGATGTGGGTGGCAAATCAATCTAATAATAAATAATTAATTAAATTCCATGGCTCAATAAAAGACCACGAACAGTTTGCAAAAGTAGCAATAGCAATAGCACTTAAACTTACATACCACTTCACAGTGTTTTCCAGCCCTCTCTAAGTGGTTTACAGTGTCAGCATATTGCCAACAATCTGGGTCCTCATTTTACCCACCTCGGAAGGATGGAAGGCTGAGTCAACCTTAAGCCTGGTGAGATTCGATCTGCCAAACTGCTGGCAGCCGGTGATCAGCAGAAGTAACCTGCAGTACTGCACTCTAACCACTGCACCACCGCAGCTAAATAGCCTCCTATCTTCACCTTCTTCGCTATATAAATAGGCCATGCACACTAAAGATCGGTTCTACTTTTTCATGTCTATCAATAAAATGTGAATCAGCCTTTCTGAATATAGATGAGGTCAGAATGTTTAGAGCTTGACCTGACTTAGCCCAGTGAGTTGGTTGTGCTGGATCTCTGGTACCCTCTACAGGTAGAAATACTGTGAACCCAGATTTCTGCTTTTGCCTAGTTAAAAAAGCAATTTGTAATTCAAAGCCCTGGTGAAGAACTAAATTTGAATGTCCATGGTCCTATACTGGACACCACGGGTTTCCCATTTGGAGGGTCAATTGGCAGGTTTGACATTTAGAGAACAGGTTGCAAGCATGCACAGTAGGAATGATACTGTGTTCCTTCATAAAATAGTGAATAGAATAGAATAGAATAGAAAATAGAACAGAATGGAATGGAATGGAATGGAATGGAATGGAATGGAATGGAATGGAATGGAATAGAATAGAATAGAATAGAATAGAATAGAATAGAATAGAATAGAATAGAATAGAATAGAGAATTGGAAGGGACTTTGGAGGTCTTCAAGTCCAATCCCCTGCTTAGGCAGGAAACCCTATACAATTTCAGACAAATGACTTTCCAATCTCTTCTTAAAAACTTCCAGTGTTGGAGAATTCACAACTTCTGGAGGCAAGTTGTTCCACTGGTTAATTATTTTAACTGTCAAGAAATGTCTTCTTAGTTCTAGTTGCTTCTCTCCTTGATTAGCTTCCACCCATTGCTTCTTGTCCTGCCCTCAGGTGATTTGGAGAATAGCTTGACTCCAGGGGTGGGTTCCAACTTACCTCACTGCTGGTTCACTCCCTCCCATGCCTCATGGGCGCGCCTCGTGGGCGCATGTGCACTTCGCTTGTGCGCATGCGCAGTAACAAAAAAGCCAGAAAAAAAACAAAGCCGAAAAAAAGATGGCAACCGCATGCACAGTGCCGGAACTCAGCTTCTGCGCATGCTCAGAAGGAAAAAAAGTTCAAAAAAAATATCGAAAAAAAAGATGGCGGCACCCACGGACCGGACCGGTTTGGTGACATCATCGTGATGTCACCAGCAGGTCGCTACCAGGTCGGACGAACCAGTCTGAACCGGGAGGAACCCACCCCTGCTTGACTCCCTCTTCTTTGTGGCAACCTCTGAAATATCGAAACACTGCTATTATGTCACCCCTAGTCCTTCTTTTCATTAAAGAATGAAAAGGGAGCAAAGTTGTCAGAATAAATGCAACCAATCACCCCATAACAGTTTACCCAAAGGCAAACTGGTACGTTCACTCCCTGGAACTCTTTTACCCTTAGGTGCAGAGTTTATATGTTTTACTAGGTTTATTTATTTATGTATTTCTTGCCTTTTGTCATAATTCAGTCAGGGAGTGATTCTGGGTGGCTTCAGCTTACTGTTAAAAGCATCAGCTTAGTAACACCCTAAAACCAGATAGGATCAGAAGACTTAATGGTATGCACTGAGAAGGAGAAAACCAAACATATCACCCATCAGCAATTACCACTGGGGAGCAGATCCTTCAGGTTCCACTGGAAAGGCACATCTCCTAATGCTTTACAGCTGGACCTGAAGTGCACCAGTTCTTCCAGTTGTTATTGACAGCACAGAAATAACACAGCAAAAGCAGTCCTGTAAGTGACTAGGACCCAAGCTAGGAAGGGCTTTATAGATGACAATCAAAACCTTGAATTGATCCTAGATATTTAGTATCATTGCAATCCAGGGAGCAAATATCACATTACAGTAGTCCTTCTACAATAGAAGGTGCAGGAGGCCATCACAGGGCATTAGTGATTATGAGGTGAGAAAACCCTTCTGTTGTATACCCAGAATTGATCTATGCTACAGTCCTCTTAGCCAGGGCTGCCACTTTTCATTGACGAGGAGTCAAGAGTCCAAGAGGATCCCCCCCCCCAAATTATGCACAAATTCTTCTTGGGGCGGGGCCATTAATCGAGGACTAAGGATGGCAAATCACTGTGACTGGCACGCATATATCTGTGGGGCAGGGGCGCGTTGCTTGTTCTTCGTGCTACCGGTGCGCTGCACGCGTATTGCCATGTTTTGGTGCGCATACGCTTGCTACGCACATGCGCCCCCTCGCGCAATTTTGCTTCCTGTGCATGCGCGGAGACAAAATCTTGCAAGGGGACGCACACGTGCATGCGATTTTGGCACTTTTTTTGCTTCCACGCATGCATGGAAGCAAAAAATCGCTGATATCTCGTGCACACGCGCGCCCCTCACAAGATTTTGCTTCCGCGCATGCGCAGGAAGCAAAATCAGCCCAAAAATTCCCCAAAAAAGATGGTGCCGCGCGACAGACCGGTGAAGATGGCACCGGAGCTGTCGCGCGCAAATAGAGCCATCTGCTGGCTGCTACCGGTGCGGTAGAGTCGACCGCACCGGTAGGAACCCACCACTGCTGTGGGGTCTTTGGTCCTCTCTGAACTTGGTTGTTTTCTTGCAGACATTTCATTACCCAACTAGGTAACATCACCAGTGCTAGGTGAATGAAAAGTCTGCTAGAAAACAACCAAGCCCAGAGAGCACCAAGGACCTCACAGTTCAACCATGAGCTACAAATATTTTCTTCTATTAGTAAAACATACCATATTTTTCAGACTATAAGACACACTCCCCCCCCCCAAAAAAAGTGGGTGGAAATGTCTGTGTGTCTTATACACCGAATACGGCCCTGTTTTTGGCCTCCTGAAACCCCCCCCAATGCATCCCGTTTTTGCCAAAAATGGGCCAGTTTTTGGCAAAAATGGGATGCACAGAGGGTTTGAGAGGCCTGCAGAGTGCTCCTGGGGGCTGGGGAGGGCAAAAACCGGATGCGCGGAGGCCAGAAACTATTTTTTTTCTTATTTTCCTCTTTGAAATCTAGGTGCGTCTTATAGTCCAAAAAATACGGTATATCCTTCAAGTCAGTGTTGACTCCTGGTGATTGTCTGGACAAATTCATGCAGTTTTTCTGGCAGCATTTTCAGAAATAGTTTGCCATTTACTTCTTCTAGGACTGAAGGACAATGTATATGTTACAGATTAACAGAGTTGGAAGGGACCTTACAGGTCATCTAGTCCAACCCCCTGCCAAAACAGAGACCCTACATCTGCCTCTACCTAGGATTGAACTCACAACCTCCTGATTGTGAGGCAAGAGCTCTACCTCTAGGCCACAGCAGACTGGACCAAGATCACCCGGCTGGCTTCATGCCTAAAAGAAGACAAGAACTGACACTTTCTTTGCTTCTAGCCCGGTGTCTTTAACAACAATACCAGACCAGCTGTCATAAATAATATAAGTACTAATAATCAACAATCTATAGGAAAAGTAATGTATAATAATGGGGAATAGAATAATTAATGGCTGAGATTAAAACATCTCTGGCAGGAAAAGTGGTCCTTGTTTGGACAGGAAAATATGGGAACCTTTTATTCCTAAGCCTGTCAAAAGATTAAAAAAAAATCAGGAAGTGAGTTAACTATTCAATCATCAAAAGTCCCTTGTAATTTGAATAGGTGGAAATGCTAAAAAAGCACACCAAAACTTTGAAAGCCCTTCTTAAAAGCAATTAGAGGCTACTTGACTCCTTCATTTCCCCAGCGTATTATATACAATATAGCAATGAAAAATGAAGTATGCAAGAGAGTTGGCTTTCAGGATACCTATTTTACTTACTAATCAGCAGTGGGGGGGAAGTGGCTGTATCTCCTCCAAGACAAGGGATGAGCAATGTTCTGTGTCCAAGGGGCCACCCAACAGGGCCTCTAGAACTGTAATGACTTGTCTCTAAAAAAGGCAGGGATGAAAATGTTTGTTTTTTCCTGTTGGATTTAGCAAGGCTGCCAAAGTCTGTTCCCTAAATATGCTACGTATATCTTTTGCATTCTATGTGCCCCAACAGAGAAAGTAGCAGATTTCTTCCCAAGGTTAAATAAGCTTCAAATCACTGAGATTTTTAATTCAGATTCTTAAATGCCCCTCCAAAATGTTTTGTTTTGGATTGCCCTAACCACGAGAGCTATTTAGAAATAGCTTTTGGTTGCCATGATATAAAAAAGATGTGGAGACTCTGGAAAGAGCGCAGAGAAGAGCAACAAAGATGATTAGGCGACCGAAGGCTAAAACCTATGAAGAACGGTTGCAGGAATTGGGTATGTCTAGTCTGATGAAAAGAAGGACTAGGGGTAGTCCTTAATAGCAGTATTCCAATATTTGAGGGGCTGTCACAAAGAAGAGGGAGTCAGCTTATTTTCCAAAGCACCAGAAGCAGAGGTGGGTTCCTCCCGGTTCGGACCGGTTCACCCAAACCGGTAGCAACCCGCTGGTGACATCATGATGACATCACAGAACCTGGGCACTGTCATCTTTTTTAAAAAAAAAAATTTAAATTTTTTTTTGAATTTTCCCCGGTTTTTTTCCTTCTGCGCATGCGCAGAAGCCGAGTTTCCGGCACTGCACATGCATCACCATCTTGTTTTCAGCTTTTGGGGGGCATTTTTTTTCTTTTTTGCCACTGCATATGCGCGCGCCCATGCAGCGCGCCCACGCGGTACGGGAGGAAGCGAACAGGCAGCGAGGTAAGTTAGAATCCACCCCTGACCAGAAGGCAAGACAAGAAACAATAGATGGAAACTAATCAAGAACAGAAGCAACTGAGAACTAAGAAGAAATTTCCTGACAGAACAATTAGTCAGTGGAATGGCTTGCCTCCAGAAGTTGTGGGTGCTCCAACACTGGAGGTTTTAAAGAAGAGATTGGACAACCATTTGTCTGAAATGGTATAGGGCAGTGATGGCGAACCTATGGCACACGTGCCACAGGTGGCACGCATAGCCATATCGGAGGGCACGTGAGGTGTTGCCCTATGTCAGCTCCAGTGCGCATGCGCGTGCTGGCCAGCTGATTTTCGGCCTTGGAGAAGGCCATTTCGCCCTCCGGAGGCTTCAGGGAAGCTTCTTGAAGCCCCGGAGTGCGAAAAACGGCCTAAAGGGCAAACCGGAAGTTTGGAAAAATGGACTTCCGGTTTGCCCGTTGTGCTGTTTTTCGCACTCCGGGGCTTCAAGAAGCTGAAGCCTCCAGAGTGCGAAAAGCAGCACAACGGGCAAACCGGAAGTCCATTTTTCCAAACTTCTGGTTTGCCCACTTGGCAGTTTTTCACCATCCCAGGCTTCAGTGAGGCCTGTGCGCATGCGCAGGGGGTGGGGGGTGTTGTGCGCATGCGCAGGGGACAGCGTGGGGTGTGTGAGTGCATGCGTGGGGGTGAGGGAATGGGTGTGGGCACGTGCATGTGCGCTAGCGCGTGCACACACACCCTTTTGGCACACGAACCAAAAGTTCGCCATCACTGGTATAGGGTTTCCTGCTTGAACATGGGGTTGGACTAGAAGACCTCCAAGGTCCCTTCCAACTCTGTTATTCTGTAAATGCAGCTCTCCTCTCCAATTCCTAAACTGGTGTTTCTCAACCTCAGCAACTTTAAGATGGGTGGGCTTCAACACCCATAATTCCCCAGACAACATGGTTGAGAAACAATGTCCTAAATCTTCTCCAACAACTGATTTTATAACATTTGCACAAGTTATTATCTAGCCATCAGATTGCCCCAAAGATAGCTATTTGTGAAACTTGGCTATAGGGACCAGTTGGGATTGCAGCTTTTGTAAGAACCTCTCTGCTGTGCAGTCATTTTCTGCTTGAGTTTCTTGACTTTCTAGCCAGGTTGGCAGTGGAAATTCCTATACTTATGGTCCTGGAGAATTTCAGCCTGCTTTTTAGTTCGTCTAGGGTAGGTTGGGAATTAATGATCATCATGCTAATCTGATGCAGGTTATTGATAGCCCAACTCATACATTGGATCTTTTTTTAATGTTGGGAAGTGGTAGCATGATCTGGAGTTGGAAGACATTGTCATCTGTCCATCGTTATAGCCTGCTAGCTTTGGAGTATTGATGATTGATGGACTGGGTGTGATTCCATAGAGCAGTGCTCCCCAACCAGTGCGCCACGGCACACTGGTGTGCCGTGAGGCCATGCCAATGTGCCGCGGCAAAAGCTTGTGTCATTCAGGGGTGGCCAAACCGTGGCACATGTGCCAAATGTGGCGCATTGGATGATTGCAATTGGCAATCATCCAATGGCTGACGCCTCTCCCGCCCGTGTGACTTGCTGTCTTTTAAAACTCAAGCCGCCTCGGCTTGAGTTTTAAAAGACAGCAAGATGCGGGTGGGAGAGGCAGGTCTGATCATTAAGCCTGCTGGATGCTGCAGCGAGGCTTAATGAGCAGACCTGCTGCCCTGGACACAACAGCGAGGAACGCGAGGAGGAGATACCGGGGCATGTCCCAGGTAGGACACGCGTCTCGCGCTGGGGGTTGGCAGGACGGGTGGGGCAGGACTGGCGGGCGGGACGGGGCGCGCGTCCTACCTGGGACTTTTCCCGGTAGCTCCAGTCGCGTTCCTTGCTAATAGCGTCCAGAGCAGAGCGGCCCCTTCCAAAAGATAACGTCTCGCGAGATGTTATCTTTTGGAAGGGGCTGCTCTGCTCTGGACGCTATTATGGTAGCAAGGAATGCGACTGGAGCTACCGGGCTGGCTTGATTTGGGGCTTGGCAGGGCGCGAGTGAGGAAGGCGTCGGCAAGAGGCGGAGCCGAAAGGGAGGGCGACAGGGATGTCTGCTTCTTAAGCCAGCAAACTTCCTTGTCGCCAAGCTCCGCCTCTTGCCGACGCCTCCTCACTTGCTGGATTGACTCGCCTGCTCTGGGCTGCCTTGGGTGGCTTGAGTTATAAAAGACAGCAAAACGTGGGTGGGAGAGGCAGGTCTTGCTCATTAAGCCTCGCTGGCCGCTGCAGTGAGGCTTAATGAGCAAGACCTGCCTCTCCCGCCCATGTTTTGCTTTCTTTTAAAACTCAAGCCAAAGAAGCAGGTGGGGGAAGCGCTCCCCGACCGCTTCCCCCGCCCGCCTGGACGCCGCCATTTGCGGTCTTTTGCCCTCTGCGCATGCGCACAGTGTTCTGCGCATGCGCAGAGGGCAAAACTCAAATGGTGGCATCCAGGTGGGCCCGCTCACCCGGGACGCCTGGGCCAATTGGCGCATGGTATCACCACTGTGCTACCTAATTAGTTCAAATAAAATAATAAATCAAGTAATTATGTTATGCCCAGTTTGACATTCCTATACTATTATACTCTTCAAAACGATATTTTGAAGATTATATTTGTTTTTTATCCAATTTTTGTATGTGGTGTGCCGTGGAATTTTGGGAGAGGCTATGGTGTGCGGAGGGTGACAAAAGGTTGGGGAGCACTGCCATAGAGAACTAGAGTGGAACATTTGATCTACCATTCACCTATAAATGAACATATTTGGTTCATGCATGCATGCATGCATGCATGCATAAATAAATAAATAAATAAAACCAAACAAACAATTGTTCTTTTCAGGACAATTCTTTAACTCCCTTTTAAGTCAACCCAGTTTGTAGTTATCCCCATATCATTTTAGAATAAATTCTTTGTGCTAAAATGCTGCTCTCCACTCTGAATCTATGAACATTCTGCTTCTTTGGGTAACTTCAGAGTTTAATATCGCAGGAAGAGAATTTAAAAAAATCCTTACTATGTTCTATGCATCAGATATAATATGAGACGAATCTATCATATTCTTCAGTAACCATACATTCCTTTTTTGTAAAGGACAGTCCATTTCAGAAAGCTGTCTTTAGATTTATTTTATTTAATTACTTATTTTTTTGGCTTCTCTCTTGTTGAATTTTTTGTAAAGCAAAGTTATACCCATAAACAATTATATTTTTAGATTCCAATGGACCTCTTTCAGATTTGCTCTTTTTTCAAGTTTCTCCTTATTTTTTTCCAAGTAAATATTATCACTGTACACATTTATTTATTTTATTTATTTTGTGATATTTATATACCGCCTCACAGTGCAAGCATTCTGTAAGCGGTTTACACCAGTAAGCAATGTATATATTTACATTGCCCCCAACAATCTGGGTCCTCATTTTACCTACCTCAGAAGGATTGAATGGAAGGCTGAGTCAACCTTGAGCCGGTGAGATTTGAACCGCTGACCTGTGGATCAGTGTCAGCTAAAGTGGCCTGCAGTATCTGCCTCTAACCGCTGTGCCACCTTGGCTCTTATCACATCCTACACCAATAGTCTTTTTGTTTTCTTTCAGCTGAGGAAGCCCAATATTTCATTTCTCAAGGAAAAATAAACTCTGATTCACAGTCTCATTCCTCCCCTTACGTAACAGAAACCCCGAAGAGATGCAGAGTAGCACTCAGCTACCATAGCAAATGCCTTTTGAATCTGACAGAGACCGTGAACTGTGTGCATTGGGGTGTGTGGAATCTCTTTGTGTGTTTGCGTATGTGTTTGTGTGATGAGTTGAGATGCATATAAAGTTATTGTAGGTACCAGGCTAAAACTTTCGAGCTTCCTTCTTGTCTGTTGCGAGCAAAAAATACTCTTCGGAAAAGTTGCCTCTTGAGAAAAATCAGCCAAGTTTTCTGAATTCTTTAAAATCCTGTTTTTAATTAGCAATATGCATTCAGAACTGAACAAGCATAATTTCCTGGAGAGTCAGTTACCTCCTATGGCACGGTTACTGTCTTGGCAGATGGACAATTTGGTCACTGAGGGCTAGGCAAAAAACAAAAAGCAAAAAAAAACCCCATGCATTTTCAGTGGACTGTGGCAGCCAAACATTACAAACTGCGGCCCATGAGAAACTCGTAGAAGCTTAATGAGTAGAATTTCTGTTTATTTTCAGAACAGAATGATATCTGGGGTTTGGGGGAAGTAAAAAAGCCGCAGTGTATACAACACACTGTACATTTTTGGCATGAATCAAGAAAGCTTTCTCTTTGAGTCTTTCTTGTTATTTTTCTCCTGGCAAAACGGTCTTCGGTTCTTTGTGTGCATTTCCCTCCCTTTATAGCGCTCTGAAATGAGCAAGTGATAGGTGCGCCAGTTAAAGGATTATAATATAATCATGTGTCTTTTGTTAACACCACTATTATTTATATGCATGTTTAAGTTACACTCCAGACCAGGGGTCACCAACCTTTCGGATCTAAGGGACCACTAAATTCATAATTTTAAATCCCGTGGACCACTAATATGAATTTTTTAAAAAAAGATAAATAATATTTAGTGCAATATAAAAAATGCAAATAATTTTTCCGCAGACCACCAAAATTTTCTCGCGGACCACCAGTGGTCCACGGACCACCAGTTGGTGACCACTGCTCCAGACCATCCAAAATATAATTTTGTCAGCAAATGTCACCCTACCTCTTATGATGAGCTTGCATTGTTTTCCCCTATTACAACAGTTTCTGAATATATATTTAAGACATCTAGGAGTTGATTTCCTAGGGTCTTTAAAATAAATAAATAAACAGAAGCAGAGAAAGTTTGGTTTGAGGCACAAATGCTGCATAAGGAAGCTTTTACATCCAGAGCTACTAATTGGCTGTGTTCCCACAACATACTTAACTGGGTCAGTTGAGGATTAGCGTGGCATGGGAATGCTAGAACGGGTTAATGGTCAACTAACTCCTGGGGGCTTAAATTTAACCCAAAACAGACCCTGCCATATAGAAAGTTACACTTGCTCTCTCCCCATTGAATTGGGTGATGGAATACGTACTTAAACGCAATCCGTTAAATTGTTTGCGTATTTAGACCTCCAAGAAAAAGAGCTGGAAAAAAAAGTCTTCATTGAATAAGAATCTGAAAATTCTGCAGGGCTGATTGGCTCACCTGGCTAGGCGGTTTCAACCGCTGCTTACCGCTGGCCAATAGCAGGAGGCTAATGATGTCAGGAAGGCTTGCCAGGATGTTCCAGGTATACAGTTAGATGTATGAGCTCCTAGGCCAGTGATGGCAAACCTTTAGGACTTGGTGGATCAAAAATTAGGAAAATGCTTAACTCTGCTGGTGTGTCAAACACCACTTGCCCTGAACAAAAAAGAAACAATTCTCTATCTCACCCTCCCTCCCATTTAAGCCATGCTGAATAGCAGCACCAAGGGTGGGCTAGGCCTCAACTTAACAGAATAACAGAGTTAGAAGGGACTCTGGAGATCTTCTAGATCTAGTCCAACTCCCTGCTCAAGCAAATGGTATAGGAGACCCTTACCATTTCAGACAAATGATTGTCCAATCCCTTAAAAAAAATTAAAAAAAGAAAGCCGAAAACAAGATGGCGACCGCATGCACAGTGCCAGAAACTCGGCTTCTGCACATGCTCAGAAGAAGAAAAAAATAAAAACATAAACTAAAAACATAAAATTAAATTTAAAAAATTAAAAAAAGAAAAGAAAGCCGAAAACAAGATGGTGACTGCATGCACAGTGCTGGAAACTCGGCTTCTGCACATGCTCAGAAGAAATAAATAGATAAATAAAAATTCGGAAAAAAAATACCGAATTTTTTTTTAAAAAAGATGGCGGTGCCCATGGACCGGCACTGACCAATCCGGTTCGATGATGTCATCGTGACATCACCAGCGGGTCACCACTAGTTCGGGTGAACCAGTCCAAACCGGGAGGAACCCATCCCTGCCCTAGTCCTTCTTTTCATTAGGCTAAAGATACCCAATTCCTGCAACCATTCTTCATACGTTTTAGCCTCCAGTCCCCTAATTACCTTTGTTGATTTCAAGCCTAGTGCTATCCCTGCCACTCAAAAAGGCTGCCTCGCACCATTTCCCAAGGTATGCAAGCCATGGGAATGGCATGTTTGAATCCTGGCCCAGCGCTCCCTAGGATCTGTTGTACATCACTTACCTCAGGCGGTGTTCTCTTTCTGTTGACATGCCCCTCCAGTCTACTCTAGGTTGCTGCGGGTCGCGTAAGGCCTTTGTTCTTGAAGCAGCTTTGAGGAATGCTCTTTCACCACCCCTAAAAACTGCAGAGAAGCATGCCACATTCTTGCGCCATTTCCAGAAGATCCACAAGAACACAACCCATTCTCACCCATCCTTCGCAGCCTCCAAAAATTGCATGAGCACAGGATGTGCTTTTCAAGAACACAAGTCGTGCTGGACTTACGAACACAATGGAGCCCCAAAATTTCTGTGCCTGAGTGAGACATTTGTTTAGCGAGTTTAGTGAGCCCCATTTTATGACTTTGCTTGCCACAGTTGTTGAGTGAATCACTGCAGTTGCTAAATTAGTACGCTGGTTATTAAGTGAAACTGGATTCCCCATTGCCTTTGCTTGTCAGAAAGGGGCAAAAGGTGATCACATGACCTTGCGACACTGGAACCGTCATAAATATGAGTCAGTTGGCAAGCGCCTGAATTTTGGTCACTTGACCATGGGGATGCTGCAACAGTTGTGAGAAAAATTGTCACAATTCACTTTTTTTCAGTGCCGTTGTAACTTTGAACTGTCACTAAATGAACTGTTGTAAGTCAAGTACTACCTGTATGTACTTGTCTGGCAGTGGGAAAAATAGGCACTTATTTTAACCCCCCCCCCAATTATTTCTAATATTATTCTGGTCCCTGTAATTCAGTTAGAGCAGCGGTTCTCAACCTGTGGGTTGTGACCCCTTTGGGGGTCGACCGACCCTTTCACAGGGGTCGCCTAAGACCATCGGAAAACACATATTTCCGATGGTCTTAGGAACTGAGACACCGCTCCTCTATCCGTCTCCAGGCGGGTCCACCCACATGCAAATAGACTACTGCAAAAAAAATATGTGTACCATGGAAACTTCTGAGCATGTGCAGAAGCCGAATTTCCGGCACTGTGCATGTCTCGACATCTTGTTTTTGGCTTTTTTTTCAATTTAAAAAAAGTTTGGCACTGCGCATGCATGCGCGCGCAAAGCGCATGCGCGGCCACGAGGCGCGGCCATGCAGCGTAGGAGGAAGCAAACCAGCAGCAAAATAAGTTGGAAGAGTTTCCTAATTATTTTATTATTTTATGGTTGAGGGTTTCCACAACATGAGGAACTGTATTAAAGAGTCGCAGCATTAGGAAGGTTGAGAACCACTGAGTTAGAGAATAATGAATATATCAGTTATGATTCGGCCTTCTTTCTCATTTCTCAAAGGGTTTCCATCATGTTGGTCTTCTAAAATCTTTAAAAACTTAATATGAATTTCTGTTAAAGCGTACTTTATTTATGCATTTTTCCCACCAATTTTCCCTGACATATTTCTGAAAACTTTTCCCCGTTTATGGGTAGGTTCTTTCCATGTGTGTGTGTTTTTTTTAAACTGGCAAATTGCATGAACAAAATCAGGAACATATCGATTTCAAAGGGCAACTGTGTTTCAGTTTACACATTGAATCAAGATGTATATATTAAATCAAATGGCACTTAAAGATGAGCTGAATGAGTTTTTCCACATCTGTGCTGTCCACACTGTATTGTTTGCAAAGTAGATTGATGGTCTTTTCTTTCAAAATTAGCTTTCTAAGCATTTCTCCATATCTGGACTGCCAAAATCTGGGCAACTATTACATGGTAACAAAGAATTAACCATTTAGTGGTTGTCTGGATTTTGCAGCTTTAAATATGGTGATCCTGCTGTTGCAGAAAGCAAGTGTTCAGTAAGGGCCAGTGTCCAAAGTGGATGGGGCTACCCATAACCCCCTTTATTTTTCTCTTCTCTTCTCTTCTCTTCTCTTCTCTTCTCTTCTCTTCTCTTCTCTTCTCTTCTCTTCTCTTCTCTTCTCTTCTCTTCTCTTCTCTTCTCTTCTCCTCTCCTCTCCTCTCCTCTCCTCTCCTCTCCTCTCCTTTCTTTTCTTTTCTTTTCTTTTCTTTTCTTTTCTTTTCTTTTCTTCTCTTCTCCTCTCCTCTCTTCTCCTCTCCTCTCCTCTCTTCTCTTCTCCTCTCCTCTCCTCTCCTCTCTTCTCTTCTCTTCTCTTCTCCTCTCCTCTCCTCTCCTCTTTTCTCTTCTCTTCTCTTCTCCTTTCTTCTCCTCTCCTCTCCTCTCCTCTCTTCTCTTCTCTTCTCTTCTCCTCTCCTCTCCTCTCCTCTCCTCTCCTCTTTTCTCTTCTCTTCTCTTCTCCTTTCTTCTCCTCTCCTCTCCTCTCCCCTCCCCTCCCCTCTTTCTCTCTCTCTCTTTTTCTGAGAGCTTCCTTTCCCCCCCCTTCTTCCTTTCCCCCCAATAAATTGCTTAGGAAGTTAATCATTGCTGAAGTATTTTGAAATTAGGAAGCTGTAGACTACTAAGTTATGGTCACTATATAACTTCTCATCAGGTTTTCCTCCTTTGCCCCTGAGTCCCTAGGGAATGGGGCGGCATATAAATCCAATAAATAAATGAATAAAATAAATCAATGCTAGTTTGGTGTAGTAGTTAAAGCTCCAGGCTAGAAACCAGGAGACCGTGAGTTCTAGTCCCATCTTAGGCACAAAGCCAACTGGGTAACCTTTGGCCAGTCATTCTCCCTCAGTCCTAAGAAAGAGACAAGGACAAACCACTTCCGAAAATCTTGCCAAATACCTGCAAATAAGTAGAAGTCAATGATGATTCAAAGGGACACATGCACACACAAAAGCTAGAAATATCTAATTGCTTGTATGTAAGGGATGTATTTTGCCACTGACCCCACAACCCTTCATATCGCATGTGCCTTGTTGTTGCAATGTTATCAGCCTTTCTTGGGAATAGGAGTGATTTCAATCAGAAAATTGGCATATATTTGAGAGGGTGGGTGGGAAACATTTACCTTCTCCAGTTCTAGTGCCCTATTCCAAGATTTGGTTCTTTACTCTGAAAAAAAAATGCTTCCTAATGTGTAGAGTATATTGTATTTGTTGCTGTAAGCTCTCAACTGTAATCTGTCCATTATTTAGTGCTCCAGATCACCTTTTAATACCAGACTTGATGTTCTCTACAAAGTAATTTATTCTAAAAGGAAATGCAAAATTCTTCCTTCTGAAAAATAGAAATTATACCTTTTTACTTTTAGGATCCGTTTTTCATCTTAGGATCCTTTGGGCAAATTGAATAGAAGAAACATAAAAAGTATGCTTTTAGCAAGCTATTGGAAACAACAACAAACTCCATACCCCTGGCCTCCATCTCCTAGAGGTCTCATCTTTTGTGTTGCGGAAAGAAAATTAAATCCTTGGGGTGGGAATGAAATCAAGGTTTAGCAATGAATGGAAGTCCAGGGGTATGTTGGAGAGAGCCAGGTTCGATATCATTTATCTTGATTTTATTCATTCAGTTTTAATCTGCGATGTTGAAAACAGCTTACAAATAAGCATCAATATGTCTGTGTGCAACTAAGAAATAAAAATCCTCTTTCAAACCACCTTGTTAAAAACAGAGCGATAGAAAACAAACAGGAAAGATATGCAGTAACGTAATAATCTAAATATCGGGGGGAAATGGATCTTTCCTTGCATTGATGTTTTCACTATGAAGTTCTCCCATCTGAGAAAATCAGAAGCATCTGTGTCTTTCAGTAGATACCGGTGTCCTAACATCTAGGACAAGGAGAAAAATCTGGTGCATTTTTCCTGGTTACAAATACCAGAGCAAATAAGCTGCAACCATTCTGCTTGAGATCCTCATTTTTAATTTCCTTGGGATAATACGTAATTTAGGAATAGAATAGAATAGAATAGAATAGAATAGAATAGAATAGAATAGAATAGAATAGAATAGAATTCTTTATTGGCCAAGTGTGATTGGACACACAAGGAATTTGTCTTTGGTGCATATGCTCTCAATGTACATAAAAGAAAATATACATTTGTCAAGAATCATGAGGTAAAAAACACTTAATGATTGTCATAGGGTACAGATAAGCAATCAGGAAACAATATTAATATAAATCGTAAGGATACAAGCAACAAGTTACGGTCATACAGTCATAAGTGGGAGAAGATGGGTGATAGGAACGATGAGAAGACTAATAGTAATAGTAATGCAGCCTTAGTGAATAGTTTGACAGTGGTGAGGGGATTATTTCTTTAGCAGAGTGATGGCATTTGGGGAAAAACTGTTCTTGTGTCTAGTTGACTTGGTATGCAGTGCTCTATAGCGTCGTTTTGAGGGTAGGAGTTGAAACAATTTATGTCCAGGATGCGAGGGGTCAGTAAATATTTTCACAGTCCTCTTTTTAACTCATGTAGTATACAGGTCCTCAATGGAAGGCAGGTTGGCAGTAATTGTTTTTTCTGCAGTTCTGATTATCCTCTGAAGTCTGTGTCTATGGAAAGGATGACACATCCAAGAAAATTTAGCTGGACTTTTTAAGAAATATCCCTTCTCCTCCTCCTCCTCCAGATCACACACCTGACCGATACGGACAGGTCCTCAGATCCTGCCGAAGAAGAGAGCTCCAAAGAGAACTGTCAGAGCCCAACTCTTGGAGGTGGTATTTTGAAGTACAGGAGTCGATCTCAAGGTATAGTTACTCTTTTTTTTATTGGATGAAGAAGCATGGAAAGATTTTAGAAGACTATTGAGGTCAGGTTTGCCAGTGTATTGTATCTGTTTGAGAAAAGAGTGTAGTTCAGAGGAAGAATAAAGCAAAACTATCCATGAGAAATACTTTGGCTGGAGTTCTTAAAATTGTGTGGCACTTAGAGCTAAATCATACTCAGCTAGATAGGTGTATCATTTCATTTCCAATACAAGAGCAAGTTCCTCTACATCAGAGGACCTCAGCCCCTGGTCTGTGGCCCACTGTTGGGTCACAGCCCATTTGGAACCGGGGCGTGGAGGTGTTGTGTGAGTATGTGTGTGCGCGCATGCACAGAGCTGCATTTGTGAAAGCAGTGCATATGTGCACAAAACCATTCTCTTTTCCTCACCTCCACTAGTATGCCGAGCCGGAAAAGTGGGAGACCACTGCTGTACACTTATCTTTGAAATTAGATTTTTAAAGTTAAAAGTAGTCCTGGACCAAAAGACTTACATTCTTCCTTGTTATTACTATGTTCCTCACTGAGCCATATTATTTCCATCTCCTTTAGTTATTTGAGGTATTTATGGTCTCTGGATTTGCGATCTTTAACAGTTAGAGCATGTATCTCAAATAAGATTTTAATAAAATGATAATGAGAAGGATCAGAGCCTTTAAAAAGATGAAACACAAGGATAATTATGGAAGCTGTCTAAAAAGAGCCACCAGGAAAGAAAAAGAAAAAAACAACACCTTGCTGGTCTTCTGTGTGAGGACAGAGAAACCCATCAATGGTGGCAGCTCTCAAAGACTCTATCAAGTGAACCTCTTCAAAGTGGGTCCTCCACAGAGGTGATACTCACTTACCTTCCCTAACGGTTCGCAAATGTGTGAGCACGTATGCACGCCCTGGCTTAGCTTGCATGCGCCCCGTCCACGCATGCGCACGGCCCGTGAATGTGCTTTGCTCAAGCGCGCGGCTTGCCCGCATGCACACAGCTACAAAATAAGCCTAAATAGATCAGCATAGTGCCGGGGCGGGCCGACTCATAGGTGGGGCGGGCCCACCCCCACCCGCAGGTCGCTACTACCAGTTCGCCCAAACAGGTACGAACCGGCAGAATACCACCTCTGGTCCACCACAATTTTAGGACTGTGATTAAGAAAGGCTGTGATCTTCACACCGTCCTCCGGTTGGCAGCGGGATTTAGAATCGGTGAAGTGAAATTACACAAAGCCAAATAGAATTGAAACCTGAATTGTTTCTTCTGGGGATCATTAAAGGGAAATATTCTAAAAAGATTAAATATTTGATTATCCATATTACTACGGCAGCAAGAATTGTACTTGCACAAGCTTGGAAAATGTCCACTATACCGACAGAGGATGTACTAATTCGAATTTTTTTTTGAATGTGCAGAAATGGACAAATTGACTATAGAATTAAATGATAAGGAAGACTCGGAATATTACTCAACATGGGAAAACTGGTATCAATGGATAGAAAATAAAAATAGGAAATATATAGATCAGAATAAGACATAAATTGCATTTACATATATTTGATCAAATAGGAATATCTGAGAATATAAGATTAGAGTCAAGATTTGTGAACTGTCATAACGATGTTGAATTGTTCAATCATTATGGACGTATTTACGTCATAGAAGTATTTGTATATTTTAAATCTTAATAAAGGTTTTTTTTTTTTTGAAAAAAAATAGAATTGGATTATTGGCGCTGATTGAAGTGCACGGGATGGAAGTCATGAGAGAAAGTAATGCACAAAGTTTCTCACTGTCTATCCTTTGAGGGTTTTAAAAATATGAACCTGCACTTGATTTGATAGCATGCATAAACTATTTTTCTTTTCTCTTTACCTGGAACTTGGATAGAAAATAAGAGTTCTGTCTTTTTTTTTAAATCAGTAAACAGCGCTGTTTGTTTGTGATTAAATAAGCATTTTGATTTAAAAAGTGTCTTCTGTCATTTCTTTAATAAATTACCCCTGCCCATATATCCACATGCATGCATGTGCACACACAAACACAAAGATAAAATTTATTGCAGTTGTTTAGATGTTTTAAGAAATGCATCCATCCATCCATTTCTCAATGGACATTCTAAATTCCATTAGAACTGACAATCTTAAAAGAGGCTTTGATGTATGTATAATAAATTGTATCTCTGGCTTATTCTTTAGGGGCGGCAACTCGTTTAGAGTCTGTGGGAGAGGATGATGAGTTGACAGTAGAAAATGGAGACGTGAATTATGAAATACCAATGAAATATTCCCGGGGAGGCAGAAAGCATTCCTTGCCGCAGCATTTGGATACAGGAACCCGACAGGTGAGGAAGAGAAAAAAAACAAACAAATATATAGTATCATTTGAGATATTGCAGCCAAATAATTCCTCATTTTAACTATTGGTAATTGATGGAGGGACCAAAGATTAAAACAAATATAACTCAATCATGAGCCAGAATGCAAATAGCAATAGCACTTAGACTTATATACTGCTTTTACAGCCCTCTCTAAGCGGTTTACAGAGTCAGCATATTGACCCCCAACAATCTGGGTCCTCATTTTACCCACCTCAGAAGGATGGAAGGCTAAGTAAACTTTTAGCCGGTGAGATTTGAACTGCCGAACTGCAGCTAGCAGTCAGCTGAAGTAGCCTGCAGTACTGTACTCTAACCACTGTGCCACCTCGGCTCTTATGCTGTAGAGCTAGGATCCTCAAACTTGGCAACTTTAAGACTTGTGGACTTCAACTCCAGCCAGCATAGAATTCTCCAGCCAGCTATGCTGGCTGGAGAATTCTGAAAGTTGAAGTCCACAGGTCTTAAAGTTGCCAAGTTTGAAGACCTCTGCTGTATAGGTAGTCCTTGACTTACAGTCACCATTGGGAACGCAATGCGGTGGAATGCAAGCGTGGCTGTTAAGTAAGTCGCATCTGATTTACCAACCTTTTTTTTTGCCATGGTTGTTAAGCGAATCGCTGCAGTTCTTAAGTGAACCCTGCAGTTATTAAGTGAATCCAGCTTTCCCCATTGACGTTGCTTGTTGGGAAAGCCAACTGGGAAAGCCTCAAATGGAGATCACGTGACGCTGGGACATTGCAACCATTGTAAATACACGCGGGTGGCCAAATCCCTGAATTTCAGTCATGTGACCATGGGGATGTTGGGACGGCTGGTCGTAAGTCGTTTTTCAGTGCTGTTGTAACTTCGTACTGTTGCCAAATGAATGGTTCTAAGGTGAGGATTACTTGTACAGTAGAACCTCTGGACACGAATGCTTCTGACCACGACCAAATCGGGTTCCGACCAAAAAATTTACAATTTTTTTTTTGTGGCCGATTTCCCCTTCCGCGCCATTTTTTTGTAAGCGCCAAATTTCCAAAATTAGGTTCGGGTCACAACCAAATCGGTTTGGGACCAAAGTTATGGAATGAATTATGGTCATGACCAGAGGTTCTACTGTAATTCATCTGCAACCAAAGGTTATTGTGATGCCTTATTTGTATATGGTAGAATATTTATATAATTTGAATTTAAAAATACAATGTATTGCAGAAAATTTTAGAAGATGCTTCGTTGAGTTCTCCGGTACTTACCTTGATTTATTTTCTACCGAGTTTTCTTTGGTGTGTGTGTGTGTGTGTGTGTGTGTGTGTGTGTGTGTGTGTGTGTGTGTGTGTGCGTGTGTGTGTGTGTGTGTGCAGGTAGCCCTCAGTTCACTTAGTAATCATTCAACGCTACAACGGCACTGAACAAAGTGATTTATAACCATTTTTCACACTTATGACCGTTGCAGCATCCCCATGGTCATGTGATTTACAATTAGGATGCTTGACATCTGTCTCATATTTATGACCGTTGCAGTGTCCCAGAGTCATGTGATCCCCTTTTGCGACCTTCTGACAAGCAAAGTCCGTGGGGAAACCACATTCACTTAACAACCGTCTTGCTAGTTTGAGAACTGCAGGGATTCACTTCACAAAGATGGCGAGAAAAGTCGTTAAATGGGGCAAGACTCACTTAACAAATTTCTCATTTAACAACATAAATTTTGGGCTCAGTTGTGGTCGTAAGTTGAGGACTACCTGTGTTTAAGCACTTACATGTAAAAAATGTAACTGTGATCTAATGATTATTTATTAACCAGAAACCAAGGTTAGACAACCTGCGATATAACCGAGACAGAATTATTCTGGTTCTTTTGCAAATATTGTGATTGTTTTATTTCTGAAGGAATACCACATTGTTAAGAAATCCACACGTTCGCTGAGTGCAGCTCAAGTTGAGTACCCCTGGCGACTGACACAGCCATCTATTATTTCCAACATTGTTCTGATGAAGGGGCAAGGCAAGGTAAGAATAAAGTAAAAAAAAAAGACTTGAATATTGTGTGTCTGTCTAGGAAGTCTAGGAATCGAAGTCAAGAACTCTTCTGAGAACCCAAGTTACAGAGGGCTGTTCCAAAATCTATTTCAACAAAATAGATGCTATTCCAGAATTTAGAACCACATAATAGTTGGTACAGTATAGGGGGGAGGGAATGATTGATATCCACATCTCTTGAGAATATGAGGCCACTGATGGTAAAAAGGTTGGGGTCTTTATAAATCCGTGGTTGTGAACCTATGGCACGCGTGCCAGAGGTGGCACGCGGAGCCATAGAAGCCGGCACACGAGGGTTCCCACCGGCAAACCGGAAGTGCAAAAAAACGCACTTCCAGTTTGCCGGTGTGCTGTTTTTTGCACTCCGGAGGGTTCAGGGAAGCTCCCTGAAGCTCCGGAATGCAAAAAACTACAAAACGGACAAACCGGAAGTGCACTTTTTCACACTTCCGGTTTGTCCGTTTTGTAGTTTTTTGCATTCCGGAGCTTCAGGGAGCTTCCCTGAACCCTCCGGAGTGCAAAAAACAGCATACCAGCAAACCGGAAGTGCGTTTTTTCGCACTTCCGGTTTGCCGGTTTCGTCGTTCCAGGCTCCGGTAAGCCTTTGCGCGGGGGTGGGGGTGTGTGCGCATGTGCAGGGGGCAGCATGGGGGGTGTTGTGCGCATGCGTGGGGGGGAGGGAATGGGTGTGGGCACGCGCGCGAGCGCGCCCCCCCCTTTTTTTGGCACGCGAGCCGAAAAAGGTTCGCCACCACTGTTATAAATACTGTATATCCCATTTAGGATTATTTTACACTGAAGAGCCCACTCTTTGTGATTAGAAATTTATCAGTGATGAGAGCCACTTTGGTTAGTGGTTAAAGCATCAGGCTAGATTTAGGAGTCTCCAACCTTGGCAACTTTATGACTTGTGGACTTCAACTCCCAGAATTCCTCAGCCAGCAACCTTGCCAAGGTTGGAGGCCCCTGGAGAAAGTAGGAGACCATGAGTTCTAGACCCACCTCAAGTGAAAAACCAGCCGAGTGACTTTAGGCCGGTCACTTTCTCTCAGCCCTAGAAAGGAGGCAATGGCCAATGATTCTGAAAAAGAAAAACTTGCCAAGAAAGCCTCAGAGACTTGTCTAGGCAGTCTCTGAGAATCGGAGACGATTGAACGGAAGACAAAAACCAAAGCCTCAATAGCCCAAAATGTCTTAGATCACATTTTTTCCTGGTTGGCCAGCTGTTCGCTGGTGATTAACACAGTTAAGCTGTCTTGTTGGATTATTGGGACTGTTCTAATTGGGTTGCCTCTGAAGAAGTGTCAGGAAGTTCAAGGCAGAACTTGATTGCCAGCATTTTAACAGATTCAGTCAGGTTTGCCCACATAACGCTAATTTTAATTGGGCATTTGCCTATTCATTTCAGGCCTCTTCCTCTTGCAGTCTGCCCACATCTTAAGATATTTTGCCAAAGATGTATTTCAGGCTCTCATTGAAAACACAGCGTGCAGACACTTCTGCTGGTTCTAAAACCTAGCATTGTGCTGAAATAGTATATTCTCCCTTCCTTTTCAAACTTCTTCTTTTTTCTTCTTACTGTTTAAGAACAAAGATGAAGAAATCAGTTTAGTTAGTTTAGTTTGCTCAATCAGATGCCTGTTCGTGGTGATTTGGGAAGTTATGGGGTCCCAAAGGTACTTTTTCAAGAGGCAATTGGCAATTTCTGGTCTTTTAAAGACGTTTTGCTTCTCATCCAAGAAGCTTCTTCAGCTCAGCTTCAACAAGCAACAGAACTGAAGAAGCTTCTTGGATGAGAAGCGAAACGTCTACCCAGAAAGTCCAGTTGCCTCTTGAAAAAGCACCTTTGGGACAACCATGACCTGAATGACTGAGAATTTCCATGGACATGGAAATTATGGGGTATTTGCCTATGGAGATTCTTATGGGGTATTTATTCCTCTCCCTCTGCTCTAATTTGTACCTACCTATGCAGGGTCTTGGATTCAGCATTGTGGGGGGACAAGATTCTGCCAGGGGTCGTATGGGCATTTTTGTCAAGACAATTTTTGCAAATGGGGCTGCAGCAGCTGATGGCAGGTTAAAAGAAGGTATGTTTGGGGGAAAAAAACCAACAGATTTCTGTTAGCCTAACAACTTGTTTAAATTAACTATTTTCCAAGTCCAGGTTTACCTATCCTACCTGTTCCTCCTGCCAAACATGTAACTGGGAAAAAGAAACTCATGACCAAGCTGAACAGTGAGTTGACAGAATCTGGTTTTCAAGGTGTACTGCTACTCCTTCTTGGCCCAGAGCAAAAGAAAAGGTTAATATAAACTCTCCTCTTTGGAGCCATGGCTTTATACCTTCCAGATACTGTCTTCCAATATTTCAGATGTTTCCAAGGAGAGACATCTGAAATATTGCTGTTTATTACACAATATAAACCAGAATGTTTCTTGCCAAGGGAGGGTAGTGGGACAGTTCTTTCCATAGTTTGTGTAATGCAATGTAATGTAATGATCTTGTCGGGGGTGGACTTCAAAAAGTTTAGCAAGGGGTTCTCTGCCCGGTTGCTGGCTGGGCGTAGCCATGGTGGGTGTGGCCTAGTCTCCCTCCTGCACCACGGTGGGGGGCGTGGCGTTTTTCCCCTCCCTGGGCTCTGGAGGCTTTCCTCGAGCCTACAGGAGGGCGAAAACGGCCTCCCCAGGCTCCAGAGGTCCTCTGGAGGCTGGAAACGGGCCCGTTTCCGGCCTTCCCAAACTTCCGGTAGGCCCCAAGCCTCCGTGCGTGCCCTGCATCCAAAACGGGCCGCGTGGAGACTCCAGGGAGGGGCAGGGTGGGAGTGGCCAGTGGGATTTGGGGGTTCTCCAAACTGCACAGAATTTTAGCTAGAGGTTCTCCCGAACCCCTGCGAACCCCCAGCAGCCCACCCCTGCATCTTGTAACAAACCGTATCCAGAAAGCCAAATGTGGCTATACCACATTTGATGACAAATAGTTCTCCTATTCCTACCCTTAAACCATTCTGAATCCTGAAATTGGATGAGATTTCATCCAACAAAGTTCAGCTATTCTGCTTATGGCCCATGTATTGTGAGCTATTCATCCCTGCAGATTCTCTTTTTGCTACCATTAATGGATAAGAATGACTGCTAAGCTTTTTTTTTTTCCTTGTTGGGCTTCCAAAATTCCAAATGCACAAGATAACTAAACTACAAAATGCTTCCAAATTTGTATAGTCTAATGAAAATTCCAGGTCAAAAGTAACGCGTCACTTTTTAACATTTAATTTCTCCGAGCATAGAAAGAGATAAAATATTGATGGAATTAGAAAATAAGCCTTAGAGGTGATGAAATCTTTTCTCTTTGGAGCTAATCCCTAACAAAAGAAACTCGAGTATAAAGTCTAAAAATAACAAGATATTTATTTCAGTATAAAAGAATACAGAAACAATAAATCTTAATAACTACATCTTGACGATCTAAAGACATACGTCCTCTCTCTGAGAGGACTAGCAGCTGAAGAGAATGGAGGATAGAATGGAATGTGCACATGCGCAGTTCAATCTTCACGTGACTGCTTTGCTTTGCTATGAATCTCTAGGTCATAAAGTCTGACATATGAGTACAGCTGACAATCTAAAAATCATTTTGTGACAAATATCTTGTAATATAATAATATGGGAAGAACTAGAATGCCTTTTATTTCTAAAAACAGCATTTCATCCTCTCTAAATGCTGATAATGCATTTTGCTTTGGGTTTCCAGGAGACGAACTTCTGGAAGTTAACGGGGAATCGTTACAAGGGCTGACGCATCAGGAGGCAATTCAAACATTCAAAGTAGGTAGATTGATGTCCTTCAAAACTCTCAAAGTTCAGAACCAGCCTGATCTTGTTGTGTGGGGGAAAATAGAAGTTATGGTACAAGACATCTGGATGATATAGCCAGGTGGGGAAAGCTTTTTTATTTTTTATATTTGTTTTGTCTTAAAAACAAATTGTCACATGACTGAGCGATGGGGAAAGATGGCTTCAGAAAGGTTATTTGTTCCGGCATCTTTTTTGGAGTTGATTTTCATGGGTCCTGGACAAAGCAATGTCAGTACAAAGGAAAATAATTTGCATTGGCATCTACATTTTCTATAACCATAATAGGTAAGAGGGTGAGTCAAAACGTAATGCCATTTTCTTTAGGACAGGTATAAATTACTAACACAGGAACATGTAGCCTACATCAAAATGAAGCTGGTCCTCTGTGGATCACATCCCTACTTCTCAACATAGTTACCGTTTCTCTCAATAGCAATGTTCCACCTTTGAACGAGAGCATGTATCCCTGCCTCGTAAAATTTTGTTGACTGTTCTTTGAGCCACTTCTTCACTGCAGTTTTCACTTCTTCGTCACGGGAATAATGTTTGTCTCTCAAACCTTCTTTTTTTTTTGCTATAATCTAAAGTATTGTCCTCAAACACATTTTGTAATCGTCTGTGAATGTTCACAGGGGTTTTCCCCCTCAGCAACAAGGAATTCAATCACTGCTCTTTGTTTTTGACGCAACTCTAAGGGGGCAGCCAGTTTGAATTTTCCTTGCGAGTCTACAAACCTGAAAAGTAAGAAACAAAAGATTTCAGAACGTAAATGATATAATCATTTATAACTGGGAAAAATTTCAGGTATTTTTATCAAAAACTTCACCTGAAATAAAGAAAATGGCATTACTTTTTGACTCACCCTCGGTATCTTAGGCAAGGTTGGTAAAAAAAATATTCCTTAGGTAAAGGAATATGTTCATAAGATAGTACAGGTAGTCCTTGACTTACAACAGTTCATTTAGTGACCGTTCAAAATTACAATGGCACTGAAAAAAATGACTTATGACTGTTTTTCACACTTACAGCCGTTGCAGTATCCCCATAGTCACATGATCAAAATTCGGATGATTGGCAATGGACTCGTATTTATGACGGTTGCGATGTCCCTGGGTCGCGTGATCCCCTTTTGCGACCTTCTGACAAGCAAAGCCAATGGGGAGGCCAGATTCCTTTAACAACCATGTTACTAACTTAACAATGGCAGTGATTCACTTAACAGCTGTGTCACAAAAGGTCATAGAATGAGGCAATACTTCGCTTAATAAATGTTAGCAACGAAAACGTTGGGCTCAATCGTGGTCATAAGTCGAGGACTACCTGTACACACATAGGCAACAGAATATCTAAATCAAATTGTACAGAATGATCCACTGTAGTGATCAATGCCCACCATACTTTATTTTTTCTTCAAGAGCAGAGGTTCCAATTAATGATTCCAGACATGTTCCAAGTTCTGGATGTGTAATTCATGTCTTAGTTTTTGAGACAAAGGAAAAGTGGTGATACTATAAGTCTAACAACTCTGTGGCTTCTTTAGCAACTCAAGAAAGGTGTAGTGACTCTCACAGTGCGAACCAGACTTCGCAGCCCAAGCCTTACGCCGTGCCCAACTCCCATATTACTGAGCCGGTCCAGTTCTCCCAGCTCCAATGCCAGTGGAGGAGCCTCATTTCCCAGTGGTGAAGATGGAGATACTTCCTCTTCTAGTCGTAAAGGACCTGGACCAAAGGACCGAATCGTCATGGAATTCACTCTAAATAAAGGTTTGAGAAAATGCGACTGTTTTTACTCTGGTGAAAATAACCATGGCCCAAAGTGCTTTGGCAAGGCAGAGAAAACCTCCTAAGGAAGATTTTAGAAAAGGGAGTGGTGGAATAAAAACAATAATAAGATTTTACTAAGTATTGGACTCCTTTTCCTGTAAATCTGAGTTGGGATGGTTAGTGATCAATTTTTTTTGTCTGGCGTGTTTAGAAGGAACCGAAATGGGAGAAAAGACTTTGGGGGCAGGTAATGGAAACTATGTTATAAAAGCAAATGGGCTTTGTTGAAATTCCAATGAAATTTGTGGATGGGAAACTTCCAACATTATATGTAAAAAAATAATAATAATCATGTGCTGTCTTCTGGCTGCCCCATGCAAAATATTAAAATAGTCACATAGAAGCTGATAATATACCAAGAACTCTGCGTGAGTAGATTTAACACACCACTGGAAGTATTTGTCTAACCACGCTGAAAGGAAACACATGGGACTTCTTCCTGTTGGGTAGGATAGAAGCCAATTCAAGAAATCTTTGTGACACCAAGACGAATTGTGGTAGTCAACTTATTTGGTATGGAGTTATGTTTGGCGCTGAAGATCCTTTACAACAGGGTTCCCCAACCAGTCTGTGGGCCAGCACTGGTAAGCGACAGGCCAGCAAGCGGGCAGGGAAACACCATCCACGCAGGGGCGGGTTGCTCACTTACCTTTCTACCGGTGCTCTGTGCGCGCATCACCACATTTCGTGCGCATGCGTGTGTTTCGTGTGTGCGCACGCACGCTACGCATGCACGCCCCTCGCACGATTTGCTTCTGCGCATGCAAAATCGCGGAAGCAAAATCTTGCTGAAATCTCATGCGCATGTGCGTCCCCTTGCGAGATTTCGGCACGATTTTGCTTCCGCGCTTGCACAGAAGCAAAAAATCACTGAAAAATTCGTGAAAAAAGATGGCGGCTCCTAGGCATCGGCAACCGATCGCACCGGGTCGGTAGCCTCTTGATGATGTCACCAGCCCGCCGCTACTGGTGCGGTAGAGTGGACCGCACTGGTAGGAACCCACCACTGCATCCAGTACGCAAAACCACGGCCCCTCTTGTTCGCAGAAAAACCTTTCTCCACAGAACCGGTCCCTGGTGCCCCAAAGGTTGGGGGCTGCTGTTTTACAAGACCTGTGGTGTCATTCCTGAGGTGGAAGCCCTAAATATGTAAAGTCTTCTTCAAGTTGAACTGGGTGCTTTGTGATTTTATGGATATATCCATAAAATGCAGTTTTCTTGGCAGTGTTATGAATATGGCTTGCCTTTGCTTTTTGCAAAATGGTTACCCCCCTCACAATTTCGCTAGGTTTTCTTGATGGCTCTAATCCAAGGATTTACCACATCCAAGTTTTTTTTAATAAACTATCTAGTCATGGAATAAATTGCCACTGACGTTGAAACCATCCTCCCCATCATTAGAGTTGAAAAGGAGGCTGAGAGCATATTTATTTAAAAAGGCACAGATGTCCTTGAGTTTTCCTGGCAATGTTGCAGGAGTGGTTTGCCTCCTGGGAATTTTTATTTTGACTTTTTCCAGAATAGCCCAGAAAAAATGAAACATGGCTGAAGCCATGTTTCTTTCCTCAGGGTTTTTGATGGTTTTTATTTAATTGAGTGGGTTTTTTTAAAAAATTTCTCCTTGTAAATCTGGAATCGTTAGGGAAATAGGTGACATATACGTTCAAAGATTTTGATGAATAAAAAGCACCAGAGATGGGGAAGGACAGGGGCAGGAAAAAAATATCCTTTTAGAGCTACTTTCTTGGATCAGCTGGATTTCAACCCTGGAAGCTGAAAAGGCCAACAATCTACAAGTAGTCCTTGACTTTAAAAAGTCCGTTTAGCGACTGTTAAGTTACAACGGCAGTGAGAAAAGTGACTCATGACCATTTTTCACACTTACGACTACTGCAGCATCCCCACAGTTATGTGATCGAAATTCAGGCATTTGGCAACTGACTCCTATTTAGCAATAGCACTTAGACTTATATACCGCTTCATAGTGCTTTACAGCCCTCTCTAGGCAGTTTACAGAGTTCAGCATATTGCCCCCAACAATCTGGGTCCTCATTTTACCTACCTCGGAAGGATGGAAGGCTGAGTCAACCTTGAGCCGGTGAGATTTGAACAGCCGAACTGCAGCTAGCAGTCAGCTGAAGTAGCCTGCAGTGCTGCACTCTAGACACTGCGCAACCTCGGCTCTTTTATGATGGATGCCGTGACCCAGCGTCATGTGTGATCCCCTATGGCGGCCTTCTGGCAAGCAAAGTCAATGGGGAAGCCAGGTTCACTTAACAACCACATTACTAATTTAACAAATCCCGGGATCCGCTTAACAACTGTGGCAGGGAAGGTTGTAAGATGGGTCAAAACTCATTGAACCACTTTCTCAGCAACAGAAATTTTGGGCTCAGTTGCGGTCATAAGACGAGGACAAATAATTTCAAATGGATCATGATGGGGTAACTCGGAGAGGCAGGAAAGGTGCCTGCCTCTGCTAAAAATGAGGTGCCTGCTCCTTAAAATCATTTCAGAATTTCTTCCATATCCTTCTCTGATTTAGAAGAATTTTATGGTATTTATCTTGCTTGGAGTTTCCTATCTTATAATTGATTTTCAACCTGTTCCTTCTTCTCTGCCCCTCACTCCTCCCCGAGTCCTTCCCATGGGCTCCTTTGTCCTTTCAAACCTTTCAAATGTCATTAACTGAAATGTTATATTTTTACTAAAGTTGTGACGGTGGAGGGGAAGGTGCTCTGATTAAAAACAAATCAGAGAGAACAAATCAGATTAATAAACAAGCGTTGAGTAGAAAATCAGGTTAAATCTGTTTTAAATTTATAATGCATAATCCTTGCCAGCTTTTGCAAAGAATTTTCACTGGAAGAATTTACAGTTAGACCCTGAAAGATATTTCATCATGATTTCGAGCCTGAGGAATAAGAAGGGTACATTACATATAGGGAATAAACAAGGAAAGTGTTTGTAATGGCTTCTTTTATTACATTTGGCTCTTGGGCATAAGCACTTCTGGAGTGGAGAGATGTCAAGAATCACCACAGAATCAAATGTTTCTTGACTTTTCTTTCACTTCCTATCAGCTTTCATCAAGATGTCTTGATTTGAGGGATGAAGGGGAAGAATTGAAGCCAAAGAAGAAAATACAGCAACTGAGAGGAGCAGTCTGCTCATTGCTTTAAAGCATGGCTGGCTCAGGAATTCTGGGAATTGAAGTCCACAAGTCATAAAGGGGCCATAGTTCTCCACCTCTGCTTTAAAGTCAGCCTTAAAATCCTTAGTAGAAGAAGGAAACCATCCCTGATCCACCCTGACTCATTGCAGTGGGTGACTAGGATCTGGTTGAAAGGTTCTTAGTAGCCATTTTAAAATCTATATATGTAGAATAGAATAGAATAGAATAGAATAGAATAGAATAGAATAGAATAGAATAGAATAGAATAGAATAGAATAGAATAGAATAGAATAGAATAGAATAGAACAGCTTTATTGTCACTTTGTACACTAATTGGCATACATTAAAATGAAATTATGTTGCATACAGAGTTTACCAGACGGATGGCATAGGGAACAAAGCTGCTACAGAATCTGATAGTTCTGCTAGAAATACTTCGAAACCTCCTCCCAGAGGGGACCAACAGAAACAGATCATCAAGTGGGTGTGTGGGATCTCTAACAATGCTTCGAGCTCTAAGCACATAGCGCTTATAAGCAGTACCCTGAATGACAGGAAGTGAGCTTCCTATAATCATCTTGGTTGTCCTTACCACTCCCTGTATGGACTTTCTATCTGAGGCACTGCTACCACCAAACCAAACAGTGATGCAGTTTGTTAAAATGCTCTCAATCGTGCCTCTGTAAAAAGTGGCCAGAATAGAAGGGTTCCTACAAAGAACAATTCTTAAGAAGTACTTTTATGCCTTGTGGCTGTTCCAGTGAACAATAAACTATTCTCAACTTTGTTTTTATTTCATCACAGAACCCGGGGTTGGCTTGGGCATTGGTGCTTGTTGCCTCACCTTGGAGAACAGCCTTCCAGGTATATATATTCACAGCTTGGCTCCAGGATCTGTGGCTAAAATGGATGGAAGATTAAGGTTAGTCCTGAACTGTTTCCTAAAAGGTTTCCCCCCCCTGCATTGTTCATTCGGTCATTCAATTTAGAGGTTACCCAGCTCCACAAGACTCTGGGTAGCTTATGACATGAAAAGCAGAGAACAGTAAAGCACCAGGAACAAAGGTTATATACACTGTGCATCCAGAAGATACTACATTAGATAAAATTCTGTTGGCACCTGCATTGTTGTTTTCAGTGCAATGAACATGCCCGTTTATCATAACTGCAAGTGGGGCACTTGAATATACCTTGGACTTCCCCTCACTGCCTCACCTGCGCAGCCATGGCATCAATGGCAGATACCAGAGCAACAGCCAGCAGGGCAAAACTTGCTCCCAGTATTCTTTTATTAGAACGTTTATTAAATTAAATTCTGAGTGAAAGCCCCCCACCCTCCTGCTTCTGCTGTAATAGGGTCAATAGGTAGGGCAGTGATGGCGAACCTATGGCACGCGTGCCACAGGTGGCACGCGGAGCTATATCAGAGGGCACGTGAGGTGTTGCCCTATGTCATCTCCAGCACGCATGTGTGCACTGGCCAGCTGATTTTCTTTTTGGCCGTTTTCGCTCTCCCCAGGCTTCATGCCTACACCCATGCCCTCCCCCTGGGCATGCCCCCCCCGCTGCCCCCCCATGCATGCGCACAGGCCTCACAACGGACTCCTGAAGCCTGGGGATGGCGAAAAATGGGCCAACAGACCAACCGGAAGTTTGTTTTCGCTCTCCCCAGGCTTCAGGGAAGCCTCCTGAAGCCAGGGGATGGTGAAAAGCGGCCCAACGGGTCAACCAGAAGTTTGTTCCCGAATTTCCGGTTGGCCCGTTGGGCCGTTTTTTGCCATCCCCAGGCTTCAGGAGTCCATTGTGAGGCCTGTGTGCATGTGCGGGGGACAGCCGGGGGGAGTGCGCATGCACAGGGTAGTGCGCATGCGCAAGGGGAGGGCATAGATGTGGGCACATGCGCATGCGCTAGTGTACACGCTCACACCCTTTTGGCATGCAAACCAAAAAAGGTTCACCATCACTGAGGTAGGGTATCTTCTCTTATGCCTAGGAGCACAACATGATCTTCTCCAAACCTATTTGCTGCCACTTCCTTTTTAAAACTCTTACCTGGCAGGGTGTAGAGACTAAGGAAGTTGAGGAGTTACGCAAGAACTGTTACTTAAGCAAAAGGAGCTGAAACATAGTTTAAGTTCAGAACTATGAGATAGGGAGGGTGTGATAACCTAATGGTTAAGATGCTGGGCTTGTTGACTGGAAGGTTGGCAGTTATCACGTGGCAGGGTGAATGCCCATTCTTGCCCCAATTCCTGCCTCACCTAGCAATTTGAAAGGCAAGTAGAAAGGTACCACTATGGTGGGAAAGTAACAGTGTTCCATGCATCTCGGCGAATAGTCATGCTGGCGACAAAAAGACCATGGATTCATATTCGGACAGTGCTTGTTCCCTTGGCTAGGAAAAGGAGATAAATACTGCCCCCTAGAGTCAGACACAACTGGACAGGGAAAACCTTTACCTTTTCTATGAGATATAGTTTGGAAGTATTTCAGGTGGATGCCTTCCTAATTATAAGACAGAGAAGGAGATACAGCACAATTGTAATTGTAGCTTCCGGGAGTTGATTTCCTCATCTGATCTATCTGTGGGGCTATCACAGTGGTAGGAAGGGTTTTCAGTGAGATTCCTATGATGCTCAAAAAAGTCACTGGAAACCCAGTTCATGTTTCTAAGCCCTTAGGAAGCGCACTTCTTATAATTTGTGGCAATCCAAGACACTGTGCGCTTGGCCATGACTGCGATCAAATAGTAGTTCTGGATGATCTCTAGATATTTCATTCTTTTTTCTTTAGGCTTTGTTTGGTGTCATGTTAAGACACAAGATGGCCACAACTTGTCGCTGGCAGCCTAGTGGCATACGCATTTAACTATTATTACAGATAGTTCTTGCTTAACAACGGTAATTGGGACTGGAAACTCTGTTGGGAAGCAATACAGTCATAAGTTTAAAAAAAATCATATGATTGCATCACTTAGTGACAGAAGTTCTAGCAGTGCTGGTTGCCATTGTTAAGCAAGGACTGTGAGGACCTCACTTGATCATGACTTGTGACTTTCTGTCTGCTCCCCTGTTGCTTTGGCTTGTGGGAATCTGCAGGGCAAGTCGCAAATCACAATCATGTGGCTGCAAAGATGCTGCACCAGCTATAACTATGAGGACCGGCAGTACTGTATTTTTCGGAGTATAAGACACACCGGAGTATAAGACGCACCTTAGTTTTGGGGGAGGAAAATAGGGGGAAAAAATCTACCTACCAGGTATTCATCTGGCTAGCATCCTTAGTCTGTTCAGCTTCAGCACATTATTTTATCCTCTGGTTAGGGCTGAAAAAGCCTTTTTCAGAGAGAATAGGAATGAAAACAAGCCTGCAAAGACTTAGGGCAGGAAAAACTGCTTCGGAGGGAGTAGGAATAAAAATAAATGCAGCAAGCCAGGAAGATAGTTAGCACCGTGTTAGGGCTGAAAAGCACCGCTTTTTCAGAGGGAGTAGGAATGAAAACAAGCCTGCAAAGACTTAGTGCTGGAAAAAACCTTCTTCGGAGGGAATAGGAAGCCGGGAAGATCGTTAGCACCTTGTTAGGGCTGAAAAAAAAAGCTTCAAAAAAGCTACATTCGGAGTATAAGACGCACCCAA
Source organism: Diadophis punctatus similis (assembly GCA_023053685.1). NCBI lineage: Eukaryota > Metazoa > Chordata > Lepidosauria > Squamata > Dipsadidae > Diadophis > Diadophis punctatus. The sequence continues at coordinate 10,822,863 of JALIGW010000002.1, read as the reverse complement.
ATTTTCAGCCTCTTTTAAGGGAGGAAAAAGGTGCGTCTTATACTCCGAAAAATACAGTAATTACATTTGTTCAGCACTGCCATAAATTGGAATGGTCACTGAATAAATGGTAATTAAATGAGGATTAGCTGTATTATTAACTTGAGAGGGACATTGGGAGCCACATCCAAAGTTTTGTAGACTTCTTTCTGACCTTGGGGCCACTGTTTCTATGCCCCTAAATTAAACACTTGCATTATAGCCCTACGGAATAAGTGGGTTACTTCACTGCTGAAGGATTTTAGACTAGATATATATCACTTCAGGTCAGATTCATTAATTCAGGTCAGATTCAAGTCTTTATTATCTACATAAAGGTTGAGAAATTAAACAGAGTTAAAAGAGAACCAAAGGAGAAAGGGAAAATAAGGAAGAATGGAACTAATTTGGAAGCAGGAGCTAGGTTGCTCTCTCAGACAGGATCACATAGACACAAACAAAACAAGATCCTAACAGCTCAGATCAGCCTATGAACTAACCAGATTAATCTATTTCACAACTAGAAAAGTAATTTCATAGCTCCATTGATTCCTAGCTAGTTATGCAATTTTTAGAGTTTCAACTCCTATTTTAAAGGATTTTGGCTTGTAGCTTAGCTGGCTATTAGAAAAGCCCACCTAAGAGGGAATTCTTCTGCTTCTGATTAGATCTTTAGAATTTGGTTTCTTTTTTAAAATTACACTGAATTAGCAAAGATGGCGAAACTAACTGGTTTGATTAGAGACAATGGACTAGACAGCTTTATAAGAGACTGCAAGCTGCTTATGGACTTTCTATATGTTAAGTAGAATAACAGAGGGATTTGAAGCAGGGGTGAAATTCAAAATTTTCCCCTACCGGTTCTGTGGGCATGGCTTGGTGGGCGTGGCAGGGGAAGGATACTGCAAAATCGCCATTCCCACCACACACTGGAGCCAGCCAGAGGTGGTATTTGACGGTTCTCCAAACTACCCAAAATTTCCGCTACTGGTTCTCCAGAACCTGTCAGAACCTGCTGAATTTCACCCCTGATTTGAAGACTTTTGTAATGTTGACTGTTGTTTATAAATATATATCAATATCTATCTATCTATCTATCTATCTATCTATCTATCTATCTATCTATCTATCTATCTATCTATCTATCTATCTATCTATTAGATGTTGGGTCAATTTGATTGTTAAATAAAGATCTCCTCATCTGGAACTTTGTTTATATAATATAGTATTCTTGTTAAATAAGGATGAAAGCTTAAAACTATTTGTAGACCCGTTATGTAAGGGGAGGATAATTTATCAGATATTACTTTTCTTTTCTTTTATTATTAGTTTTATTTTATTTTATATATTTTATTTTATCTTTTTATTTTATTTTATCTTTTTATTTTATTTTATTTTATTATTTATTTTATTTTATTTTATTTTATTTTATTTTATTTTATTTATTTTATTTTATTTTATTTTATTTTATTTTATTTTATTTTATTATTTTATTTTATATTTTTATATTTTATTTTATTTTATTTTATTATTTTTTTATTATTATTATTATTTTAAGTATCCAACAAGGATGCGTTTTTTATATTTAATGTTAAACTTATTTGACATTGGGATCATTTTTCCCTTTTTTGTACACAATTTTTTTCTTTGTTGTTGTTGTTGTTGTTAGTGTTGAATGTATGTTTTCCTGTTTTGCATTTTGGATTTATAGTTAAGTTGTAAATGTTTTCTGTCTGAACTTTTGCTGGTGAGATGTCTCCTTCTTCCCTACATCCTGTCTTTGAAATGGCACCATTAAAGTTGATGTCTGTCTTTCTTTAGTCGTGGTGATCAGATCCTGGAAGCAGATTCGGTCAGTTTGCGCCACGCAGCCCTGAGTGAAGCTTATGCCATCTTGAGTGAATGTGGACCAGGCCCGGTTAGCCTTATTGTTAGCCGACATCCTAACCCAAAGGTATGAAACAGCCATTCAGATATTCAGTTTTTCTCTGCAGCATTTCCCCCTGAATCTTGCACAATGGTTTTACATGTTAAAAAGTATATTACTACAAAAAGACATGTATGCATCTTTAGCTGAATTCCTAACAATTCCAGTTCACAGGCTTGTTTCTCAGCAAAGCGCCTGATGATCCCAGTTTAAAAAAAAAGCAGAGTGGGTATTACAGATTAGTGCAGGATTGCCCAATTTGGTACACATCTGAATGGATCAATCCCCTTAACACTCTGCTAGCATGGCCAAAACCCACAGTGGTTGGAGTTGTGATAATTGACATCCAAGACACCTAGAAAACCTGGGTTAATATATTTTAGTTTTTTCTCACAATCTAGAAATAAACATGTTAGGTATTTTTAGGCCCTTAGCAGGCTGCTCACTGTAAAATCTCAGGGAGTAACTACTTGACTCTGTTTTATACTTTTTAACATTTTTGCTCTTTGTTGTGTAAATTGTTTACACCACTCATTTTATGATTTATTCTGGTCCCTTAAGGCAAAAGCAGGTAACGTATATGCTCTTTATATACTCAGACTAAGACTTCTACAGTCCATTGCTACCCCCTGTATTAATATATAAAAAGGGTCTTTTCTGTATTTGTACTTGCCTATTTACATTCTTATACAAAAGCTGACTTATAAGGTTTCTGTGGATCAAAAGTTATAGCTTCCACCAAAGGTGGGTTCCTACCGGTTTTAACCGGTTCTTTAGAACTGTTAGTAAACCGGTGATGATGTCACGGAGCTGGTTCTGTCGGTGCCAGTCTGTGGGCGCCGCCATCTTGGATTTTGCTTTTATGCATGCGTAGAAGCTAATTTTTGCTTCTCCGCATGCGCAGAAGCTATTTTTGTATTGCTGCGCGCGCGCACGGTGCCACCCTGAGTGAACCAGCAGCAAAAGGATCCAGAACCCACCCCTGGCTTCCACAGCTGGGTTCACACGAAACTCTAAAACATGTATGAACCTATCATGGTTATTTACTGATTTGCTGGCATTTATATTCATTTTACAGTCTGTCGTTTTCCAAAGATTCCAGAAAACATCTGTGGCTTGTTCAGGTTGAGCAAAACTTGGTTTTAAAAAAAAACTGATTTAGTATCGTGTGAATTTAGTTGTAAAGCACGTAGTTTGCCCATTTAGTCAGTACAGGGGAGGAGGGAAGCCTCTCTCCACCCTCGTACTATTTGTTCTGTTCAAGGATTTGTATCTTTTGATGTTTTACAGTAGAACATGAATATATATTTTTCTATAGATCACAAGAAAAATAGATATTGTCCTGCGCTTTTTAATATAAGCACATATTTTAAAAAACAACTAAATACAAAGATCACACATTAATTGAGAGGTGCCTGGGCTCTTCTTCATACCTTTAAAGGAGTTTTCAAAGGAAATTCATGTCAGGCTGATATCCAAAGCACATCCTGCTAATAAGTAAAGATTTGAATGTTTTAGTTTGTCCTATTTTCTTTAGAGATTACTTTTTACTATTTTGCACTTTGTAATTGTTCTACTTTGTATATATAGAATTCCATCTCTTTGTTGTTCCTTTATTAAGTTTGGCATGTTGTTCTTACTCTCACTTTCTATTTCATTTTATAGACAATTTCATGGACACAAACTACCCTTCTTTAAATATACATATTTTTATAGCTAATCTACATTCCATCAGACAGAATTGGTTTTGTTCCCAAATTACCTGGTGTTCTCCTTTTTTAAGTATTTCCAAAACCAATGCCACAGAATATATTTTTCTTTCTTTGTTTTTTGAGTAAATGTGGCTCTGAAAGATGATTTAAACTACTAAGTTTGCTTTGGAATGCATACAGTTCCTTTCAGTTACAGGAGTGTGCCTTGAGTTTTGAGTTACACCAAAGTCAAACAAAAAGGATAGGTTCTACATATACAACCTTTTCCTTTGCAGTTGCCATCTTTAAATCAAAATGCTGCCGATGGTTTGTTGGAGGCTAAAGTATCCCACCTCCGTTGTTTTTTTTAAGTAGCTGGGCAAGGAAAAGGAAACTATAACAACAAATGTGATCTTTGGAGATAAATTCAATTAGAATTCCATAGATTTGTAAGATATTTTAGGAATCCACTAACCTAACTCCCTTCTTAGCACAGAATCCATTAGAATCAGGGGTGGGTTCTACTTACCTTCCCTACCGGTTCGCATCGCACCGGAAGTTTTGTGTGCCCCCATCACATTGCACAAATGACCCTCTGCACATGCACAGAGGGTTCTTTGCCAGCCGCTTTCAGGAAGTGGCGACCGGAGAACAGGTTCGGGGGCGTGGCCAGCCGGCCATTGCTGCCGGTTTGGCGAGTGGGGGCAAATTCCCGCCACCGGTATGGGCGGACCGGTCCAAACCAGCAGCAACCCACCGATTAGAATATCTCTAAAAATGGAATTTTATATATACATTCTTATATATTCATTCTGACTTGGAGATAGTTACCATCTCACTTAGAATAACAGAGTTGGAAGGGACCTTGGAGGTCTTCTAGTCCAACCCCCTGCTTAGGCAGGAAACCCTATACCATTTCAGACAAATGGTTATCCGACATCTTAAAAACTTCCAGTGTTGGAGCATTCACAACTTCTGGAGGCAGACTGTTCCACTGATTAATTGTTCTAACTGTCAGGAAATTTCTCCTTAGTTCTAAGTTGCTTCTCTCCTTGATTAGTTTCCACCCATTGCTTCTTGTCCTGCCCTCAGGTGCTTTGGGGAATAGTTTGACTCCCTCTTCTTTGTGGCAGCCCCTGAGATATTGGAACACTGATATCATGTCTCCCCTAGTCCTTCTTTTCATTAAACTAGACATACCTAGTTCCTGCAACCGTTCTTCATATGTTTTAGCCTCCAGTCCCGTAATCATCTTTATTGCTCTTCTCTGCACTCTTTCTAGAGTCTCAACATACTTTTTACATTGTGGCGACCAAAACTGAATGCAGTATTCCAAGTGTGGCCTTACTAAGGCATTATAAAGTGGTATTAACACTTCACGTGATCTTGATTCTGTTATTCTGTTTTGTTGCTGGGGCACTAAGGCAAAATAGAAGCATAATATCCAGGAAAAGTTCAACATATTACGTTTAAATTTCTATGTGTAAAAAGATGTATATACTGCACTGCTAAAACGTGGATCTTTGCTGCGCCCTCAGCTGTGCAAATTTAGAAAGTGGCACAGGGATATAAAAACTGGTGCATAACACAGTTTGCACATCATTATTCAAATGGATGCCATAATTAAATCCAACCCTCGGAACATGTAGACAATAACAACAAACAAGGACCATTGATTAATTTGATTATGTACCATCATGTTGGTGTCTAGTCTTAACAGAATGTCTTATACAGACATTCTTTATGTCTACCAGTGGTGTAGCCATCCCACTGTAATTGCAAAACAAAGGCCATACAATTAATAACATAAAATGAGTAAATGGTTTACAGAACTAATTGTTCTCAGAGCTGCTACATGTTTGAAGGTGCCTAAGCCAAGGCGTTCTTTGGTGGATTCATTTTTGTCTTCTAGTTCAGAGAGGAGGTGTTTTGGGTTTTTTTGTTTTTTTTTGCTCCAAATGCCACTCCATGCAGTGCTAGATTTCAAAATGTGGTGAGTGGGAAGCTTTACTTCAAAATCACGAAAAGAAAAGAAAAAAAGAAAAATCCATGTTACACAGCCTACATCAGCACTTTCAAGATTTCTATTTTCCATATTAAAAGAATGTACATGAACTTTGAAGTAATACATTTTGTTATTTCCTGAATATACCTTTAGATCCTTTTTTTTTCCAATTTAATAATAGGTTTCTGAACAGGAGATGGATGAAGCCATAACACGAACCACCCACAGAGAAAACAGGGACGTCTCGTCTCCTCATTCCTCGGGTATGCATCTGTTTCTAAAATTGCATCAGAATTGGCTCTTGATTTACAGTATAGATACATCCCTAGAAAGTTTGTTCTGCACACGTTTTGCGCAAAAGAATGTTTTATTTTCAATTAATTGGACAAATAAGCAGAAATATCTGCTGGGGGAGCAAAAAAATCAAGATAGCTATGCAATCATAGAATCATAGGGCTGGAATGGACCTTGGAGGTCTCCATCTCAGACAAATGGCTGCCCAATCTTTTCTTGAAGACTTCCAGCAATGAAGCATCCACAACTCCAGGAGGCAAACTGTTCAACTGAAGCTATTTCTTTTACTTCTCTCTCCCTCTCCCTCTCTCTCCTCCCCCCCCCCCTCATACACACACCAGGGGTGGGTTCTGGATTCTCCCGCTGCTGGTTCGCTCAGGGATGCGCTGCGCGGGCATGCATGCATGCACAGTACTAAAAAAACCTTCTGCGCATGAGCAGAATCAAAAAACAAGATGGTGCCGCCTATGGCGCTGCCGGGAGAACCGGCTTGGGAGCTTGGCAGGCCTGGGTCGCTGCCAGTTCTAGCGACCCAGGCCGCCAAGTTACTATCGGTTCTATAGAACTGGTCCGAACTGGGAGGAACCCACCTCTCTCTCTCTCTCTCTCTCTCTCTCTCTCTCTCTCTCTCTCTCTCTCTCTCTCTCTCTCTCTCTCTCTCTCTCACACACACACACACACACACACACACACACACACACAGATAGAGAGTGAAAAAGAAAATTTTCAGGGATCAGTTGTAACTGTAATTGCAGCTTCTGGATCTCTGAAATTCTACCTTAGCAGAGGGCTATCTTAACGCACGGGCCTGATGGGCACTTGCCCATGGGGCCCCACGAGCATAGGGGCCCCCTACTAATCTGTGTATGTTAACCCTTCAATGCACCTTGTATCATATAAATACAGCAACATATTTATCACATATTTATTTGTTGGAAGTGCCAATAAAATAAATATGCACTATGTTTAATTTTATCGACCATTTACATTTTTATTCCTGTGAGTAGTTGTCATAGGGGCCCCAGTACACTGCTTTGCCCAGGGCCCATAATGGTGTTAAGACGGCCCTGGCTTAGCACAACAGCTTGTAAAATTGGCTCTTATTTACTCTTAATTCTCTAAAACAACAAGAGGTTGTTTTAAAAACCTAGCGACCACCTTTTCCATATGTTATTATACTATAACCAACTTCATCTTTGCTGAAAAGGTGAACTGATTTATTAGTCCACAAATGTTTAGTGCCAACTTTTTTCATCAAAATGCAGTGGAATAAAATAGAAAGCAATTCACATATCAGTATTCAGCAAGGGATGATGAACTAATTAAGGGATATATAACTTTGTCCGGGCTGAGAGTAGAGTTGTCATTTAAGTGATGAGGAAGTGAATAAGGACAAAGCTAAATCTGATTTAAGTGACATTACATATGGCTACAAATTCTGGAAAGCTTCTTTATAACATAATTTCCACCCCTACTTTTTCTTTATTGCTCTGATTGTCAATTCCGAGGTTTGCGGATCTTTTATTTCTCTTGCATATATTTGAACTTCTCTTTGGTTGATAGGGATAACAAAATAAAAAATAAATCCAGTTAACACGATAATTCCACATGGATTCCAGTAGCTTCCCCTTTTAGTCACATTAAAAATGAAAAAAGTTGTCACATGAAGATGAACGATTGATTATGGAGGTGGCAAGTAACCCTGACATTTTAGATTGAGCATCCCTGAACTAGGGCAATACTCCTATTTGCAAATATGAAGGTCCTGTCACGGTGGATGAAAGTCTCCTAAAATTAGATTGGCTCAAAATGACTCATGGTGGATTCTCCTTCTTCTCCTCCTTCTCCTTCTCCTTCTCTTTCTCTTTCTCCTTCTCCTTCTCCCTCTCCTTCTCTTTCTCCTCCTCTTTCTCTTTCTCCTTCTCCTTCTCCTCTTTCTCCTTCTCCTTCTCCTTCTCCTTCTCCCTCTCCTTCTCTTTCTCCTTCTCCTTCTCCTCTTTCTCCTTCTCCTTCTCCTCTTTCTCCTTCTCCTTCTCCTTCTCCTCCTTCTCCTTCTCCTTCTCCTCTTTCTCCTTCTCCTCTTTCTCCTTCTCCTCTTTCTCCTTCTCTTTCTCCTCTTTCTCCTTCTCCTCTTTCTCTTTCTCCTTCTCCTTCTCCTCTTTCTCCTTCTCCTTCTCCTTCTTCTTCTCCTTCTCCTCTTTCTCCTTCTCTTTCTCCCTCTCCTTCTCTTTCTCCTTCTCCTCTTTCTCCTTCTCCTTCTCCTTCTCTTTCTCCTTCTCCTCTTTCTCCTTCTCCTCCTTCTCCTTCTCCTTCTCCTTCTCCTTCTCCTTCTCCTTCTCCTTCTCCTCTTTCTATTTCTCCTTCTTCTCTTTCTCCTTCTCTTTCTCCTTCTCCTCTTTCTCCTTCTCCTCCTCCTTTTCCTCCTCCTCCTGCAAAAAGGAATTTTCCTCCAAACTTAAACAGAAAACACATTCTTTTCTTTTTATGCTACATTTTTGTGACACTTTTTATGCTGCACAATTGAGAAGCCTGCTCAGTTTGGATTCATCAAAGAGCAGCTCACTGGTATAGCAACAGAGCTGGCTGGCTGAAAGTAGCAGGAGCACTGCAGCATTTCATGGCCAATATTGTCTCTTTCTGTTCTTACTGCCAAGAGAGGAAAGATGTGGTCGGTGCAGCAATAGGAAAGGGAGAAAAGGAATGTCTCATCCGTCTTTAGCTCTGGCTTCCCTTTGTTCTGCGCTGTTGGCTCTGTTGACGGTGGCTGTCCTGGAGGAGAAAACTTTCTTGGCTAGCCAGCATCATCAGACTCTAGACTCTTTGGAGGAACTGATCCAACACCCAAATACTCTTGGGTAGACTTAGAATTCAAAGGGGCCTAATTTTCCTTCGGGTTCGAACAGCCACAAGCTCATGCTGTGCTAGCTGTGATCTCTGTGCTTCTCTCTGCAAGTCAAATGTCAGCGGAAGAAGCTTCTTGGATGAGAAGTGAAAGGTCTTCAAAGGAAAACCAGAAAGTCAAGTTGCCTCTTGAAAAAAAAAACACCTTTGGGTCTCTGCAAGACAGCGAGCGATGTGAATTGTGCGGTCATTTCTAGAAAGACAATAAGAAGCCAGCCTTTTTTCCCAAGCAGGGGTGAAATCCAGCAGGTTCCGTCAGGTTCTGGAGAACCGGTAGCGGAAATTTTGAGTAGTTCGGAGAACCGGCAAATACCACCTCTGGCTGGCCCCAGAGTGGGGTGGGAATGGAGATTTTGCAGTATCCTTCCCCTGGAATGGGGTGTGAATGGAGATTTTGCAATACCCTTCCCCCAGGAGTGGGTGTGAATGGGGATTTTGCAGTATCCTTTCCCCTGCAGTGGGAATGGAATGGAGATTTTGCAGTATCCTTCCCCTGGAATGGGGTGGGAATGGAGATTTTGCAATACCCTTCCCCCAGGAGTGGGGTGTGAATGGGGATTTTGCAGTATCCTTTCCCCTGCAGTGGGAATGGAATGGAGATTTTGCAGTATCCTTCCCCTGGAATGGGGTGGGAATGGAGATTTTGCAATACCCTTCCCCCAGGAGTGGGGTGTGAATGGGGATTTTGCAGTATCCTTTCCCCTGCAGTGGGAATGGAATGGAGATTTTGCAGTATCCTTCCCCTGGAATGGGGTGGGAATGGAGATTTTGCAATACCCTTCCCCCAGGAGTGGGGTGTGAATGGGGATTTTGCAGTATCCTTTCCCCTGCAGTGGGAATGGAATGGAGATTTTGCAGTATCCTTCCCCTGCAGTGGGAATGGAATGGAGATTTTGCAGTATCCTTCCCCTGCAGTGGGAATGGAATGGAGATTTTGCAGTATCCTTCCCCTGCAGTGGGAATGGAATGGAGATTTTGCAGTATCCTTCCCCTGCAGTGGGAATGGAATGGAGATTTTGCAGTATCCTTCCCCTGCAGTGAGGAGGGAATGGAGATTTTGCAGTATCCTTTCATCAGGAGTGGGGATAGAATGGGGATTTTGCAGTATCCTTTCCCCTGGAGTGGGGGTGGAATGGGGATTTTGCAGTATCCTTCCCCTGGAGTGGGGAGGGAATGGAGATTTTGCAGTATCCTTCCCCTGCAGTGAGGAGGGAATGGAGATTTTGCAGTATCCTTCCCCTGCAGTGGGAATGGAATGGAGATTTTGCAGTATCCTTCCCCTGCAGTGGGAATGGAATGGAGATTTTGCAGTATCCTTCCCCTGCAGTGGGAATGGAATGGAGATTTTGCAGTATCCTTCCCCTGCAGTGAGGAGGGAATGGAGATTTTGCAGTATCCTTTCATCAGGAGTGGGGATAGAATGGGGATTTTGCAGTATCCTTTCCCCTGGAGTGGGGGTGGAATGGGGATTTTGCAGTATCCTTCCCCTGGAGTGGGGAGGGAATGGAGATTTTGCAGTATCCTTTCGTCAGGAGTTGGGAGGGAATGAGGATTTTGCAGTATTCTTTCATCAGGAGTGGGGAGGGAATGAGGATTTTGCAGTATCCTTTCATCAGGAGTGGGAATGGAATGGAGATTTTGCAGTATCCTTCCCCTGCAGTGGGGAGGGAATGGAGATTTTGCAGTATCCTTTCATCAGGAGTGGGGAGGAAATGGGGATTTTGCAGTATCCTTTCCCCTGGACTGGGGAGGGAATGGAGATTTTGCAGTATCCTTTCGTCAGGAGCGGGGAGGGAATGGGGATTTTGCAATATCCTTCCCCTGCCACACCCACCAAGCCATGGCCACCAAACCACACCATGCCCACCATGCCACGCCCACAGAACCGGTAGTAAAAAAAATTGCATTTCACCACTGCTCCCAAGTAAAGTCAAATGTGGAAAGCCTGTGGACGTGTTACTTCACAAGCTAACATCTTCTCTGCCGAACCCAATGGTTTTTAACAGGAAACCTGCCAAAAAGTCCATCTCCAAGCGTGAAGTCTAAACAGACAGAAGCCTCCTCGCCCTTGAGCTGGACAATGAAGCGTTTCTTGGAGCCAGCGAGTCGGGTAAACCTATTTAAAGTAAAACTTTAAAGCAGGGGGAGTTTCTGTGGCTAAGGAAAAGTTGGGACTTCCTTGCACACACACACACACATCCATCCATGGGTGTCCTTCAAGGCAAAGGAGGTCTGGTAATTCTTCTGTTTCTTGTCTTGTAGATAAGAGCAAGGAGGGGAGAAGGTGGGGGACGGATACGGGGAAGGGTGGCTTTTCTCATTGGTTGTATTGTCCCACCGGGGATTTCTTTTGTCCAAAGACTGTTGCAGAGGTTACGCTCTCACAAGAGGAAAGTGCACATAGGAACACAACACCTGCCAGAAAGTTCCCATGCATGACAGAACCTATTCGTAGCTTCAATACATCAAATAGTAAAAGTCCCTGAAGGTCATCTTGCCTGTCTAAAAGTTTCTGGGCACGTTCCAGCCAATGCACAAGGTCCTTTTTTTTTTTTTTGCAAAATGTATCAGGGTCAGAAACAGAGATTGCAGAGCCTGCGTTCTTGTTCTCTGCCCTCATTTTTTTTTTAAGCCTTCATGTGTTCATGGAGAAGGCTGACAAAGCGTTGAATTCAGTTGAAAAGCCAGACTTTTCCCACATTAAGGAGCAATCGTTTTTCACTTTGGTTTCCAGTCTTTTCTTTGTTTCACGCTGCTAATTAGAGCGAGTCTCCTTTTCCTGGGACAATTAACCCATCTCTGGACTTTAAAAAAAAATGTCTGTTTTTTTGCTTACTCTGTAAGCAAAAGTATTCAATTGTATGTTAAGAGCAATTGAATAATTTGGAAAACGAATCAAATGGTAGTAAAAAGAGTGGCAGAATCGTAACTCGGTGTTTCTGAATCTTGGCAAACTTTAAGATGTGTGGATGTCAATTCCCAGAATTCCCCAGCCAGCATGGAAGAAACTATTGATCTAGACTAGAGCAGGAGTCCCCAAACTTGGCAACTTTAAGACTTGTGGACTTCAATTTCCAGAATTCTCCAGCCAGCTATGCTGCCTGGAGAATTCTGGGAGTTGAAGTTCACAAATCTAAAAAGTTGCCAAGTTTGAAGACCTCTGATCTAGAGGAATTCTGGGAGTTGAAGTCCACGCATCTTAAAATTGCCAAGGT